>CM057053.1:19987453-19994953 GCA_029948455.1 Solanum rostratum
TTCTGTACGATTGAAACAGGTCATCTAAACCTGTTCCAAACAAGTAGGCAAAGTTAAGGTGCGCAGTTTCAACAAGTGGTATCAGAGCAGGGTTTCTTGTTAAAGGTTAATACCTAAGAAACGATCATCATGAACACCGCACCACCGCTTGGACATGGAGAAGGACAGTCCGCCGTTAGACCCCCGCTCTTCAACGGAACACACTTCGCATGGTGGAAGGCCCGAATGGAAGATTTTATCCAAGGAGAAGATTATGAACTCTGGGATAGAATCATCATGGGTCCAACCATTCCCACGCGAACTGTCGAAGGCAGACTAGTTCCAAAAGAAAGGAGTGAATTCAATGCCGACGATCTAACAACCATGAGAAAGAATGCCAAAGCCAAGAACCTATTGGTCTGTGGTCTAGGACCTGAAGAATATAACAGAATTTCAAATTGCTCATCTGCCAAAGAGATTTGGGATGCCCTCACGATTGCTCATGAGGGAACTGCTCAGGTTAGAAAATTCAGAGTCGCCATGCTGTTTACTGAATATGAAACCTTCAAGATGAAGGAGAATGAAACACTGAACGAGATGATGGCTCGACTTACCCTGCTCATAAATGAGTTAGCATCACTGGGAAAGACTCTCACCCCTGAAGAACAGGTTGACAAGGTTCTTAGAATCCTTCCAAAAGCCAAGTGGGATGTCAAGGTTACTGCAATCAGGGAAGCAAAGGATATTGAAACCATGACCCTAAACGAACTAGTTGGAAATCTCAGAACCTATGAGATGAATATGGAAGATTCAAAGAAACAAGCAAAGGTGGATGAAAGGACACTGGCTCTAAAAGTTACCTCTGATGACGAAGGATCAGACATGGAGGAAGACCAAATTGCCTTCCTTGCAAAGAATTTCAAAAAATTCCTAAGGAACAGAAAAGGGAAGGATAAGAAAGAAACAGGTAACAGAAAGTGGTCCGATGACACAGGTAGCAGGAAGTGGTCCGATGACAAAGGCAACTCCGGATGTTTTAAATGTGGTAAAACTGATCATCACATTAAACAATGTCCCCTATGGGAAATTGAGTGGAGAAAAGAAAGGGCTGAAAAAGAAATCAAGGAAAAGGCTGCTAAACAAAAGGAGAAGGAAAACTATGCAATGATGGCTGCATGGGGATCAGAAATAGAAGAATCTGATACTGAGGATGTTGATGAGACGGCTCTCATGGCTGCTGAAGACTCAGACGCAGAGGATGAAACTCAACCTGAGGTAAGCTTTTCTGAGCTAAAAGCAAAACTACATTGTTTCACAAAAACCAAACTTATCAGTCTCTTGAAAGGACTAATAGACAATTTTCAAGAAATTGAAAGTGAAAAATATCAGTTAATTAAAGACTTTTCAGACCAAAAATTTGAAAATCTCGAAATTAAGAACGGTTTGAATGAAGCCAATAAAATAAATGACCACTTAAAGAAACAGGTCAAACAACTTGATTCACTCGTAATAAATCTGAAAACAGAAGTCTTAAAATTCACTACTGCTGACAAAAGGACAAATGAAATTAATCTAAATCTTAAGAATTTACAAACTGAGCTTAAAAACAGCAATGTTGATTTAATTCAAGAAAAGGAAAAAGTAAAAAGACTAAATCACGAAATAGCAACCATAAAACTAGACCTGGAAAAGGCAAACCGGTGGACCAAGTCCTCTAGGATAGTTAACCATCTAGGTAATAAAAATTATAATGAGAAAGCTGGAATAGGGTTCTTTCAAGAAAGAACCACCTCCACTGATTTATGCTATCTATGTGGCAAAACTGGGCACCCAACCACTGAATGTCCTATTGCTAGTAAAGCCAGAAACAGAAACATTGCCCATATGCATAAAAGTAAGACTGGGGTAAACAGAAGGAACAGATCACAAAACATGTTGCCTCAATGGGCTAAAAGAAACCTTATTCATCCCTTCTATAACAAGAAAGGACCCAAGCTAGTCTGGGTTCCTAAAACTAACCCCTAATTTGTTTTACAGGCCACAGTGAAAGGAAGCAAGCATTGGTATATGGACAGTGCTTGTTCGAGACACATGACGGGAGACAGACTCAAATTCCTTTCACTAACACCATTAAAAGGTGGAAAGGTCTCCTTCGGCGATGGCAAGAAGGGGACAGTCGTGGGCATTGGAAAGATTGGACGAGAAGAATCCAAAGCTGTAGAAGATGTCTATTATGTAGACGGACTAAAACATAATCTCCTAAGCATCTCTCAATTGTGCGACAAAGGTAACGAGGTCATCTTCACCTCTGAGAGTTGCAAGGTCAAAAATCTAAAGACAAAAGAAGTGGTCCTAACAGCAAATAGATACAAGAATGTATACAAAGCCGACATCATAGGTATGGGTGGAGTAAAATTAAAATGTCTCAGTGCAATAACAGAGGATCCATTGCTATGGCATAAACGACTTGGACATGCTAGCTTGAAACAACTAAATACACTCTCATCCAAGAACATGGTTGATGGGTTACCAAAAATCGGATTCAAAGAAGAAAAGGTATGCAGTGCTTGCGCTAAAGGGAAGCAGGTTAGAACATCCTTCAAATCAAAGAACCAGGTAAGTACAACCAAGTGTTTGGAACTGGTCCATATGGACTTATGTGGACCCATGAGGGTAAAAAGCAGAGGAGGTAAAAGATATATGTTTGTTATTGTTGATGATTACTCTAGATATACCTGGACCTTTTTCTTGGCTTCTAAAGATGAATCTTTTGATGTCTTCTCAATTTTCATCAAGAAAATGGAGAAGAAATTAGAAACTTCCCTAAAATCCATAAGATCAGACCATGGAACTGAATTTGAAAATATAAAATTCCTAGAGTTTTGTTCAAAAGTTGGTATTGATCACAACTTCTCTGCCCCAAGAACCCCTCAACAAAATGGAGTAGTAGAGAGAAAAAATAGAACCATCGAGGACATGGCAAGAACAATGATGATAGCTAGCAATGTAGCTAGAAATCTCTGGGCTGAAGCAGTAAACACTGCTGTCTACATACTCAACAGATGTATGCTTAGACCCTTGTTAAATAAAACACCCTATGAATTACTCAAAGGAAGAAAACCCAACATCTCTCACTTTAGAACTTTTGGTTGCAAATGCTATGTTCACAACAATGGTAAAGATAATTTAGAAAAATTTGATGCTAGGAGTGATGAAGGAATTTTCTTAGGGTACTCTCTACACAGTAAGGCCTATAGAATCCTAAATAAACGAACAAATTGTATTGAGGAAAGTATACATGTTAAATTTGACGAAACTCTCTGTGTTCCTGAGGATAACTTGCAGGATACTGATGAACGTGAACTCAGGTCGATAGAACAGGTCAATTTACCTGTTTCACCTACTGAAAAGGACGAGAGCTTACAGACAGGGGGAACAACAGTAGAATCCGAAAGTCAACAGGCAGAGTCAACCTCCAATTCCTCAGCCCAGTCACAAAATGAACAGAACCAGGGATTGGTGATAAGAAACTACAAATATCAAGACTCACATCCTCTTGATAACCTTCTCACAGACCTGACTTCCGGAATCACTACAAGATCTGGAATAAGAAACCTATGTGCCTTTCAAGCCTTTGTCTCACTCATAGAACCAAAACGAATAGGGGAAGCCCTCCAAGATGAGAAATGGATTCTTGCCATGCAAGAGGAACTTAATCAGTTCGAAAGATGCAAAGTATGGCACTTAGTACCTAAACCAGCAGGAAGAACTATTATTGGCACTAAGTGGGTCTTTCGAAACAAACTAGATGAACATGGAACAGTTACAAGGAACAAGGCAAGACTAGTGGTCCAAGGATACAATCAGGAAGAAGGAATAGACTACGATGAGACCTTTGCACCTGTTGCAAGGCTTGAAGCCATTAGGCTCCTCATAGCCTTCGCCGTCTTCAAAGAAATCACACTGTATCAGATGGATGTAAAAAGTGCTTTCTTAAACGGATACTTAAAAGAGGAAGTCTATGTGAAACAACCTCCGGGATTTGAGAGTATGGAGCATCCTGACTATGTCTTTAAACTAGATAAGGCTTTGTATGGACTGAAACAGGCCCCACGAGCATGGTATGAAAGGCTATCAAAATTTCTCCTCAACCATGGTCACACTAGAGGAAAAATTGATAATACCTTATTCCTAAAAACTCAAGGCCCTGATCTCCTCATTGTTCAAGTTTATGTAGATGACATCATTTTTGGGTCCACAAGTGAGGTCATGACTCAAGAATTTGTAAAACTAATGAATGGAGAATTTGAAATGAGCATGATGGGAGAACTAAACTTTTTCTTGGGCCTTCAATTCAAACAAACCTCCTCTGGAACTATGATTCACCAAAGTAAATATGTGAAGGAACTCCTCAAAAGGTTCAAACTAGAAGATGCCAAGGAAACTGATACGCCTATTACCACTGCCACAAAGCTGGAGATAGATGACACAGGTTCAACTGTTGAGCAAAAGCTCTATCGAGGTATGATTGGTTCCTTATTATATCTTACTGCTAGTAGACCTGACATTGTTTTTAGCGTAGGTCTTTGTGCTCGTTTTCAAGCCAATCCAAAAGAATCACATCTCAAAGCGGTGAAAAGAATCTTTCGATATCTCAAGGGCACCTCTGATCTGGGGTTATGGTACTCCAAAGGCAGCAATTTCAATCTCATGGGATACACTGATGCTGACTATGCTGGTCACCTCGTGGATCGCAAAAGCACATCTGGTATGGCCCACTTCATTGGAACGTGTTTAGTTTCCTGGTCCACCAAGAAGCAGAACTCTGTCGCACTGTCCACAGCTGAAGCTGAATACGTAGCAGCAAGTTCGTGTTGTGCTCAATTGCTCTGGATTAAACAACAATTACTCGATTTTGGAATCGATGTTGGAACAGTTCCAATCTTGTGTGACAATACAAGCGCCATCAACATTGCAAAGAATCCTGTCCAACACAAACGGACCAAACATATTGACATAAGGCATCACTTTCTTCGTGACTGTGTAGACAAAGGGCTGGTTTCGATCATGTTCTGCCCCACTGAAAATCAAACTGCTGATATTTTTACCAAGGCACTTAGTAGAGAACGATTTGAAAAAATCAGGCTTGACTTGGGGATGGTCAAAATTACATAACACCCCTCTCCACTACCTCACAATATCATGATATGGTTTATAAGTTTTGGAGTACTTTAGATAATTATGTTATCTCATGTATATCCCTTCATTTTGTAGATGTTAACATGAGGACGTGGTTCTATATGCCGGAGTATTGTTGCAACATGCATCAACGATTGGAACAGGTCAAATTCACCAGGTAACACTTGCTGTGCAAAATTATACTTATTATTGAGCAAAATATTTAAACTAGGCACATCCAACTTGTTTCATCATTACCCTGTCAGCACAATCCCATCCTTGCCGCCCAAACCGTCCCTTCGCCTCCTTCCCTGACGAAACGTCGGATCCCTTCACCTCCACCACCCATTTTCTCACCAATGCCTTAACTCTCCCGTCCTTTCACATCTCTCTCTCCTCATATATTTGACCAACCTTTTCCCACCTTCCTCCTCACACATCTCCTTCCTCTCTTTGAACCGCCTCCTTTGATCTTCATCATCTTCTCATACCCATCCATGGCATCTTCTCCAAAAACCCCCATACACCACCCTCAAAACCCTGAGTGTATGGCACTTATTCTGCATCCTACTGCCAACAAACCCACTACCTTCCGTCATGATTTCTCTACTTTTTTCCGGTGGTCGGGCTCTACGGAGGACCTTGCCCATTTCTTCAATGTCTCCTCTTCCTCAGACCAGGTCCCTCCTCCTTCTCCAACCACACCACCCTCCGACTCCGATACAACCCCTTCACCACCCTCACAGAGCCCTAATCCGTCTATTCACCAAGACCCTCCTCCCCCAATTCCTGTTTCCGAAGATGACCCATCCCCAGAAAAGGGCACTTCGTCTGCATCCCTTCGGCCTCCTAATACTCGCCACCAAAAGCGCCAAGCCGAAGCAGCTCTTCAAGAAGCACTGCGTCGCAGCAAGAAACCTAAGGCTACTTGCTCTGCCGCCGCTCCTAAGGACCTTCTTCTGCGCCAAGTTCGAAGGAACAGGCGCAAACATATCTTTCCTAAGGCCCCTCGGAAACCTTTACCCCCTTCTCCCTCCGTTACTCCACCAGACTCTCCATCATCTTCTTCCTTGCCTCCATCTTCTCCTCCTCCCCAAAGTACACCCCCTCCTGCTCCAAAACCCACCACCAAACCCCGCACTTCGACCAGAAAGAAACGGGTTCCTCCACCTGTTCCATCACCCGTCCCCTCCTCCTCGGACAGTGAGTATAATCCCACACCTGTCCCCCCCTCTGAGCAGGGATCTTCTAGTCTCTCTTACTTTCAACGGCGCACTCTTCTTCGTGGCCGTGTCATTACAGGCGTGGGTGGCCCTGAAATGCCCACTTTACTTACCAAGCTCGCTATCCAAGGGTGGTCTGCTCTCCTCCTTCAATCCTCTGGCCAAAGAAAGATGGCCAAAAACGAAATGGTCGAATTTTACGCACAAGGAAGTGTGCGTGACCTTGTCTTGTCCACCACAGTTCGCGGGATTTCTCTGCGTCTCACCTCCGCTGATCTTGGTCGACTCCTCAACGTTCCTGCTATTGGTTGGGCACACTATGTCCGACACGAGTGGCCTCCTCTCGACCACTTACCCTCTGCCTTGGAGATTACACGGAAATTTGCTGGGGACCCCTCTATCACCCACCATAGACGTGTCCAACGCAAGGAAATGTCGCCTCTGCACAAGCTCTACTTTGACGTGGTCCATAAGGTTATCATCCCACGACAGGAGCGTCGCTCTGAGGCGAGCTATTTGGATCTCACTCTGATGGCCCTACTCGATGAAGGTGTTCCAATCAACCTTCCTGCTCTCATGTTACAACACATTCAGAGGGTTCTGGTTCAAGATAAGAAGGGACATGCTCTTCCCTATGGATTCTGGTTGGCTACCATTTTTGAAGCCTTTTCCGTCCCAGTCCAGGTTTGGTCCATGCAGACTACCAAGGATGTGATAGGCCAGGTGGACCATCAAACTTTACCTGGTTCAATGCAGCGACCGGGCACTCCCTTGCATCGTCTTCAAATGGCCCTCAATGCTAAGGATGAGGAGATGGCTCAGGAAAGAGCACGGTTTGCGCAAGAAAAGCAGGCCCTCACTCTTAAAATTGCAGAACTAGAGGACACTCTTATGAAGGAGCGAGCCAAACACACCGACATTGTGCATGCCCTTACAAAGCTCATTCCTTAAACTCCGACCTCTCTTTCGGCCTTTGTGTTTTTTCCTTCTTTTGTGCTTGGGTTAAATGGTTTGTCTCTTTTTTTTTGCATGGCAGGTGGCTTGACCGGTGGTAGATCTTTTGTTCCTTTCTTGTGGCTTATGTTGTGTACTCTCGTATATAAATAAACTTTCTCTGTTA
>CM057053.1:19999953-20002453 GCA_029948455.1 Solanum rostratum
CACTAGCATCAAGATTGTCACTATCATCAATATCGTCACTATCATCAATATCGATCTCATCAAGAAGAAAACCTTTAGGCTTGTTATCCAGGAACTTGTTCAGAAATACCGTAATGAAAGGAACATAGGAGTTTGTCGCTAGGTATTTGACCAAATAGGATCGTCCAGTTCCTATAGAGCCTATCACTAAAATACCCCTAGAGGGGGATAAGGCTAAGCGGAGCGAAAAGGGTTTTCCATGAGATGGGAAATGAAAACTATTTTCCCCACACGAAGTTTGTGAATAAGTGATTGTCTGATAATGAGCAAGGAATATCCGTCTTTCTGCTAAACAGGATGGATTGAACTCATAATTCATTAGATGCTTTTTATGAATGTCAACTAAGTATCGTAAGTAAATTGCTCCCAGTTGTTCAATCATTTGATAACCAGAGTCATTCTTTGATAAATGATCACTATGAGTCAGACTCAATAGAATTTGATCAATCCTATTTTCTGTCGTTAAGGTGGAGAACTGAACCAAGAATTCTCTTTCTTCATCATCAATCGAATCACTGCTCGCGACCAGGATTCGATTTTCTCATCAATCCAATCCCCGTTCACGTTTTTTCTTTTTCTTATCAATGAATAGATCTCTTTACTTGTATGACTTAGATGTCTCGTATTTCTCGAAAAAGTGATTCGATTGATAGGATTTGGTATGAGATCGATGATCTCGATGAGATTGATATTCCAATCTTTCTTCTTAGAACGTATTGATTTGACCCCATAAGCGGGACCAAGCATGTTGCCGCCAGAAGCAGAACCCCGTATTTCTTCTAGAGAATCTCCTAATTGTTCCAGAGCAACTAGAAAAAGATTCTTTAACCAGAAAGAATTCGGTTCAGATGTCTGTTCTTGATTCAATACACTTCCACTGTAGTGTCCGAGTAGTTACTGTTACTTTCTCTCGAACCATAGTACTATTATTTGATTAGATCATCGAATCTTTTATTTCTCTTGAGATTTCTTCAATGTTCAGTTCTACACACGTCTTTTTTCGGAGGTCTACAGCCATTATGTGGCATCGGAGTTACATCCCGTACGAAAGTTAATAGTATATCACTTCGACGAATAGCTCGTAATGCTGCATCTCTTCCGAGACCGGGACCTTTTATCATGACTTCTGCTCGTTGCATACCTTGATCCACTACTATACGGTAAGCATTTGCTGCTGCGGTTTAAGCAGCAAACGGTGTTCCTCTTCTCGTACCTTTGAATCCAGAAGTACCAGCTGAGGACCAAGAAACTACTCGACCCCGTACATCTGTAACAGTGATAATGGTATTATTGAAACTTGCTTGAACATGAATAACTCCCTTTGGTATTCTACGTGCACCCCTACGTGAACCAGTACGTCCATTCCGACGCGAACTAATTTTCGGTATAGCTTTTGCCATATTTTATCATCTCGTAAATATGAGTCAGAGATATATGGATATATCCATTTCATGTCAAAACAGATTCTTTATTTGTACATCGGCTCTTCTGGCAAGTCTGATTAGCCATGTCTTTGTTTATGTCTCGGGTTAGAACAAATTACTATAATGCGCCCCCGCCTACGGATTAGTCGACATTTTTCACAAATTTTACGAACGGAAGCTCTTATTTTCATATTTCTTATTCCTTATCTTAATTCTGAATCTATTTCTTGGAAGAAAATAAGTTTCTTGAAATTGTTATCTCGAATTGTATTCCCACGAAAGGAATGGTAAAGTTGAAAACCTAATCCTTCAAATCTTTGTTGTGGAGTCGATAAATTATATGCCCTTTGTTTGAATCATAAGGACTTACTTCAATTTTGACTCTATCTCGATCTGTCATTATACCTCGAGAAGTAGAAAGAATTACAATCCCTATTCCACCTAAAATTCGCGGAATTCATTGATAATTAGAATAGATTCGTAGACCAGGTCGACTGATTTGTTTTAAATTTAAAATATTTCTATAGGGTCTTTTCCTATTCCTTCTATGTCGCAGGGTTAAAACCAAAAAATATTTGTTGTTTTCTTGATGTTTTCTCACGTTTTCGATAAAACCCTCTCGTAAAAGTATTTGCACAATATTTTCGGTAATATTAGTAGATGCTATTCGAACCACCCTTTTTCGATCCATATCAGCATTTCGTATAGAAGTTATTATCTCAGCAATAGTGTCCCTGCCCATGATGAACTAAAATTATTGGGGTCTCCAAATTTGATATAATCAACGTGTTTTTTACTTATTTATTTTGGAATATGATATGAATTATTAAAGATATATGCGTGAGACACAATCTACTATTTAATCTATTTCTTTCAAATACCCCACTCGAAACAGATCACAATTTCATTTTATAATACCTCGGGAGCTAATGAAACTATTTTAGTAAAATTTAATTCTCTCAATTCCCGAGCGATTGCACCAAAAATTCGAGTTCCTTTTGGATTTCCTTCTTGATCAATAACAACTGCAGCATTGT
>CM057053.1:20004953-20319953 GCA_029948455.1 Solanum rostratum
CAAACCTTGTATGTGTATCTCCAAGCATTTTGGAGATAAATACCAATTAGAAGGTCTGAGACGACCCAGAAAGCACTTGATCATATCATGATTTGATTTGTAAGCCTACTTGGGTCTTGAGTATTTACTAGTAAGAACGGAATTCTTTGTTTTGTAATGGATAGTTGCAACTCCATAAAAAAGAATTCAGTCAAATTTTTCTTACATTGAACCATTTCTATATCATATATGTGTATGTGTAAATACAGGTACCATATATATATTTTATATGGATATATGGATTCATTTGGTTCTGTTTATTCTTGCTCGAGCTAGATGATTAAAAATTATCATGTCCAGTTCCCTCGGGGATGGATCTATAAGAATTCACCTATCCCAATTTAGTCATTAGTAAAGCCGAAGTCAATGAAGGTACTATTGTGAAGAAATTGAAACCTCGAGCTCGAGGACGTAGTTTTCCGATAAAAAGATCGACCTGTCATATAACTATTGTAATGAAAGATATATCTTTAGATGATGAATATGGCGAGATGTATTCGTTAAAAAAAACGAGATGGAAAAAAAAATATACAACTATGACGTATCATGATATGTATAATAGCGGGGGATTATGGGACAAAAAATAAATCCACTTGGTTTCAGATTGGGTACAACCCAAGGTCATCATTCCCTTTGGTTTTCACAACCCAAAAATTATTCTGAAGGTTTACAGGAAGATAAAAAAATAAGAGATTGTATCAAGAATTATGTACAAAAGAATATGAGAACGTCCTCTGGCATCGAGGGAATTGCACGTATAGAGATTCAAAAAAGAATCGATCTGATCCAGGTCATAATCTTTATGGGATTCCCAAAATTATTAATAGAAAGTCGACCGCGCGGAATCGAAGAATTATAAATGACCTTACAAAAAGAATTTAATTGTGTAAACCGAAAACTGAATATTGCTGTCACAAGAATTGGAAAACCTTACGGAAACCCTAATATTCTTGCAGAATTTATAGCTGGACAATTAAAGAATAGAGTGTCATTTCGAAAATCAATGAAAAAGGCTATTAAATTAACAGAACAAGCGAATACAAAAGGAATTCAAATACAAATTGTGGGGCGTATCGACGGAAAAGAAATTGCACGTGTGGAATGGATCAGAGAAGGCAGGGTTCCCCTATAAACGATTCAAGCTAAAATTGATTATTGCTCTTATACAGTTCGAACTATCTATGGAATATTGGGCATCAAAATTTGGATATTTCTAGACGAGGAATAATTTTAGTACTTGTCTTTCCCTCCTATCCAATGATTGAACAAAAAAAAAAGACCAATTCATTCTTTTTCTAATCAAGGAGAACATTTCTAATTCTTAATTATATAAGGTTGAATAAAAATTCGATTGACCATTTGATATAATTGCTATGCTTAGTGTGTGACTCGTTGGTTTTTTTAGGGTGAGGATTAAAAAAGCCCAGCCCACATAGTATGAACTAAAAACTATAGAACTAATAACCAACCCATCACTTCGCATTATCTGGATCTAAAGAACCAGTCAAGATATGATATATAGGTCATATCTTTGTAGCAACTGAAATCTTTTGCATAAACAAAAAAAAGAAATCTGATTCTAAGTTGTAAAGCAAAATAGACAAAAAAGATGTGGATAAACGGAAGGATGAGAGAAAGAGAGAAAAAGAATACCAATGATATAAAATTCCAATATGTAAGGTCTATGAGTAATCTCATAAAAGGCAGTGTAATAAAGCATCAATACGCATTCATACCATACTAAAAAGAATCTTCTTATAGAAATGGAACAAAAAATAAAGAGCTTCGAGCCAATAAAGACTGAGAAGATTGACTCAAGAACCAATTTCATTCTGAGCTCCATTGTAGAATTCGGACCTAACCATTAAGTAAGAAGTGAAGGGAACGAAGGAACTTGTGAATGCAAAAGATTCTATTGAAAAGGGAATCTTAATGATTCACTGGTCGGGATGGCGGAACGAACCAAAGATTAATTCATGTATTCTGAGATCTGAGAAGTCACGAGTTAACCCTACAAATGAAATAGGGATTGAAAGAGTAAATATTCGCCCGCGAAAACTTTTTTTATTGCAAAATTTAGGAGACAATACAATAAAGGACAAAATAAGGATTTGGTATAATAATACAATTTTTTATTTCTATTTAGAAAACTACAAAGTTTAGTTATCTATTCAAACAAGATATACAAATTACTAATAGATTTAATGAAATTTCAAAGAAGCCCACGTTCAAGGTATTACTAAGTAAATACATATATATATATCTTAACTTAAGATTGACTATTCTAGCTTAATTTAAATTGCTTTTTTTTGAATCCTTTTATTTGCGAGGAGATGGATGAGAAGAAACTCTCACGTCCGGTTCTGTAGTAGAGATGGAATTCAGAACCAACCATCAACTATAACCCCAAAAAAACCAGATTCCATAAACAACATAGAGGAAGAATGAAGGGAATATCTTATCGAGGTAATCGTATTTCTTTCGGTAAATATGCTCTTCAGGCACTTATATGGAGGAAGACAACTTATATTTACAGGACAATCAACACACGGTTCTTTTATCCCCTTTTACCTTTCATGATAAATTGGCTAAACTCATAAAAAACAAAAACAAAATAGCATTGAAATCGATTTTTATTGACCAATCAGAATTGTCTTCCAAGATCTATAATTGTCTCAAAATGTCCAATATATATACATTATTGGACCTTTTGAATAACAGCCAAGAAGATCTTATGAAAATTGAACATTTTCGTAGCGAAGTGTCTCCACTTATGAAAGGCCAAGCCGACACAATAGGCATTGCAATGCGAAGAGCTTTACTTGGGGAAATAGAAGGAACATGTATCACACGTGTAAAATCTGAGAAAGTCCCACATGAATATTCTACCATAATGGGCATTCAAGAATCGGTACATGAAATTTTAATGAATTTGAAAGAAATTGTATTGAGAAGTAAATTATATGGAACTTCTGACGCGTCTATTTATGTCAAGGGTCCTGGATATGTAACTGCTCAAGATATCATCTTGCCACCTTATGTGGAAATAGTTGATAATACACAACATATAGCTAGTTTAACGGAACCAATTGATTTTTGTATTAGATTACAAATAGAGAGAAATCGTGGATATCTTATAAAAACGCCACATAACTTTCAAGATGGAAGTTATCCTATAGATGCTGTATTCATGCCTGTTCGAAACGCGAATCATAGTATTCATTCTTATGGGAATGGGAATGAAAAACAAGAGATACTTTTTATCGAAATATGGACAAACGGAAGTTTAACTCCGAAAGAAGCACTTCATGAAGCATCCCGAAATTTAATTGATTTATTTATTCTCTTTTTACATATGGAGGAAGCGTCCTGTAGTAAGAGGAGTAGTTATGAACCCTGTAGACCATCCCCATGGGGGTGGTGAAGGGAGAGCCCCAATTGGTAGAAAAAAACCCACAACCCCTTGGGGTTATCCTGCACTTGGAAGAAGAAGTAGAAAAAGGAATAAATATAGTGATAATTTGATTCTTCGTCGCCGTAGTAAATAGGAGAGAAAATCGAATTGAATTCTTCGTTTTTACAAAAACTTTACAAAAAAAATAGGAGTAAGCTTGTGACACGTTCACTAAAAAAAATCTCTTTGTAGCCAATCATTTATTAAAAAAAATTGATAAGCTTAACACAAAAGCAGAAAAAGAAATAATAATAACCTGGTCCCGGGCATCTACCATTATACCCACAATGATCGGTCATACTATTGCTATCCATAATGGAAAAGAGCATTTGCCTATTTATATAACAGATAGTATGATAGGCCACAAATTGGGAGAATTTGCACCTACATTAAATTTTAGAGGACATGCAAAAAGCGATAATAGATCCCATCGTTAATATTAATAAAAAAATCTAGATGCTTATGATTCAGTAGTAGGAGGCAAACCTTATGCTAAAGAAGAAAAAAACAGAAGTATATGCTTTAGGTGAACATATATCTATGTCTGCTGACAAAGCACAAAGAGTAATTGATCAAATTCGCGGACGTTCCTATGAGGAAACACTTATGATACTAGAACTCATGCCCTATCGAGCATGTTATGCCATTTTGAAATTGGTTTGTTCTGCAGCAGCAAATGCTAGTTACAATCTGATATATATATATATATATATATATATATATATATATAACTGCAAGGGTATTTTTGGACCAAACTCTAAATGAAGGGCATTTTTGTTCCTTTCATATAGTTTAAGGGCATTTTTTGACCCCTTTCCCTTTATAATATTATATATTATCTATCTATATACTATATACCAGACCCCACTTATGGATTCTACTGGGTATGTTGTTGTTGTTATCTATATACTATATTAAAAGCGTGGAGACCCTTAGAAAAATTGTTTGAAAATTTTTGTCCTTCATTAAAAGACCCATCTATAGACAAAGTCGTCTTTTCACCATTTTTTCATTATTATATTTTCATTCTAAAAATATTAAATATAATAATAATAATAATAATAATAATAATAATAATAATAATAATTAAATGGAGAAGATTTTCTTATTATGGTTAAATTCCTTAAAGGGGAATCTTTTTCCAACTAAAATAGACTTGATCCAAAAAGAGAAGGCAAAATGATCTGGGAGGCCCTTATATTTGTTCACATTTGTCACATATACCCTTCTACTCAAGACTTTGCCAACTGAACACTTAAACTCAACATATAAACCCCTTTGACGACCAAGCTTATGTGGCAACTTAATTGTTGACTTGGCAAATATGCGTGATTTCACGCACAGAAAGAGCGTGAAATATCATGTTTGACCAAAAATATATTTTTTTAAAAAAAGAAAAAGAAAATAAAAAGACAAAAAAATTAAAAATTAAATATAACCCATTTCTTCTTTTTCCCAACCACCCTCCCCTTTCGTCCCCACCCGACCCCCTCCCCCATTTCTTTTTCTTTCTTTCGTCCCATCTCCATTTTTTTCTTCTCCTTTTTTTTCACTTTCTCTTTCTCCCCAAATTACAAATGAAATTGTTCTATAATTTATAAAGTTATAGATCTAATGACTTTTATTTTTTTAGCATCAAAATATTCTTTAATCAAAGAAAATTTTTAGGAGGGCATCAAAATGAAGAAGAAAAGAATGAAGAGAATGGAGGTGGTGATTTTTTTTTCTCTTTCCTCCTTCCCATCTCCAAGGGCAACAAATGAAGAAGAAAAAAATGAGGAGAATGAAGATGGTGATTATTTTTTCTCTTTCTTCCTTCTCATCTCCATTTTTTTCTTCTCTTTTTTCCCACTTTCACTTTCTTCCAAATTACAAATGAAATTGTGCTACAATTTATAAGTGATAGATTTAATAATAATTTTTTTAGCATCAAGATATTTTTCAACAAAGAAAAGTTTTTAACAGCGCTTAGTACGTTTAGGAAATAGAAGTAAGTAAAAGGAGAGGGCACCAAAATGAAGAAGAGGAAAATAATGAGGGGAATGGAGATGCTGATTGTAGATTGGGAAATAGAGATGATGATTATTTTTGTTTGACTGAAATAAAAAGGGAAGAAACTTTTGCAAGAGAAAGGTTGTTGCTATTTGAAAATATGTTTTAACATGTCATTTTCTATATGAAATTTTAAAATGACGTGGAAAATTACGTGTGTTATTGCGAAAAATGGCTTTGGTTTCGAAAATTCGATTTATTACTCAATTGATTTAAGTAAACCGAATCTTCAAAAATTTTGAGAGAGTCGCCACTTGATTTTTAAAGAAAAATCAAGAAAACTATTAAAATTATTTTAAAAGACCTAATAGAAAAAATCTTTTAAAAATTCAGAGGAAAAAGGTTCGGGTTCATATTTCCACTTCGAGAAGGTTTTACGCACTCGAAATGGCCGCTAACACGCGGTTATCCGACGATTAGGTAATTTTGACTAACTTTAAAAAATATTAATTTAAATTAATAACTAGAAGAAATCTAAGTGAAATATTTTAAAAGAAATGATTACGAAAGTAGAACATTTGAAATTTATTCACATTTTTATTTAATCCTAACATAATTGGCAAATAAGACTAAGTTATTAGAAATTTTAAATTTATTAATGTGGCTAAGTGTTAAAATATCCCATAAATTATTTTAAGGAAAATGCTTCAACTATTTTAAAGAAAATTCATAAAGTCCAATTTATGGGAAAAAAGGGGTTTAACACTAAACTATTCAAAGACAAGTGAAAACATTAACATAAATGGTCAAACTCTGGGGGAAATTAATTAGATTAAAACCAAACCAAATAAATACATAAATAAATGTTAGTGTTAGAATTAAGCAACGACAAATAAATATCACAAATAACAATAATAGACATAAAATATTAGAAAGAGTAAAGATTGGGCTTGACAGGCCCAACGGACCCATTTTCTAATATTTTGGATCTGCCTAGCCCCTTGTTCCTGCTGCCGCTGATGGGCTTTCGGCCCAACATTTAAGGTTAGGCCCTTTGGCCCCTTTTCAAGCTTCTGGTATGCATTAGTTGTATACCAGTGTATATCGTACACATATTAGTGTATATGACTTGCTTGTCGGCTCCCGAGACCTGCTTAAGCCTCCACGACCCCGAGAAATGCAATGTGGATGTTCCGGAAGACTCAGACAGATGCGTAAGAAATAAAATAAAAAGAGTTAGGAACCTAAAAATAATTTAAACCCACAACTCAATAACCTTAAAACCAAAAATCAAGATATTCAACCATATAAATCAAGCATATAAAACTAAGAATCAAACCCATCAATTTGAGATCAAACAAGCACATAAAACTCATTACTTAAGACTAAACATCACATATAATCCATATTCTAAAAACTAAAATTCGGCATATGAAACCCATTGACTTGAAGCTACAATTAACACACACTCATCTTTTGAGATTAAAAACAAATATAAAACCCATATAAAAACATCATTATCAACATCTTATTATATTCGAAATTCAAAGGGGGTTTCATCAAACACGTGGAAAGCATGTAGCTTAATCATGATTTTAATAAAATTTCACCCACCATTTCATCCTCAACAACATACAATAGCAGATTAAAATACCCAAAGATAAACAAATTAACTATAGCATTCAAAATTTCAAAAGGGGGCATTTCATCGAACATATGAAGGGCATCCTATTTAATCATGATTTTAACAAAATACATCATATCTATGGGTACATAGCTACTGCAATACAAAAGTGTCTAATTATAACGTATATATATACATAGATACACCGATACTACAGCGCAACAGTATAACCAAACGACCTTCTAAGTTATATATATAAATAGGTACTACAACACAGTAGCATAACCAAACATCCTTCAAGTTCCATACATATATATCTATATATATATATATATATATATGTGTGTGTGTGGATACAACAGCCCCACAGCAGACAACGATTCCAAAATATCACATGCTTTGAACAAAATCCAATATATAATACGCAGACGTTAAAAAATAAAGAGAGACGTGAACGAGGATGTTACCTTTTTTGGGGCAACGAAGCTGCGTGATGACGAGCTGAGCAACGACGCTTCGCACCACCGCGAGTACGTGAATTTCTAAACTCCGAACTCAAACGCCCTAGTTTGGTTATTCCTCGGGTTTTTCCAAGATTAAGAACGGTATAATTGAGAATTTTCGTGTGTTTTTTGAGAGTAATCCCGACTGCCCTTCAACAGTTAGCACAATGGGGTATTTATGGGTGAAATTCGGGTTAAAAAAAAAGGGAAATCGCAGGGTCAAATCCGGAATTTTAAGTCAGATTTTGAATTCAAAATTTGAAATAGATAAAGGGGAGAAAGGAGAGAGAGAGGGAGTACGCGTGTGTACCGTTGACTTGGCGTTTTGCCTAGAATGGCCACTGATTTCTCTGGTTCTCCGGCTTTTTTTTCTGGTTTGGTCGTCTGGCATGGTTGGTTTTGCAGGAAGGGGAAGAAAGGGACGGGAGAGAGAAAGGGAAAGGGAAGGGAAGCGTACAATATATGTTTTAAAACAATTAGGCCGGGTCGACGGTTTTGAGAAAAGAAATGGGTTGGGTAGGTTTTAGGATTTTAAAAAAAAAAAGAAGTGGGCTGGTCTGGGGGAGTGGGATGGGGAAAATTAAATTTGGGCCAAGAATTTGGCCCAAAATAATTGAAAGAAATCTGAAAATTGATTTTGGGGAATATGATTTAAAAACTAGCCACCTTAATTACAAATGTGACTAATTAAAATGTGATCAATTTGAAATTGATGAATTAATTTGACCACGAGACGAATTAATATAGATTAATTAAGGAGCTTTTAAATATTAACAACTTAAAATAATTAAATCAACTATGGGGTAATTAATCCTAAAATAACTAAAGTAAAGTAATTAAAGATAAAATTTATTTGAGAAACTTTAAAAAATCCACGAAAATATAACACTTAACTATTGATACTCGAAAATAGATATATGATATGCAATATATAAGCGTAATTAAAGTTGAAAGATTTAAACCAAAAACTCACTTGAATTTTTTTTTTTTGCATTTTTGAAAGCTAATTATTTCGAATTGTTAAAATTTAAACGCTCAACGATTAATTCATACTGTGGAGGGTCAAAATTGGGTGTCAAAAGCTGCCCCTTTCTTTGGATAGGGTCGATGAAAGAGACCATGAACAAAGAAATTTGACAAATCCAATTTTGACCGACCATTATTTCATCTTTTTGAAAGAAAGGTACGGACTTTGGAAAATTGTGGTCGGACCCTGGTTTTGGGTTTCCTACATATCTCAGGTTATATGAGAATTCAGGCCATTTGTAGTTCAAAATGCTTGATTATGCACGATTTTGAAAAAATTCAAAAGCCATTCCAACATCGAATTATGGAGAAATTGAAATGCTTGGGAATGAGATTTTAAGAGTAAATGTTAGAATACAGCCGAGTTTTCAAAGTTGAGCTCGCCTACATATCCTTGAACTTAGGAATCAGGCTGTATGTAGTTCGACTCCATCGGTTGAAAAGGGAATCTCTTATTCTGAGAAAACCTTTAGTTTAGGAGGAGTGACAAACGAATCGAATTATGAAAAAGAGGCTTGCAGCCTCTTAACCATAAATGTGGTGCACTTCACACTCATAATTAAGAACTTACACGGATACAATTTCCAAAACTCTTGTTATATTGTCACTCGGATCAGAAATGTTGCTTCTAGGGGGGTTGAAATCACCCGGATGTGAAACGCGAAAAACTAACAAACTCAAAGAAAATACCCACATGCCTTCTGATAGGGGTGTGGTTGGATTGTGGTGGTAGTCACTTCTCAGCTCGTGTCTGAAGAGTTTGACGCCCCTCTTCAGACTATGTCCCAGTTCGTTGCTAAGAACAAGTTCCACTTTGTGCTGCATCCTATTTAATGATGTTGGTTTGCTTGAGAATTCATCCTCCTGGATGCTCTCGATAAAGACTGAGATAAAACTTGTTAGTAGTAAATGTTACATAAATATGAATACAACTTGTACAAACTTGATTTAATGCGTCATTCAGAAGGAGATGATGAACCACTAGTAGATTGATGTGTCATGCTGGAGGAGATGACGCTCCAACAATAGTTTAACTGTCATATTGAAGGAAGTGACCCTCCAATAATAATCTAACTATCACGTTGAAGGAAGTGATGCTCCAATAATAATTTAACTATCACTTCGAAGGCAGTGACATTCCAATAATAATATAACCTGTCACGTTGAAGGAGGTGACTACCCAATAATAAATCAACACGTCACGCTGAAGGAGGTGACGATCCGATAATAAATATGTCACATTGAAGGCAGTGACGCTCCAATAATAATAAATTAATATGTCACACTGAAGGAGGTGACGATCCAATAATAACGTGACGATCCGATAATAAATATGTCACATTGAAGGCAGTGACGCTCCAATAGTAATAACTTTAACGTGTCACGCTGAAGGAGGTGATGATCCAATAATAATAATAATAAATGTGTCACATTGAAGGCGGTGATGCTCCAATAATAATAAATTAATATGTCACGCTGAACGAGGTGACAATCCAATAATAACTTTAACGTGTCACACTGAAGGCAGTGACGATCCAATAATAACATGTCACACTGAAGGAAGTGACGCTCCAATAATGTAATAACGTGTCACACTGAAGGCAGTGACGCTCCAATAATAAATCAACATGTCACGCTGAAGGAGGCGACGATCCAATAATAATAATAATAATAAAATAATGTGTCACACTGAAGGCAGTGACAATCCAATAGTAGAATAACGTGTCACACCGAAGGCAGCGACGCTCCAATAATAAATCAACATGTCACGCTGAAGGAAGCGACGATCCAATAATAATAATAAAATAATGTGTCACACTGAAGGCAGTGACAATCCAATAGTAGAATAACGTGTCACACCGAAGGCAGCGACGCTCCAATAATAAATCAACATGTCACGCTGAAGGAAGCGACGATCCAATAATAATAATAAAATAATGTGTCACACTGAAGGCAGTGACAATCCAATAGTAAAATAACGTGTCACACCGAAGGCAGTGACGCTCCAATAATAAATCAACATGTCACGCTGAAGGAGGCGACGATCCAATAATAATAATAAAATAATGTATCACACTGAAGGCAGTGACGATCCAATAGTGAAATAACGTGTCACACTGAAGGCAGTGACGCTAAAATAAATCAACATATCACGCTGAGGGAGGCGAATAATAATAATAATAATAAAATAACCTGTCACACTGAAGGCAGTGACGATCCAATAGTGAAATAACGTGTCACACTGAAGGCAGTGACACTCCAATATAATGTGTCGCACTGAAGGCAACGATGTTCCAATAATAATAACGTGTCACACTGAAGGCAGTGACGCTCCAATATTTAACTATCGGAACTTTTCAAAGAATAAATCAATAAGTCAACAAAATTGAAATAATGAAAGACTAGAAAAATAATAGATAAATTATTAAATTGAGTTCTTGGCGCCAGAACTCCTTAACATAGGTAATAACTTCTCTAACAGATTATCTCATGTACTTTTTTTGTGAACAGGACTTGAATCTTTCAAAATTTGAGACAGTCTTTGAAATTTGCCTCAAATTCTAATCACGATATCTGTAGAGTTCAAATCTAAGCAGTAACATAATCAACTTATTAAAATAAGTAATAATAACAAAAGATAAATTGGAAAAATAAAGTTGCTCAGCTCGTATTGATCGGGATAAAATGTCGTAATCTTGGCCATTGTGCTAGGCTATCTGTCATGACCCGTTAGGTTATTTTAAAAATAAATCCTCTCTCCTTCATAAAAGATCCCTCTTATAAATTTTTTTATGGGTAATTCTGGACTATTTGGTAACAATGATTATTTAGTTAAGGGATAATTTTAGATAATTAATTTAGTTGGTGGACTAAATTATTGATTTATTTAATATCTTGTGTCACTTAGCCATAATTATCAAAATAGAATTAGTAAAATTCATTAATTCCTTTTGTACTTAATTAACTTTTTTTTTTAAAGAAAAGGAAAGGGAAATAAAAGAAAAAAAGAAAAGCCATTAAGAAATAAAAGGGGTTGTGCCCCCAATCAGTAAACAAAAAAATTAAAAAAGGGGGTTGCTAAAACGAAAGAACAGAGAACGCAGAAGCAAAAAAAAAAAAAGAATAAACGGAAGGAAAAAGAAAGGGGCAAAGATAGAGAAAAATTGTGATTTTCATCTCGAAACATCAAGGTAATTATTCTCATCCTTCCTATTAAGTTTTCATGAGATTATGAATAAACTTTTAGGGTAGAAACGTGTATAATTTATGTTAAATTAAGAAAATATAGCCCTAGGGTTCTTAGAATAAAATTTTGATTTGGGGGTCGAATAACGATCCGTTTCAGCTGAAATTTGACGTATACGTTTAGTTTATTATGGGTAAACATAATCTGAAAGAAATTTCCAGATTTGAATTTAAGGGCTCGGGGTGACTTTTTGACCCGATTTTTTAGCAAAAAATAAATGTAGCAATATGGGTGTCATTGGATTCGTATTCTTATGTAGATTATGTATTTGAACAGATTTTGATCATCTGAAAGCGTTACGAAAGACTCAAGGTTTGGAGTGTCATTCTATTAATTAAGGCAAGTGGGTTTCTAATCTTTTGTTAAATATGTTGAACCTTGTATGCTCTAATGTGTATAGAATTGAGTATTTTGGGATAGAGATGGATTAATGTAGGCTTTGATCAATATATCTTGAATTGAATAATTATTTCTATGGTGATATTTGACTTGTGAATTAATTGTGGAAGTGTATTTTAGGGGAAATAATGAATTATTCGATGTTGATATCGAATTGGTACTTGTTTTGAGATGTGATTGTTGTTGAGGTTGTGATGGTATTGAGATATTAAGGATATTGCAACATTTATGGTATTGGGTAATACCCATATTCTTGTAACTTCTTCTATGTGTGATTCATGAAATATTTTAATATTATAAAAAAAATAAGGCAATTAAATATAAACGTGAGTTGATGGGGTGTTGTGACACTTGAATTGAAAATGTGGCTAAGTGATGAGAATTATATTTTTGAGATATATTGTTGTGGTTGGTGATTATGAGTTGATTTGTTTGTGAACTTCATCTCATGTTCATTCATTCTATGTCACACATAATTTGCATTGATTCTGGATATTGATATGAGTGAGATGGTAAAGAAAAAAAAGAAAGAAATTGGGGCCGAGGTCTTTACCGGTCGAGATGTGATGCCGAGGTCTTTGCCGGTGATATTGTGATGCCGAGGTCTTTGCCGGCGATGTTGTGATGCCGAGGTCTTTGCTGGCGATATTGTGATACTGAGATCTTTGCTATTGATATTGTGATGCCGAGGTCATTGCCGGCAATTGTTGCATAAGCATTGCATCTCATCCTTGCATATTGATGTTGTGATGTCGAGGTCATTGCCGACAGTTATTGCATAAGCATTGCATCTCATCCTTGCATACTATTATGTGGCATGGTGTTGTGCATGTGATTGATTATGTTATCACTTGTGAGTTATGACTTGTGTTTTGATAATTGTGATATATTGAAAAACTATCTTTATTGTGTGTTATGTGTTGCTGGGCTGGGACTTTTTTGAGTGCAGGTTTGTAGTTCGGTGGTATGTGGTTGGGTGTGAAGGAGTTACTTGGTTCTTCATTGTTTTACTCTAGGTTAGTTCCATTTGCTGAGTACCGTGTTGTTTTTGGTACTCACCCCTTGCTACATTTTTGTAGGTTGCGAGCCCGGTCCCTTTAGTTAGAATTTCCTCATTTCAGGATCGAGCTTCCGGATTATCCTTAAGGTAGCTGCTTATCTCATTGGTGGACCTTCAAGGAATCCATTATTATGTTACGTCCTATTTGAGGACTAGACATTTGAGACATTTATTTTATTCGAGTACTATGTATTTAGAGGCTTGTACATGTGACACCAGTTCTGGGATGGTTGTAGTTTGGTTTTCCTATGGTTAATTGTCATATTAGACTGTTTTCTCTTCCGCTATCATTGTTATGTTTGGATCAGTAGGTGTTGGGCTGACTCGCCTTGGTGGGTTAAGTGAGTACCATCACGCCCGAATTTTGGGTCGTGACAGTTGGTATCAGAGCCCCAGGTTCATAGGTCTCGCGTGTGTACAAGCCGAATCTAGTAGAGTCTCGAGGATCGGTATGGAGACGTCTATACTTATCTTCGAGAGGCTATGAAGACTGTTAGGAAACTTCCTTTTGTTTATTCTTTCTCTATCGTGCGTCCGTGGTTTGGTGTAATTCTTACCGCTTTATTCCATTCCCTCTCACTTATAGAGATGATTCATGCGTGATTCATTATATGAGTAGTTAGTGGGTTGTATATAGACTTGAATGTTAGATCTAGTATCAAAGTGTAAGTGGCATACTTGTAAAAAAAGATGTGTGGTTATATTTAAAAGATTCAATGATTAGAAGAGGTTGAGTAAGGTGATAACTTGACGATACACTTTGAGTATGTTGGAGTAATAAGGTCAAACAGTGGATTGAGGGATTTTATGAATGTGTCATCCTTTTTGGGGTTGGTTATCCAGCAATCATAAACAATGTTAATGGGGTATATATGATATCGAAAATGGTTCAACAATTTAAGGTGGAATGTTAAAAGGATAGGTGGATCACGAATTTTGTTCTATAAACTAATATTACTAAAGTTTTCATAATATGTATGGATTGCTTAGATAATGATAAGAATGATCTTGTACCAATTGAGATCAGAATCTTTATTATGGTTTCATAAATCGAGTGGATATCGAGGAGGGCCATGATACAACTATGACCACGATACCGAGGCTTACTTGATTAGAGTTATGGAGTATGTTACTTTTGCTAGCGACTGAATTTATGAAAAGAATGTTTATTACTTAGGATAGAGTCATGATGGATTGGATAACGTTTTGTAGCTATTGATAAGTAGAAGCATGCGGGCTAGTTTGGTGCTACTTTCTTGATAGGTATGATGTGTTCTAGTGGTGGATCTAATGGTCTTTAACGATATAGTACTAGTGGCATATGAAAACGGATATGTCAATTGTCAAGCGTGAATACAAACTATTTTAGAAATTATTAGTGAATCATGGGCGCAGTTAATAAGGTTTAATGTTGTACTCATATTCGAGAAATCAGCTAGTTTGCTATTCTGGATGCTTGGGTTAAGTATTATTTATAAGAAATATTTTAGTGGTGGATCTTTGGTACAATTAATATATTTAAGTTGTGAGGTGTATTCGGGAGATTCTAAATGAGGATTATTACTCCATAATAAGATCCAAGAGAGTTAGTTCTTTATATTTGACCGATATAGTTTTGGTGTCACATCAATGATGAGGGTAACCTTGAGATGATGGCAATGGCTGTAGAGCATAATGGTAATAGGAGTTCGTGATGGATTATGATCAAGATTGAGTGAATTCAGTATGGTAAACACAATATCCAAGTATCAAAAGTTACGTTTGCTACTATTTGATGAGTAGCGTGATCATAAGAAAGATGTAAAATGTGTTGAGATACTGCTTCGATAGAATTGAAATGAGCTAGAGTCATAAATGAATAAATTAGTGAGATGTAGGGATATTCACTTTGATAGTAAAGGTCAAAAATATATCTTTCGAGAGAGTAGGTGAATTTAAAGCCATGTGATTTCATTTGTTTTGCTTTGATTATGGTGATAGTGTTACGTATCATTAATCTGGGTTAGAAAACTATTGGGTAATATTTGAAAGGAAAAAAAAACTATATACGTGCGTCTTGAATATAATAATAAGCTCTTTTTGTGATTTTGAATATGGTAATTAGTACATTAGAATTTTTATAAAGGCTATGGTAAAATCGAAAAAGAGGTAATCAATATTAAGTTAAGATACAAGAATTCATAAAGATCTCAAGTAGGAGCTAATGCCAATAGATAAAGGAATTGGGGTACAAGTTAAAATAAAGATTCGAGATTTTCATTGTTAGTGTATATTTTTGGTAGTACATATATATTTTGCCAAGATATTTATTGATAAGATAAGAAATAATGGATAACAATGAGTATTCAACATTTGGAAGAACTTGCATGTGATTTGGTTCATGAATTTAGTTTTTTTTATTGTTGAGGGACCTAAAGAAGTGCTCCACTTAAAGTTTTAGCTTAGAGCATGAGGTAAAATGTCATGTGTTGTTGGTGAGAGAGTAAAGTTGATAAGTCAGTGAGTGAAAGAACGAGAATCTAATATATTGAAGAATTCAGGGGATCTGAAATTTGTGTCATGGGAGGAATTTAAGAAAGTGAAGGAATAAGACCTCCAATATAGATCCTTGGTTAGGAATTAAAGGTTTTACTTATTTTCGTCCTTGAGCTCGAATATGACCATGCAATGCATACTTGTTTAGCACACAGGATTGTATTAGTGACGTTTATAAAGACTGAGTTTTGATTCAAGTGACAAACAATGATATGTGAAAGATTCTACATTTTTATGTTGGTTTAGATTGGTCGAATTATGGTAGATGGGGTGCGCTACGGTATGGATCTATAGTTCTACATGATTATTGAGGATTTTGTGGGGGTTGAAACTACTTTGTTAATGGAACTACATAGGTTATTGTAATGCATTACATAGACAGTTGATGATGACTAGAGGTTATGTGCTTATGGTATGCGGAATTATTAAGGTGACTGGATCTCTCTAAGTTTTGGCATGAGGTATATGATGATCTGAATGGTAGTTGAAATTTGGTACGTGAAAGATTGCAGGAGTTGACTTTAGGTATAATTAAATAACTTTACCTCGATGAGAAAAGTACTATCAAATTTGAAATTAACGCTATTAGCTTTGTGTGTGATTTATGTCTAAAAAAATACTTAAATAAAAAGAGAGAAAACCATAGTTTGAAATATTTGAAGGTGATAATGTGTAGCTAAGAAGACTTTAATACTAGTAACACTTTGAGAGAATAGTAAATGACAAGTATGGCTATGATTTTCTGTTAGTATTAAGAGCGTTGTCTTTGATGCAGTACTGTGAAGAGTATATGAAGTTTGATAAATTAAGTATGTGTACGATTGTATTGGAACCAGACAGGTTGTTGTGAGTAGAAAAAAAATAATTAAAAAAATGGGTGAGATGAATGAAAACGTTTGATAGGAGCACTATGAAAAGAGTGTCTTGTATTATTTGACCTTGATTCCGTGCATTTTGATGTGACTACCTACCTCTTTATGGGCTTGTTTTAGAGTATTACTCATTTCCTATTGCCACTCGTGTCTTCACTTGTGTAGATGGATTCTTAGTGGTGGATCAGGTGAACCGATCCTGCAATTTTCTCTTAGTAAGATAGGATGCTTATGCAGACTTGATTATTTCAATGTTGACATATTTAGTATTATTTGGGACAGTTGAAGTATACAAGTGGTTCTACACACACAATTTTGTTTATGTGAATTTATAAAAGAGCTACCATAAATATTTATAGTTGTCCAGCAGTTTTAAGGCTCTTCTTGTCGTTGAGGTTATGTTCTGGCTATGTATGAATGAATGTGAGGCATATTGAATCTAGTTCTACCACCCTTAAAGGTTGTTTATAATCACCTCTATTGATATAGTATTCCTGAGAATGTTGTTAGAGATTCTGTATGTTTGAATCATTCGCTAAGTTGTTACTTGATCTTTTCCTTCATTGGGTCAGAAAAGAATTTGATTCTCTATGATGAGTGTTCAATGTCTAAAGATCGCATTTTATAACTTAAGATCATGGGAAGATTTGACTGTGATAATGTAATCCTAACAAAATCTATGAGGGTTTGTGCATTAGAAGTGTGAGATGGTTGATTTAGGGTTGCTTTTAACAATGACTGGTATTGATTTAGAATTTTATCATGATTACATGAGAAATATTTATTGAGTTATGGACTAGTGTGTTATTGTTCGTATCGAGTTCATGGGTTAGCTTGTGGCTTGAAAGTCACTATCGATTTGAAAATCTATCAAGTTTGATTCGGAAGTTCAGTTCTTAATAGAAGATTTTGATGGAATGGTCTTAACGGAGGAGCTTACTTGGAGAAATGAAATACTGATTTTGGAAGATCATAACTTAGGATTTTAGTAAGGTCGATTATTCTTCCTTCTCCTTCCTATGTTCGAGGACGAACATGATTTTTAGTGGTGGATAATGTAATGACTCGTTAGGTTATTTTAAAAATAAATCCTCTCTCCTTCATAAAAGATCCCTCTTATAAATTTTTTTATGGGTAATTCTGGACTATTTGGTAACAATGATTATTTAGTTAAGGGATAATTTTAGATAATTAATTTAATTGGTGGACTAAATTATTGATTTATTTAATATCTTGTGTCACTTAGCCATAATTATCAAAATAGAATTAGTAAAATTCATTAATTCCTTTTGTACTTAATTAACTTTTTTTTTAAAAGAAAAGGAAAGGGAAATAAAAGAAAAAAAGAAAAGCCATTAAGAAATAAAAGGGGCTGTGCCCCCAATCAGTAAACAAAAAAATTAAAAAAGGGAGTTGCTAAAACGAAAGAACAGAGAACGCAGAAGCAAAAAAAAAAAAAGAATAAACGGAAGGAAAAAGAAAGGGGCAAAGATAGAGAAAAATTGTGATTTTCATCTCGAAACATCAAGGTAATTATTCTCATCCTTCCTATTAAGTTTTCATGAGATTATGAATAAATTTTTAGGGTAGAAACGTGTATAATTTATGTTAAATTAAGAAAATATAGCCCTAGGGTTCTTAGAATAAAATTTTGATTTGGGGGTCGAATAACGATCCTTTTTAGCTGAAATTTGACGTATACGTTTAGTTTATTATGGGTAAACATAATCTGAAAGAAATTTCCAGATTCGAATTTAAGGGCTCGGGGTGACTTTTTGACCCGATTTTTGAGCAAAAAATAAATTTAGCAATATGGGTGTCATTGGATTCGTATTCTTATGTAGATTATGTATTTGAACAGATTTTGATCATCTGAAAGCGTTACGAAAGACTCAAGGTTTGGAGTGTCATTCTATTAATTAAGGCAAGTGGGTTTTTAATTTTTTGTTAAATATGTTGAACCTTGTAACTCTAATGTGTATAGAATTGAGTATTTTGGGATAGGGATGGATTAATGTAGGCTTTGATCAAAATATTTTGAATTGAATAATTATTTCTATGGTGATATTTGACTTGTGAATTAATTGTGGAAGTGTATTTTAGGGGAAATAATGAATTATTCGATATTGATATCGAATTGGTACTTGTTTTGAGATGTGATTGTTGTTGAGGTTGTGATGGTATTGAGATATTAAGGATATTGCAACATTTATGGTATTGGGTAATACCCATATTCTTGTAACTTATCTTCTATGTGTGATTCATGAAATATTTTAATATTATAAAAAAAAATGAGGCAATTAAATATAAACGTGAGTTGATGGGGTGTTGTGACACTTGAATTGAAAATGTGGCTAAGTGATGAGAATTCTATTTTTGAGATATATTGTTGTGGTTGGTGATTATGAGTTGATTTGTTTGTGAACTTCATCTCATGTTCATTCATTCTATGTCACACATAATTTGCATTGATTCTGGATATTGATATGAGTGAGATGGTAAAGAAAAAAAAAGAAAGAAATTGGGGTCGAGGTCTTTACCGGTCGAGATGTGATGCCGAGGTCTTTGCCGGCGATATTGTGATGCCGAGATCTTTGTCGGCGATGTTGTGATGCCGAGGTCTTTGCCGGCGATGTTGTGATGCCGAGGTCTTTGCCGGCGATGTTGTGATGCCGAGGTCTTTGCCGGCGATATTGTGATACTGAGATCTTTGCTATTGATATTGTGATGCCGAGGTCATTGCCGGCAATTGTTGCATAAGCATTGCATCTCATCCTTGCATATTGATGTTGTGATGTCGAGGTCATTACCGACAGTTATTGCATAAGCATTGCATCTCATCCTTGCATACTATTATGTGGCATGGTGTTATGCATGTGATTGATTATGTTATCACTTGTGAGTTATGACTTGTGTTTTGATAATTGTGATATACTGAAAAACTATCTTTATTGTGTGTTATGTGTTGTTGGGCTGGGACTTTTCTGAGTGCAGGTTTGTAGTTCGGTGGTATGTGGTTGGGTGTGAAGGAGTTACTTGGTTCTTCATTGTTTTACTCTAGTTTAGTTCCATTTGCTGAGTACCGTGTTGTTTTTGGTACTCACCCCTTGCTACATTTTTGTAGGTTGCGAGCCCGGTCCCTTTAGTTAGAATTTCCTCATTTCAGGATCGAGCTTCCGGATTATCCTTAAGGTAGCTGCTTATCTCATTGGTGGACCTTCAAGGAATCCATTATTATGTTACGTCCTATTTGAGGACTAGACATTTGAGACATTTATTTTATTCGAGTACTATGTATTTAGAGGCTTGTACATGTGACACCAGTTCTGGGATGGTTGTAGTTTGGTTTTCCTATGATTAATTGTCATATTAGACTGTTTTCTCTTCCGCTATCATTGTTATGTTTGGATCAGTAGGTGTTGGGCTGACTCGCCTTGGTGGGTTAGGTGAGTGCCATCACGCCCGAATTTTGGGTCGTGACACTATCTTACCTGTAACATTAAGAAAATGTGTTATAAATCGCAATAAAGTAATACGAAGGAATCTAGGAAATGAATAGAGTATTGAGAATAAACCCGGGAAACGGGTAGACGTAAAGTCATCTGAATCATGACGAGACCACTATGGGTCTAACGATGCTTTGCGACTTCATAGTTCCTGCATCCAAAGAAAAAATCTTAGTTTTGAGAGACCGATTTGTGCTGGTTTTGCCTTCCCAACTTGATTCTGATTCTTCTCGGCCACCTGATTTGCACGCTGAATTCGTCTTGAGACGCAAGTCTGATAGAATTTTTGAGGGCCCTCCTCAAAAATTCTGCCCCAGTTTAGTAACACAGAAGGAACCTTAACCTTCTTGCAATTTTCGATTGATTTTTTTGAGAGAACTTCAAAAATTTTGCCTCAGTTGCAACTTTGACATAACTCTAACTCTGACTCGTTGTAGAAAATCTCCTTCAATAGAATTTTGAGATCCTCTCAAAATTCTGCTCCAGTTTCCATTGTAAAGAGGAATGAAATCTTACGGGCATATGACCGAGCCAGTGTGGCGCCTACGTATCCCATTGATACAGGAATCAGGTCAAACGTAATTCCAAAATAAAAGGCGGATTGAAATTTTTTAGATAATGTGACCGAAGCCGGTAAAGACCGCCTACGTATTCCACTAGGGAAATCAGGTCGAACGTAGTTCACATTAATAAAATGATGAATTTGTAGTAATTTTATCAGCTTTAGACCGTATTTAATGTGAATGTTCTGCCACTTTATACTCGAAAAGCTCAATCGTTGGCGAAGTGAGCAGGCTTGATAACCAACACAAATCAATCTCTCTTCTGTAAAGAGAAGAAAAACTCAAAGGTGAAAGAGTTAGTCCATTAATCAATCAATCGTAATAATCAATCAAGCAACAATAACATTTGTTTTGCCGAAACAGACTAGTCCAAAATTTGAAGAGTGAGATATTATAAAAGAATGACCAAATGGACAAAATTTGATCATTTAACGGACTGAGATGAAAGTTTGATCATTTAACGGACTAAGATGAAAATTTGATTATTTAACGGACTAAAATGAAAATTTAATTATTTAACGGACTAAAATGAAAGTTTGATTATTTAACGGATTAAAAAATAAAAATTTTATGTCCGGAATAAAATATTTATAAACTGACTTTCAAAAAAATTTAACTGATCATAAAGATGTTCTAAAATTTGATTTGAAACTCGGGAGTATTTGATAATTTCGGCTATTTTATATGGAATATTTTTTTTCAAGGATAAAGAGGTCACCGAGAATTTAAGTGATGACTCAATTGAATATAAATGATGGTTTTAGTATATATATATATATATATATATATATTTAACACAAGTCAAATAACACAAATAAAGCAAACTATATATCATTTTCAACACATAAACGAAGTATAACGCAGCCTAATATATATATGTGACCCTTTATGCCAAAGGTAGGCCTAACGATTTAAAGGATGTATTACACTATTTAAAACGTTCCATTGCCCCAAAAATAATTACAACCTTTATAATAAATTAAACGGGGATACATAATAAGGGAAAAGGGATATAAATTATCAGTCCACACAGGGGTACAATACTAATCTAAGCTTTCAAAATGAATCTCTTTTTTCTCGAACTTCTCAACGTCTTCGATGATCTTTCTTTGTCTTTAACAACCTGTCTATTAAAAATAAAAAACACCCGACCCCAAAGGACAATGGCCTGTCAAATGGCGTATACAACCTTCAAATTTAAACACATAAATATAATCGTCCAATTGGGCCAGGGGTCACTATGGACTCAAGGCGGTCTTTCTAATGGGCCCGATACGCCTTACGTATCGGGTCGTCTTAGGTCAATGCTCCTACAGGGTTTGGATATCGCTCTACGCTAGGTGGACTAAGAGTGGGCTTAATTTTAACTGTGAAAAGGTAACCCAAGCGGACAACCTGGGCTGGGGAAGTTAACGGTCGTCGACCCCGCAAGATCGACTCATTTCGTCAGGGTACCTCAATGGAAATTTTGGATTAAACGGCTGCGACCCGCATAATCGTCATTTTAGTGAAAAATAAAAAAAAAAGCCAAGTGGCGGAATATGCTATGGATGATATGACATTTAAATAATTAAACTTAAAATATAACATAATTACAAATTTAAACAAATAAAACACAAACAAACAAATATTCAAACAATTAATAAAGTTAGTTAAAAAATCCCTAATCTAGTGGTTAGAACCTAATTAAAATCCCCAGCAGAGTCGTCATTTATGTTATTGCGAAAAATGGCTTTGGTTTCGAAAATTTGATTTATTACTCAATTGATTTAAGTAAACCGAATCTTCAAAAATCTTGAGAGAGTCATCACTTGATTTTTAAAGAAAAATCAAGAAAACTATTAAAATTATTTTAAAAGACCGAACAGAAAAAATCTTTTAAAAATCCAGAGAAAACAGGTTCGGGTTCATATTTCCACTTCGAGAAGGTTTTACGCACTCGAAATGGCCGCTAACACGCGGTTATCCGACGATTAGGTAATTTTGACTAACTTTAAAAAATATTAATTTAAATTAATAACTAGAAGAAATCTAAGTGAAATTTTTTAAAAGAAATGATTACGAAAGTAGAACATTTGAAATTTATTCACATTTTTATTTAATCCTAACATAATTGGCAAATAAGACTAAGTTATTAGAAATTTTAAATTTATTAATGTGGCTAAGTGTTAAAGAATCCCATAAATTATTTTAAGGAAAATGCTTCAACTATTTTAAAGAAAATTCATAAAGTCCAATTTATGGAAAAAAAGGGTTTTAACACTAAACTATTCAAAGACAAGTGAAAACATTAACATAAATGGTCAAACTTTGGGGGAAATTAATTAGATTAAAACCAAACCAAATAAATACATAAATAAATGTTAGTGTTAGAATTAAGCAACGACAAATAAATATCACAAATAACAATAATAGACATAAAATATTAGAAAGAGTAAAGATTGGGCTTGACAGGCCCAACTGACCCATTTTCTACAATTTTGGGTCTGCCTAGCCCCTTGTTCCTGCTGCCGCTGATGAGCTTTCGGCCCAACATTTAAGGTTAGGCCCTTTGGCCCCTTTTCAAGCTTCTGGTATACATTAGTTGTATACCAGTGTATATCGGACACATATTAGTGTATATGACTTGCTTGTCGGCTCCTGAGACCTGCTTAATCCTCCACGACCCCGAGAAATGCAAGGTGGATGTTCCGGAAGACTCGGACAGATGCGTAAGAAATAAAATAAAAAGAGTTAGGAACCTAAAAATAATTTAAACCCACAACTCAATAACCTTAAAACCAAAAATCAAGATATTCAACCATATAAATCAAGCATATAAAACTAAGAATCAAACCCATCAATTTGAGATCAAACAAGCACATAAAACTCATTACTTAAGACTAAACATCACATATAATCCATATTCTAAAAACTAAAATTCAGCCTATGAAACCCATTAACTTGAAGCTAGAATTAACACACACTCATCTTTTGAGATTAAAAACAAATATAAAACCCATAAACAAATATAAAACCCATATAAAAACATCATTATCAACATCTTATTATATTCGAAATTCAAAGGGGGTTTCATCAAACACGTGGAATGCATGTAGCTTAATCATGATTTTAATGAAATTTCACCCACCATTTCATCCTCAACAATATACAATAGGAGATTAAAATACCCAAAGATAAATAAATTAAGTATAGCATTTAAAATTTCAAAAGGGGCATTTCACTGAACACATGGAGGGCATCCTATTTAATCATGATTTTAACAAAATACATCATATCTATGGGTACATAGCTACTGCAATGCAAAAGTGTCTAATTATAACGTATATATATACATAGATACACCGATACTACAGCGCAACAATATAACCAAACGACCTTCTAAGTTATATATATATAGGTACTACAACACATTAGCATAACCAAACATCCTTCAAGTTCCATACATATATATAGATACATGGATACAACAGCCCCACAGCAGACAACGATTCCAAAATATCACATGCTCTAAACAAAATCCAATATATAATACGCAGACGTTAAAAAAAAGAGAGATGTGAACGAGGATGTTACCTTTTTTGGGGCAGCGAAACTGGGTGATGACGAGCTGAGCAACGACGCTTCGCACCTTAGTACGCGAATTTCTAAACTCCGAACTCAAACGCCCTGGTTTGGTTATTCCTCGGGTTTTTCCAAGATTAAGAACGGTATGATTGAGAATTTTCATGTGTTTTTTGAGAGTAATCCCGGCTGCCCTTCAACAGTAAGCACAATGAGGTATTTATGGGTGAAATTCGGGTTTAAAAAAAAAGGGAAATCGCAGGGTCAAATCCGGAATTTTAAGTCGGATTTTGAATTCAAAATTTGAAATAGATAAAGGGGAGAAAGGAGAGAGAGAGGGAGTACGCGTGTGTACCGTTGGCTTGGCGTTTTGCCTAGAATGGCCACTGATTTCTCTGGTTCTCCGGCTTTTTTTTCTGGTTTGGTCGTCTGGCATGGTTGGTTTTGCAGGAAGGGGAAGAAAGGGATGGGAGAGAGAAAGGGAAAGGGAAGGGAAGCATACAATATATATCTTAAAACAATTGGGCCGGGTCGGGGGTTTTGAGAAAAGAAATGGGTTGGGTAGGTTTTAGGAGTTTAAAAAAAAAGAAGTGGGCTGGTCTGGGGGAGTGGGATGGGGAAAATTAAATTTGGGCCAAGAATTTGGCCAAAAATAATTGAAAGAAATCTGAAAATTGGGTTTCGGAATATGATTTAAAAACTAGCCATCTTAATTACAAATGTGACTAATTAAAATGTGATCAATTTGAAATCAATGAATTAATTTGACCACGAGACGAATTAATATAGATTAATTAAGGAGCTTTTAAATATTAACAACTTAAAATAATTAAATCAACTACGGGGTAATTAATCCTAAAATAACTAAAGTAAAGTAATTAAAGATAAAATTTATTTGAGAAACTTTAAAAAATCCACGAAAATATAACACTTAACTATTGATACTCGAAAATAGATATATGATATGTATTATATAAGCGTAATTAAAGTTAAAAGATTTAAACCTAAAAATCACTTGAAAAATATTTTTTTTGCATTTTTGAAAGCTAATTATTTCGAATTGTTAAAATTTAAAAGCTCGATGATTAATTCATACTGTGGAGGGTCAAAATTGGGTGTCAACAACGTGTACTCGTTCGTAAGTCACGCACCATGCTCAGGTAAAGAAAATGTTTAAATGTTGCGTTTTAGTGGGTACGAGGGTTAAGTTGACAAGTCCTGAGTAGAAGGGTCTATGTGGCAAACGGAAACACGTATAAGGGCCTAATAGATCATTCCTCCAAAAGAAAATAGTAAAAGAAAATCTTTCGAATAATAATAATAATCATGATGATGATGATGATGATGATAAAGAAAACATCCCCCCCTCCACCCACCCCCACAATAAAAAAATACAAAAAAGGAAAAGGTCTAAAAATCATCCAAAAAATAGGCAAAAACTTAGAGAAATAGACTTGATCCAAAAAGAAAATAGTGAAAAAAATTCATAATAATAATTAAAAGAAGTTTTTTTCTAAAAAAAAAAATAAATTGTCCACAAAAAAGGCAAAAAAACTCAAAAAAAAAAAATGAAAAAGGGTCAAAGTTTTCTACTAACAATGTATCTAAAATTTAGGATTGAAACAAAATAACACACAAAATATAAAGTTCTACAATCCAATACTAATTCCAATTAGACAATAACACCAAAAAATATAAGGAGTAAATTTATATTCATGTCAAATCAACACGTATATACAGGGTTTAGAGGTAATAATATTTTTCTCCCTTTAATAATATTATATTATCCCATAATTTATTTGCATGTTGGTTGATAATTTGTTTGTATTCTAATTTCAAATTTAAATTTAACAAGTGAAATTTTCCTTGAGATCTCAAATTTCATGATAAATATTATTTTATAATCTATCTATCTCTCTGTACTATACTATACTATAATAAAAGTGTGAAGATCCTTAGAAATGTTGTTTGAACTTTTTGTCCTTCGTTAAAATAATCTACTTTAGATAAAATTGTCTTTCACTGTTTTTTTTAATATAGTTTTTTATCTTTTATTTATTTAGTTTCAAGATTCACTTTTGATTTGAATTTCTTTAGATTTTGAATTCACTTTTGATTTATGATTATTTTATAGAAATAATTGTCTAGGCTTTGAAGGAAAGGAAAAGAAAAATATAATTATATTTTTAATATTTAGGACTTTGAAATTAATTAGAATTTTTACCATCAAATATTTTTGTAACACCCCAATTTTTTTTTAAGCTAAGACGGAGTCATCCTTCATATGATATAGGATTTTAATTTATGATTCTTAATTGAGAATAGATGTTAAAGACAATTTCTTAATGTGGGGATAGAATTGGAGATGATAAAAGGTCATAGTTCTAATGTAAGATTTTATAAAAATTATATGGACCAATGACTTTTAGTTTGTATATACATGCTAGGATCAATTCCTAAGTATTTAACGTATATTAGATGTGATTTAGAGTCAAAAGGGATCTTTTACATCAAGTCAATTCCAAAAAGTTTCTACCGACTAAGTTTTCGTATGAGTTGATAGAAGTGTCAACTTCAAATGTTCATATCTCCTAACGAATAATAATTTAGGTGACTCATAATATATCATATAAAGTCTCTTTGAATTATCTTTCCAATGCATCTCATTTCGACTTAATCAAAGTTCGGAGTAGAAAGTTATGGTCATTTTACTGAAGACCTGCCGAGCTGTCTAAAAATCCGCAACAGCTCCGCGTCGCAGACCTATCGCAAACCCTTTATGGATAAGCTAAATGACATCCTTTTATTTTATTTTGAGGGTACTTTTTATCCTAAAACCTTTGGGGGTTTATTTAAGGTCCGATAACGCATAAAATGTGAGTTTTTCATAATTAAAACTCGTTCCTTCACTCTGAAACATAAACACTCAAGAATCATCAAGTTAAGGATAGCTTCCAAGATTCATTATCAAGGTAAGTTATTCTTCATACATTTCAATCTATCTAACCTGAATTTCTTCATCTATTCATGAATCTCTAATAGAGTCTTAAATCATAACCTAGAGTTTCAAGAAAACGAATTCAAGAATTCTAAGAAAGGATTCCTTGATTCTTCACTTTCAAGAATTAGGGTTCTTCATCAAGAACTTTAAAGATTCTAAGTCAAGAATTCAATAATCAAAGATAATCCCTTTAAGCAATGTATTTCCAAGTTCTTCCACTCTAAAAGAACTACAGAGATCGAGGATTTTCTCCAAGAAGGCTAGTATTCATCAAATTTCGATTGTAATATCAAATTTTCAAGTATGTAAGGCTAAACTAAAAACATGGGATTGTTCTCTCATGTGCTCCATAGATGGTCCTAGATGAGTTGATTGTTCGAGAGCTTACATGCATGAATATTTGATGGTTTATCTTGAAAAATTGATTTAATTTACATGTTTTCCTATGTCGATGATCATCATACTAATTGTTTTCTTGAATTGAACATTTTCATGAGAATTTGCATAACACCTATATAACTAATTTGAAAAGCATGTATATGAACTTGAGAATTGAGTCTAGAGTCTTGAGTCAACATTGTTGATTGTGATGAGAGAATGATGATGAGTTGATAGAATTTCATTGCCTTATGAGTCCCTATAAATGAACTCTACCGATGTGTATATTCAATTGCTTCCTAATGATTTTTCTAAGTCTTGAGTCATTGATGAGATTGATTGATGAGATGCTTAAAGCCCCTATGAGATACCTGTCATTGACGGGGTCGAGTCCCTATGAGATTGGTTGAGATGGAGTTTTATGAGCATTGAGTCATGGGAGGAGTATCGAGCACCGAAAGAGTGAAAGTTAGTCCGACTCGAACACGTCAAACTACATCGCCAAACGTAGGAGAGGCATAGAACCATCACATATATTATGGTTCCCTCGAGAGTAACGGTCCCTGAAAGTAATAGAGAACCTATTGAGTTTGACTCCATATTGGGTGAGTTGATATGGTTTTTAAGCGTTCCCTACTTGGCAAGTTTGGAACCACTGTGGCAACATCAGCGTGATTGTTGTACATTCACTGGCTCATAAGTGATTGTTGTCAGATAAGAGAAACTCCCATAAATTTCCTACCTTGAGTACTCCGAGTCGAGATGAGATGAGATGAGATGAGAGGGAGTGAACTCCTTTGAGATGAGATGAGATGAGATGAGAGGAGAGAAGGTGAGCTCCCTTGAGATGAGTCTGAGATGATTGATGAGTTTGAGTTGTTGAAGTGTCATTTGTCTACTCTTTATTCTTGCATAGATAGATATTTGACAATTTGATATTATTCGATGATTACTTTGAGTTGATTTTTTCCATATTATTCTACCTGTTTCCGTTTCACTCAGCTATTTTACATACCAGTACATTCCAAGTACTAATATGCACTCTGGACTGCATCGTTTTATGATGCAGAGGCAGGTACTAAAGATTGTCAACAAGCGCTCCGTTGAAGATCTAAAATTCGAAGTGATTTGGTGAGTCTCCCCTACCCGGGAGGATCCACTACTTTTATTTCATCATGCTTTAGAGTTAGATTTTGGATTATTTCCTTTACTTTGATTTGGTAGCTATGGGTCTGTCATTGGCACCACATGAGTAGTAATAGAGGCTTCATAGACGATGGTCGAGCGTTGATGTTGAGATTGTGAGCTAGCTCTTTTTACTAGCCTTTATTGTTACCTATATCATTATTAGATGAGATGTGCCTATTTACTTACTATTATTTCTGTTGTTCAAGAGAGTTTATTGATTGGATGATGTGATGAGGCTAAGTGGTTCACTTGGGGACTAGCAATAGTCTCTAGGTGTCGACCACGCCAAGGGTACCTTCTCGGGGCGTGACAAACTTGGTATCAGAGCACAGAGTTCAAGTGTCTTAGGGAGTCTATGAAGTCGTGTCTAGTAAAGTCCTTGTTATTGGTGTGAAGAGCTCCACATCCATAACTTGGAGGCTATAGGATATTTAGGAAAAGTTTCCCTTCTTTCATATTCTAAATCGTGCGATAGAGCTATTACCTAAGAAATCTACGATGATTCGTATGTTGCTTTAAACCTTTTGACTATGCCTCATCTATGAGGTGATAGAGATAGTAATGTCCAAACTTCTGTAGATGAGATCTTTTGCGATAAAGTAATCATAATGGTAGAGAGACTGCACTAGGCATAAGAGGAGCCGACTAGTGTGCTAAGTTGATTGACTAGAAAGAGTGCACTATTGCCTATATAAATCGTGCATTTGAGTTAGCTCTGGATATACCCAGACCATCTTTTTTCAAAACTTGCTTCTGACGTGACCCACGAGAGAGGAAACTTATATCTCTAAAGTGTTAGTTGTTGCCACCTAAGAGTGAGATCTGAGGTCTTTTAAACCCTTAGTAGAATTGAATCATCCCAAAGTTAGAAGGATGATGATGGAAAGAAAGGGGAGAGATAGTAAGAGTGATGGCTGATTGAGGCTTGTAGTTAGAGTTACGTACCTATAAGGTAGGTAATGAGGTGATGAGTCGATTGCCACAAGTTTGATGACAGAGTTGTAAGTACCCTATGATTTACATGATGAGGTATAGAGGAAGAATTATTTTTAGAATATGGTAGAGCGTGCTCAAACTAGAGGGAAGTTATTGACGTGATGTAGTATTCATACAATTTGAGGGTGAACAGTAGATGTTGAATAAGGGAAAAGAGTGCTTTCATTGTGATAGATATAAATTAGGCTTATGATTTCAATTGAGAGTTTATGAGACTCATCGAGTTATGAGCTTAGTCAGATAAGAAGATATGATTGAATAGGTAAATGGTACTGAGTTGTGAGGAAGGGATGTGTGATTGGATACTCGCTATGAGATTTTAATAGGCTTATGTTCCCTAAATTTTACCTAGTAGTTGTAAGTTAGTATTAGAGAGGTGTGTGATAGATTCACATATTAGTACCAGACCCTAAGCTTGAATTTTGAGGAGTAGTGTTTAAGAGGAGATAACATCGTGAGAGTGATATTCTTAGTTAGAGATTTTCTCTAAGAGGCTTGCCATAGTGTATGTTCGAAGATGAAGACGTTGATTTGTGAGGAAGTGATGATGTGGGCAGGGTACAATTGCCCCTTAGGTAAGGCGAGTGAGACGAGGATAGCTCAGTAGATAAGAAGAGGCTTGAGACGTGTACCCATGATTGTGTAAAGATGTGTGAAGCTCTAAGATATGACTACTATAAGAATCCGGGTAGCATATTCGTGTTGTCAATGTGGAGTAGGTTGATGTAGGTATTCCTTATCATCACGAGTAACTAAGTTGACTGGGGCTTATGAATAGGTGATGATGAGTTTTCATTATAGTTTAAGTCTTATACAAATGAATTTATGGGAGCACAGAATTTGTGCGTTAGCAGGCAAAAGAAAAGGTTAGATTGTAAGAGTTATGGAGATTAGTTATGTACGCCAATAAAAGTAAAAAAATATAGAAATATTTCCATAGAGACAAGAGGAAACTCAGAGTGGTACCTTTGAAGAGAGTCTTAGTGGCCAGTTATATATATGCGGCTATAGCATAACAAAAGAGTTTAAGATATTCTTGTGGATAGTGATTCCCTGACCGTGTAGAAATGTGTACTTATAGCCTAGTGAAGGGAATTGATTCGAAACTTAGAGTAATGACCTTGGGAGCCAAGGGAAGATGATGTAACGCCCGATAAAATTACAAGAATAACCCTAGAGGGAGGGTATGCGCGTAACGCATCTTCCGATGCTCGTATGGAAAATTTGAGTCCAGATTTGTGATCAACACGAAAAATTGAGTGAGAAAATGGTCTCGGTTGATTTTTAGAGCGACCCAATCAAAAGATAATTTTTCAATCCGAAACGCAAAAGAGTGTTGGTGCGTGATGGAGGCGCGTCGTGCCTGTGTCAAGGACCTGCATTTATATTTTTTTGAAATTTTTTACGGGATTGAGAAAATTCGTTCAGAAACTTTATTTGAAAATACACAGTGCGCGATCAGTCCGCGTCTCGAACTGGGCCTTTTTCGAGCTAAAAATTTCTAAATTTTACGAGGGGCATTCCGGTCAATTCCCAATTCCTCCTAAACTCAATACACGGTCTAATTAGGTTGTTTCACATATAAAGGGGATAAATCCCTATCCTAAGTCCTTTTCTAACAATTGAACAAGACTAGGGCTTGAGAGAAGAGGAGAAGAGCTTGAGATTTAAGAATTCAAGAGAGAATGATAGTTCTTGATTCTGACGTTGATGAGAATGTTGGAGGTAATTTCCTTACTCTTGATTTAAATTTAGTTGTCTATTTCTGAGTTGATATAGCTATTCTTGAGTCTAAATAAAGATTATTGAGATTGATAAGGAGTCGACAGTTTGATGTTGAGTAGTATTGAGAGGAGCTTTGACTGTTATTCGTGTCTTGATGTCCATCCTTACCCATCATTCAAGGACGAATGATCCCAAGGGGGAGATAATGTAACACCCCAATTTTTTTCTAAGCTAAGACCAAGTCATCCTTCATATGATATAGGATTTTAATTGATGATTCTTAATTGAGCATAGATGTTAAAGACAATTTCTTAGTGTGGGAATAGAATTGGAGATGATAAAAGGTCGCAGTTCTAATGTAAGATTTTATAAAAGATATATGGACTAATGACTTTTAGGTTGTATATACATGCTTGGATCAATTCCTAAGTATTTAAAGTGTATTAGATGCGATTTAGAGTCATAAAAGATATTTTACATCAAGTCAAACAAAGAATTTCTACCAATTAAGTTTTCATATGAGTTGATAGAAGGGTCAACTTCAAATGTTCCTATCTCCTAAAGTATAATGTGTTAGATGGCCCATAATAGATCAAATTAAAGATCTTTGAATTATCTTTCCAATGCATCTTATTTCGCCTTAATCAAAGTTGGGAGTAGAAAGTTATGACCATTTTATTGAAGACTTGCCAAGTTGTCTAAAGATCCGCGATAGCTTCACGTCGCGGACCTATTGCAACCCTTTATGGATAAGCTAAATGACGTCCTTTTATTTTATTTTGAGGGCACTTTTATCTTAAAACATTTGGCGGTCTATTTAAGGTCCGAAAATGCATAAAATGTGAGTTTTCATAATTAAAACCCTCTCACTCACTCCTAAACATAAATGCTCAAGAATCATCAAGGTAAGGATAGCTTCCAAGATTCATCATCAAGGTAAGTTATTCTTCATAAATTTTAATCTACCCAACTAAAATTTCTTCATCTATTCATGAATCTCTAATAGAGTCTTAAATCATAATGTAGGGTTTCAAGACAACGAATTCAAGAATTCTAAGAAAGGATTCCTTGATTCTTCCGTTTCAAGAATTAGGGTTCTTCATCAAGTACTCTAAAGATTCTAAGTCAAGAATTCAAGAATCAAAGATAAGCCCTTCAAGTAATGTCTTTCCAAGTTCTTCCACTCTAAAAGAACTACTAAGATCGAGGAATATTTCCAAGAAGGCTAGTATTCATCAAATTTCAATTGTAATATCAACTTTCCAGGTATGTAAGGCTAAACTAAAAACATGGGATTGTTCTCTCATGTTCCCCATAGATGGTCATAGATGAGTTGATGGTTCAAGAGTCTACATGCATGAATATTTGATGGTTTATCTAGAAAAATTGATTTAATTTACATGTTTTCCTATGTCGATGATCATCATAACCCTACATGACTAATTTGAAAAGCATACATTATGAACTTGAGAATTGAGTCTAGAGCCTTGAGTTAAGATTGTTGATTGTGATGAGAGAATGATGATGAGTTGATAGAATTTGATTATCCTATGAGTCCCTATAAATGAACTCTACCAATGTGTCTATTTAATTGCTTCCTAATGAATGTTCTAAATCTTGAGTCATTGATGAGATTGATTAATGAGAGGGTTAAAGCCCCTATGAGATATCGGTCGTTGACGGGGTTCGAGTCCTATGAGATTGGTTGAGATGGAGATTTTATGAGCATTGAGTCATGGGAGGAGTATCGAGCACCAAAAGAGTGAGAGTTACTCTGACTCTAACTCGTCAAACTATGTCACTAAATATAGGAAAGGCATAGAACCATCACATATATTATGGTTCCCTCGAGAGAAACGGTCCCTGAAAGCAATAAAAGACCTATTGAGTTTGACTCTATATTGGGTGAGCTGATATGCTTTTTGAGTCTTCCCTACCTGGAAAGTTTGGAACCACTGTGGCAACATCAGCATGATTGTTGTACATTCACTAGCTCATAGGTGATTGTTGTCGGATAAGAGAAACTCCCATAAATTTCCTACCTTGAGTACTCCGAGGCGAGATGAGATGAGAGGGAGTGAGCTCCTCTGAGATGAGATGAGATGAGATGAGATGATATGAGATGAGAAGAGAGGAGGTGAGCTCCTTTAAGATTAGTCTGAGATGATTGATGAGTTTGACTTGTTGATGTGTCACTTGTCTACTCTTTATTCTTGCATAGATAGACATTTGACGATTTGATGTTATTTGATGATTACTTTGAGTTGATGTTTTTTCCATATTATTCTACCTGTTTCCATTTCACTCAGCTATTTTACATACCAATACATTCCAGAATACTGATATCCACTCTGGACTGCATCGTTTTATGATGCAAAGGCAGGTACTAAAGATTGTCAACAAGCGCTCCATTGAAGATCTGAGATTCGAAGCTGATTTGGTGAACCTCCCCTACTCAGGAGGATCCACTACTTTTATCTCATCATGCTTTAGAATTAGATTTTGGACTATTTCCTTTACTTTGATTTGGGTATCCATGGCTCTGTTATTGGCACCACATGAGTAGTAATAGAGGCTTCATAGATGATGGTCGAGCGTTAATGTTGAGTATGTGAGCTAGTTCTTTCTACTAGCCTTTATTGTTACCTATATCATTATGAGACATTAGATGAGATGTGCCCATTTACTTACTATTATTTCCACTGTTCAGAAGAGTTTATATATTGGATGATGTGATGAGAATAAGTGGTTCGCTTGGGACTAGCAATAGTCTATAGGGGCCGACCACGCCAAGGATACCCTCTTGGGGTATGACAGTTTTGTTAAGAAAAGTATGTAATATGAAAAATTTTAAAAAAATATTTTTTATTACGTTGAAGACATTATATTATTTCTTTTATATTTGGGAGTCTTTTTTCATATTAAATTTTAATCCATAAATTATTTAACTTCTAACTATTCAACTCTAAAATTTTTCTTTATGTATTCATGAATTATTAACATATCCATATTATAAGTAATTAAATTGATTTTTCCCATCCTTATCGGTTCACATAGATTGAAATACTACCTCAAACTAATAATATTTATTTAATTTTATTTACATAAAGATTATATTAATTTAACATCAAATACTATTTATATATAATTTTTAAATTGACACGGCACATACATGCTCATGTACACACTGAATTAGTAATTAAAAAATGTATTGTATTTAAATTATTAAAGATAAGGAAGAATAATGAAGAAAATCTTCTTTTAAAAGATTGATATGATATTTGAATTAAAATTTAAACGAAATTTGAATTAGACTAGGATTCTATCTTCTTAAACTCTTATATATACTAGACAGTGGGTGCCCGTGCAAAGCACAGGCCAGGGCATATGGAGGCAGCAATTGGAAGTTGAATTTTGGAAAGGCCATGCAATAATGTTTGCGATGTAGCGCGTTACATGAGTACAATTTGAAGGCGTTTGGGGAATACAATATTTCAGCATAGCTTTTCCTATTACAAACGTAAATCGGTACAACAACAAAAGTTGGCAAATTGAAGTCCTTTCGTTGTAGCCGGATCCACATCTGCAAGAAAGAAGTAGAGTTTGACAATTAGTGACCTGCAGAAATTGCAAATGAAATGACATAGAAGGTCTACATAAAATTTCAAGTTGTGATTTCGTTACCTTTGTGTGATTCCGATGAAAATGCGCAAAAGACCTGTGGACTTCAAAGAGTTGTATCGGTCGGTGGTGGGAAAGATCCAGTTGCAGAAGAACGTCCACAAATTAGCAGGTGTGTGCATGAAATGTACGACTTACAACAATGCAGCGAACACGTAATTCCTTAGATATATTCAATGTATATTATATGGAAACACTACCAAAGGAAGGAAGTGAACCAAATACTAATGTATTGAACAAGAACCAAGTAGTAGTTCGAGCTTTACCATGAATACCTTCATTAGGTTCTGATGAATGCCTTGATAGGATGATACGGCATGCAAAAGTAGCAAGCAGTAAGAAACTTTGTCTTCCCCTGTAAGAGCCTGTGTAAGGAAAGGGAAACAATTAGCATTTCATAGGTCGACAGAGCATGTGAAAGGGATGTAGTATTAGGTAACATGTGTCCAACATGTCCAATATTGGAGGGAAACCAAGTTTGGCGAATTACCTTCTTGTAGCAAAAATAAAAAGTTATCACAAAAAAGAACCTTGGATCCTGTATTTATGTATTAATAAGTAAAAAATGGAGGAAAGTTGGTTAGTATGTTTGGTTATGTGCAGGGGAGTAACAGTTGTTACGTGGGTATAAGGTATAATAATATATTTAAGGAAAGAGCAAAGAAAGATTTTTGTTCGCAACCTTTATTGTTTTTTGGCGGGAGTTGGTGGTCCCAGTTGTTCGTTCCGTTTAACGATGTTTGTTTTATCTTCGAACCGCCTGTTTCATCATCGAATGACTTGACATCCCTTTTCTGCTTTTTGATGTCCCCTTTAATGTCAAGAGTGGATGCTGCAGGGACAGAAGGCATCATGATTTCGTTTTGGGTAATGCTGAGAACGAGGACCTTTGCCGAGGTTGCGCGCGCAGTGCGAGGGGAGGATTTTTTTACTTGGATTATGAAAACATTGTGTTGTGTCCTCCGCTGTTGATGGTGTATTGATTCGGACAGAACCTGCAGGTCAGTATGTGTTATGTTTTGGGCTTGTGAGTCTCAAGTTATTGTCTGTGTTCTCATCTGCCAGAGTTGTTTACCTCCATGGATGCCTCATTGTAAATCTCTTTTGTAGTAAGGGATAGCAGTTGTTCTCCTTGTTCATCCATAATTAGTCCCGTTGTCGAATCGGAGGCATCCTCTAGAGTTACCTCAAATCTACACCTGCGGTTAGCATAGTATTATACAAATGCATATTCCAGTTTGTTGGTCTGTACGGAAGGTTGTTAGCAAGAGGGAATTTTTTGGGGCATGTGGGTTGGGAGAACTCGGAAATTCATGTACCTTGGTGTCAGCATGTTTTCCTCGTTGCAATTCGTGCAGTATAATTTTCTTATCTTGAGGTTTCGGACCTCTTGTTTACAATTTGGGCAGCCCAACACATAGCAAAGAATGAATTTCTTTGGTAGAATGACTTTTGCTTCGATGGTCAAAGATTGGCCCTCTGTAACAATATAACATGAATTTAAGTTGCAGTAGTAGGAAGCGTAAGTAATTACGGACTAAACTGTAAGGTAGTTGGGCTCACATCTTATTGCGTGGGGATGCTTGCAATGGGCACAATTCTTTCTTCCACTAGAGCAGATATGAGTGATCCGCTCTGAGACGTACTGCAAATTGCGAACGAGTTTACCATTTCTGTGTTCTCTGCAATCCTATTTAAGCCGTAAATGTTACAAGGCAAGAAAATTGTTGCAGATGCGTATAATACCAGGAAGAGATTGAGCATCTGTGGTAGTAATGCTTACTATGATTGCAGTTGCAGACATTCCAAATACGGGGGATCTATCTGTATTGTGGTGTTGAATTTGGTTGTGAGTGATGTGCCTACATCAGTTAAAACCAAAACATTAACGCGATGCTGGAGGAATAATGTCAGTCAAATCGAAGGTGAAAGCGTTTTGCATTAGAGGACAGATTGTAGTAGAATTTGCTTATCGTTGTATTTGAATACTCCAACACGCCTACTGAAGATAATGGGATGTTTTGGGAATAGCGCGAGAAGTTTCGTTCCTTCATCATCAATAATAGAGTCTTCCCATAATGTGAATGTCAAAGCTTGTTTACAGCAAGGTTTCAAATTTCAAAGCAAACAAATGTATTCGAGCAAGGGAAGAAGATGAGAAAGAATTTAGCACAATTTATAGGGCGTATCTATTTCATGCAGCACTACCAAAGCTTTTTGGGCCTCACTTGGTGTATATCATAATCAGCTCCTGTAGTCGTTTTTGCATGCTTACCATAGATCTTGGTGGGAAGCAGTTCACAACAATTGCTAGTACATCTATTAAGATAGGAGAACAAGAAGTGACCATTTGTGGTTAAATCTATGCTTCTGTAGAGAGATCTTGAAGGAGCCTTACTGTATTCGGCATTTCGTAGTTGTTCTTTTGTACTTCGGGATACCTCTTCGTTGATTTCCTAGAAAGATGCCATTTCGTTTATCGTAGGTGGTGGCATTGAATCGTCGGCAAAGTCATCTGCATCTGACTGAGTGGCTATTGATGCGTCTGACTGGTCTGAATCGAGGGAATCCACTATGGTTTTTTTGTCAATGATCCATTCGTATGTATGGAGCGGCTTTTCATATCTCAAAGTGGGCTGCTGCATGCACGCACAGGTGATCAAGTATGTGCCAAACAGTGTGATCCTCCGTAGGTACACGGAGATATCATCACCATAAATTATGGTCTTCACCTGATTTCCCTGTGAATGGCAAGCAAAGAAGTGAAGTAAGTGGGAAAAGTTGACTGGCGCAGTATAGATCCCAAAGTAAAGGGTTTTTTTGGGTATAATGTAAAGCAAGTATGAAACAACAAAACAGTTACGATTCGCAATACTAATTGCGATAAGCTATCTAAGAAGTTGCAAGTAGTATATTGTTATTCCATGATATTCGCAGGGAACATAGAGGTGATATGAATGTGTATGTTGCAGGAGTAAAAATATGAAGCTAGAACATGGAAGTAAATATGGCCAAGCTTATGTCCTTGTATACCTGATTCAAAGTCCGGGGGAGTGTAAGCTGTAAACTTCAGAAGTAAAACATGAATAATAAAGGAGAGCATACGTAGTGCTGTAACACAGCGTATCTTGGGGTGAAGATGTCTTACAGATAAAAGGCAGTTACAACTATAACTAAAGAACAACATTGTTATAGCAGAAGGGAATGTCGGACAAAAAATGAGTGCTATGTATTCCGTATTCGTGGAAGTCCTATAAAATCCGACAATAATAAATCTCTATTCAAGGTGCGAGGGAAAGAGGAAGAGGTCCCCAATTGTTTTGGGAAAATCAGGCAGTTAAGAAAGACAAAAATAAAGTACTTGCTCATCTTGAAAGATCATGTTCATATATTTAATCCTTCTTTCTTTTCCCTCGTCTGGCTTCGCAATGTCTACAAGGCGTACCTTGCATGTCCAGTCTGATAGTGCAGATGTAATCGCAGGTATACTGAAATGGTGGTCCATTTCCTTTTTTCCCTGGGAAAGAAGGCAAAATGTTGAGTTTCCAAATGTTATATCGGAAAGAGGAATATTGCAGAAATATTGGAGGTGTCAATGCAAATATATATTCAAATCTACAGCTTACAGCAGTTAGTAATTCCATGTTGGAGTATTCAGAGCTGTGTGGAGAATGCTTTTTGAATAATTTCATTGTATACTATGTTATTGGTGGAATGATCGTCAGGGTTATATGCTATGGGTGGTCGTATGACTAACCTTGTGCACCGTGAATTTTTTGCTTGCGATAAGGCGACATAAAGCTGACCATGCGAGAATATAGGTTTACGAAGATAAACTCCTACAAAATCTAAGGTTTGACCCTGGGCTTTGTTAATAGTCATAGCAAAACATAATCTAACGGGGAATTGTATTCTTTTAAACGGTATGGGTAATTTTATATCATGTGGGGACAGTAACAGTATTCTAGGAATGAAGACGTGTTTTCCTTTGAAATCGCATGTAGCAATTGTAGCACTGATGACTTTTTTTTAACATCTTCACAGATTAGGTGTGTTCCATTGTAGAGGGCCTCGGACGGATTTAATTTCGAAGCAATATAATGGGGCATTTTTTGGGTAGAGTTAGCTTATAAGGTGGTAAAGCAGCAGGGTTCAACGTGTGTAAGAAATCTTTAAATTGGGATTGATCTTTTGGTTCAATAGGTTCGTCAATACCTACGAAAGTTGAAGCGTTCGGGCTAAACTGCTCAACAAACATCTCATTAATTTCATTCACAAAATCATTTCTAGTTGTTAAGATAACACATGATGTAAAGTTAGATGTATCAGGTTGCAGTGACTCTGAATTGGGATAAATATTTTTAAATAGATTATTCAATGAGTCTCTTTCACTCGTAAAAGGAATGAGGAGGGATTTGGGAATTTCAATTTTATTGTCTGCGTTTGTGATTTCTTTTCCATCATCAACTCTGAGTAAATATTCGCAGAATGTAGGATCATCTTGCGCACGCATATTTTGTATTAGATGAAATTTTTTAAGGTCATTCCAGATGTATGAGTTTAATAAACATTGATTGATGAAGTCTTCTTTCTTTCCACCTTTGACAACAGGTAAAGTTTGGTGGAAGTCACCACCGAAAACTACTACCTTTCCACCAAAAAGTGTGTCTGACCCCATAAGATTGCGTAGGAGCAAATCGAAAGTCTCGACAAGTTTTTTCTTCGCCATGGATACCTCATCCCATACTATTAACTGCGCATCTCGAATAAAAGAAGTAAGAGAACTTTGTTTACTTATGTTGCAGCTGTTGTTGTCACTTATATCGATAGGAAGCTTGAAGCATGAGTGTGCAGTTTGTCCTCCAGGGAGTAGAGAAGCTGCAACACCAGAAGTTGCCGTAGCCAAAGCAATAAATCCCCTGGATCGTGTACTTGCTAGTAAAGCACGATATAAGAAGGTTTTTCCTGTTCCTCCTGGTCCATCGATGAAATAGGCTCCGGCCTCATGAGACATGATTCTTTCAAGAATGACATTGTACGCCCCTTCTTGTTCGGTATTTAGTTTTATATGTAGGAGCGAATCGTCCGCTGTTACAGTTATGTTTCTACTAGGTAAATATCTTTAGCTTCTCGGATCATTTTAAACGAAGACATAGCAGATACAATATGTTGCATTACAAGTTTAAATTCATTTATGTCTCATCCCATTGAGTGGAGGATATTGTTTAGGTGATTTAGAACAACTGAACGAATATCACTTTGTTGTATATTTATTGTCGTTGCAACATCTTCAGACATGGAGTTTTCAAATCTATCCCATAAATTTTTTGGGTTAGCGGGGTTGCAGTATACTAAAATTGTGGCAAATAGACGTCGTAAACTACATGGCATGTGATATTGAGTAGCTTCTATCAAGCATTCGATAAGGTTATTATCTGAGGCTAGTAAGCCTCTTTTTTCTGCAGATTCTGTAAACGTGCTGAAAGTTTTCCCGTTTGTTGTAAGAAGGTATGTATATGATGTAGGTGCTCGGACGTTCATGAGTAATAGTCTGAGGTAATATCTTTCTCCCTCTGTAGGATGACAACTTACAATACAACCAATAGCGTAACTTCGTTTTCTACGGGTCCACATTTTAGAAGTGGTTGACCAGATGAAGTATTCTGGGAATTGTTTATATAACAAATTCAATTCTTTAGCGTCTTTATTTTGTTCGTTCATGGTAAAAAAACTCTGTTAACATTGTTTTCCTATTTCCAAGGTTTGTTAGTATCGAAGTCAAAGTTGACGTTGTTTTGAAAGAAACAAATTGTTGGTTTTAAAGATGTAGCTGAAGGTGGTAAACAGCAGGAGTCATTTCGCTAATGGGGAAAGCTAATAAACGCCACATTGCCTCGGGTGGAGATACCCATCTAGCTGAGCGATATTCTTTGATTTCATCTAATTCTGTAACTGTTTCATCAACTTGAATATTGAAGCTTACTTTATCATGACCTTTACAGATATATTTGTAAATGTATTTGACAACTTTAATATCTGCGCAGACCTCAACATTTATGTGACAGTTAAATTTGCTAAGCAAATATGGGTTATATGGCACAACCCAGTCGTTATCAAGATATTGATTTCTAACCTTTACGTATGTTTTATTATCCCGTCTTCTATAAATAGGATATGAATTTTCGCCTTTAGATGTTTCGGCGGCATATTCTTTGGGATATTTGAATTTGCAATGTCCCTTTTGTTGCATACAAGAGTTAGTGGGATTTAAGCTTCCACAAAGACCATGTATCATATGTTTAATAACCAAGGAATGTAGGTAGTTATTACTGTCAGAATCTGGTAATGGTAGTTATTACTGTCAGAATCTGGTAATTCGGCGCATACAATGTTATCGTATGACTCAAGTGTTAGTAATTTATACTCACTAACAAGTATTATAAGGAAATAAGCGTGAGATAACCCTCTTTTTTGAAATTCTATGGTGTACATGTACGCAGCGGCTTCGCCAATTATTTTCTTTGTAACAATATCTGATTTCAGTTCTTCAACCTTTGCTCTAAATACTCAGGTTATTAGATCTGGTCTATTCTGTATTTCATCAGTTGGCAGTAGTAGATCTGTTATTTCAGGCCATGAAGGATTGCAAGTCATTGTTAGGAAGATATCGGGTTTTCCAAAGTGTTGTACTAACGCAATGGCATCCATATATCGGCGCCGCATATCTCTTGGGCCTCCGGTGAAGGTAGCAGGGAGGAATGTCTTCCTTTCAATATTTGAAACTTCTCTCTCGCTGATTCGCTGGAGGTCCATAAGCCCAGCCAATATTTCAGTTCAGAATAGATCCTGGTTAAATAACAAGAAGTCCAATCTCTAGGTTTTGAGTTTTATGTATTGATCTACAGAGTACTGCTGGAATAATCTTCCAGAGTGTAGAATTCCATTTTCCTTATTACTTCGAATTTGAAGTTTGTAACAGTAATATTCACGGCAGGAGACCATGTTCTTTTTTTGCCTGTCATTCTGGAAACTCTCTCTTCCATATTCAGGGATCCATTAATGGAGGGCATGGTCGCAATATTTGGAAGTTGCTCGTTCTTTCAGGCATTAAGGTTTTTAGCAAGGCTGTCTTACTGTGGGATTTTCTGATACCACAGTGCCAGCCATTTTTGCCGTATGGAAGTAGTAGAGGATACTGTAGTGGATCGTAACAGCCGTAGTAATAATGAACGACCTGACTGTTATTATCGTGACTGTATACAAGAATGTGCGGCGTAGAAACAGGGGATTGTGATTCCTCGTCAGTCCATATAGCGGCGAATTCTGACACACTGGGTAAATTGTAGGTTCGTTGATCTAGAGTGGAGTCGCATTTAAGCGCAACGTAGAAATTAGATAAATCTGGAAGTTCTGTTAGGGACTAAGAAACAAGGAGTAGGGGTTAATTTTTAGAATATGTAGCAATTGTACAATGAGAGATTTGTTAAGATTTTCTGAGAAGGCCATTTGGTTGATCTGCTCTATCTCGTTATCGTAAAAATAAACCTACATATTCTTCACTTTATTATTAGAAGTCTTGAGGATAGGCAGGAAATGATACATTTGGCCTTGAACTTTGAATGTGTAGATGCCTTTAGTTCGACGGGCTAATTCTTTGTCATATTTAACTCCAAGTGAGGTGAAAGCGAACATGTTGTTTTATGTTCTTATGTAAGTGCGGAAATGGTTACATTCATCAGAGTTTTTGTAGTAAAGGTCCTTTAGTTCTGAAGGCAGTGCATGAGAAACTAATTTTATAGAACCACTGCTACAACAAAAACCTGGAACTTCGTACTGGAACCTTGTTGCGTTGCAAAATTTGCAATCTGGGACATTTTTAGAGATGCTCGGGCAGCAAGGTAACTGCCGCATAGGTGCAAAACTCCCGTGTCCTATGCTGCGCCTTAGATCTGGAACATTTTAGATTTGTAAGTTATACTACTATACCGGGTTAGAATTGCAGTAGAAGTTCCAGCGCACGAACCATTTTGGGGAGTACCGGGTTCGTCGGTAATGAGTAGGGCATTCTGTCCATGAAGCAGAGGCGGAGGCCTTGACCGAGTACAAGTCTGAGCGAAGGCCGTAGGTGTAGAATCTTCTGAGCACCCGTGATTTATTGTAGCGTACCTCGCTCGGTGTCGTTCAAGAAGAACCGCCTTTTGTTCAGGTGACATTTCTTTGTAAGATGTATGGCGCCTAAGATTTTGGTTCAATTGGGAATCAATTTGGTTTCTTTTGGGGGCGGACATTTCATTCCCCTTTCTGGATAGTTAAATTCTTTTAGGTTTTCTACAATATACATGCATTTAAGCATGCGTGAATTTCAGTGTAAGTGTATATGTAGTACTTAATACAGAGTTGATGATCTTTCAGGCAAGAGGATATGGGAGATGTAATACTTTAATTCTTTCCAAGTAATAGAACATGTATGCAATGGAACATGTGAAGGTAAATTTAGAACGTAATACAGCTGCGGAGAAGGTAGAGGGTGTACATATTTACCTGGCAAGACGAAGTGTGGAGCAGATTTCCTATTTCCGAGAGCTTGATGATTCCCTCTACGCCTGCACAAAGCATGTTCCACTGGTAAGGACGAATATTCGTTTGGGGAAATTCGGGTGTATCCAAGTAGCAGCAGACATAATGTGCCTACGGAAAAGTCAAAAAAAAAGTGGATGCCGTTCTTTAATACTAACTCTGGAGATGCGGACGTTTACAGCGAAACAAGTATATAAGCAAACTTTTAATTCCTTTTCACAGACAACAGAAAGAAGGTGAAATCATCATCAAACTAATAAAGTGAAGATTTAGTAAGGGCGAAAATCATGAAGAATACGCAAGCTAATCGGAATTCCCAAATTACCAAACTTGTAGCTACGTGGAAGTCCCCAAATTCACAGGTCTCCATATAGTAAGAAGAATAAAAGCAGGAACAGGAAATTTACCGGCAATTTTTGAAAGAATACCAAAATATAGCACTTTAATAGCACTAAATCAGAAGTAAGCAACGAGCAATGATTAAGGGGGAAAAAGTCTGGGGGGGGGGGGGGGGGAGGGGGAGGGGAATAAGAGAAAACTGGGATAGGGGTAACAAATCAGAAGAAGTAAAAACAACACATGCTTCTAAAAAATCTACAGGAACAGTAACTTAGCTAGATCGTCTTCTTATATTGAGACATAGCACTAAACACTTAAGTAAGTATTACCAAGGAGAAGAAATCGCCTAAAGAACGGAAGAAAAGGGCAAACATAGTATGCATGTACAAAGCTACGGCAGCAGGAAACAGCATAAATCATTGTACTATAATGTTCTTAATATCAGTAAAACAACTGGCATACACAGTACAGTGGAAGGGGGTGTGGGGGGGGGGAGGGAAAAACCAAAGAAGAAGAAACATAACGTGCATGTAAAAGCTATAGGAACAGTATCTGATAGCGAAACAGGTATATAAGCAAACGGCTAATTCCTTCTCACAGTCGAGAAAAAGAAGGTAAAATCATGAAATTAATAAACTCAAGAAGTAGTAATTCCAAAAATTCACAGAGAGTACGCCATGAAACGACAAATCCAAAATTATTCAACTTATAATTACGTTGAAGTCCCCAAATTCATAGGTCTCCATACACAGGTAAGACTAAAAGCAGAAACAGGAAATGTTTGCTACGCCTTTACCAACAATTTTCGAAAGAAGACCAAAATTTACCACTTTAAGAGTATTAAATAAGAAGCAACCGAGAAGCAACGATGAAGGCGGAGAAGGTTGAAACCGGAAAAAATTAACGCCAGCACGGAGGCAAACAAACATGTCAAGTAAAAACAGAAACTGCATGTGAAAAAACTACAGGAACAGTAAATTAGGCAAATCATCTTCTTATATCAGGCCGGACTACCAAACAGCCAAGTAAGTAGTAGTAAGCACGGAAAATCACAAAAGAATACGGGAGTAAAGGGGAAGTAGAGCAGGCACGGGAAAACCTACAGCAGTAGTAAACTGCATAAATCATGGACTTATAATGCTCCAAATATCAGTGAAAGAACATGCATGCACAGTACATTGGAACCACGTGGGGAAGGGGAAAACCCAAAGAAGAAGAAACATAACGTGCATGTAAAACCTACAGGATCAGTATGTTTAGAAAATCAGTTTTCTACATGAAGACGTACCACCAAACAATAAAGTAAGGTTCAAATAAGGCTCAGATTTCAACCATGTTAAGCAAATAGAAGGAAGATCGGAGTTTCATTAGTGCCCTGGCCACAAACAACAATTCCATGGCAAGACTTCTCAGTTGAGCCTTTAGAGCCGGGGTACTAATCAACTTTCAATTTCCATCACTTAACATTCTCATTCTGAGTAATCTTCATGCGTAATAAATTCGACCTGGTCAGTGTTAGAAGCAAGCGCGAGACCTGCGAAACCTGGCACGCATACCAAGCAACATGTATTTGTACGTAACTTCATCTATCATAGTCACACGGTGGAGGAAAATAATAGCTTACCCCTCCTGTAGTCAAGCAGGAAGGGGGAAAACGAAATGAACAAAGGAAAGAACAAGGGTCAGATTTTGGGCAGGTGAATCAAAAAGAAAGGAAGACCAATCTCAACAACAGCTAAGTCCGACGGAAGAAGAACGAATAAAGGTACGAATAAGGCCCAGATTTTGGGCACCCCACAGGTATGTTCAGGAGGCAGAACAAAAGCGACGAAGTGAAGTTGTAACTAAGGCTCAGATTGTGCCCCTGTTAAGCAAACTGAAGGAAGAACGGAGTTTCAATAGTCCCCTGGCTACACACGGAAACTCCATGACACCATCATGAGTCGTTGTAGCAGGGGTAAGAATCAAGTTTGAATTTCCTTCACTTAACATTCTCATTTCGAGTAATCTTCATTGCTTATTAAATTTCAGTCGTTCAGAGTTAGAAGCAAGCGCAAGACATGCTAAACCAGATACCTCTAACTAATTATTCTTGTAAAAAGCAAAGGGCTGAAATGTCTTGTCATCCCAAGGTCCAAATTTATGAACAAGGAGGATATATTCTATGAAGCAGTTACTGGAAATGGAATGTACGCTTTGCACAATTGACCAAACTGTGAAGGTTTCAAGTATGAGCAATTCTGGATGCGTAATTTTGGTGATGAGGCTCTGATAGGACTCATCTCTAAAATGTCTTCATTTTCCATTTTCAGTGTCGGTAATCTTCATTGCCTGGAAACAGTGACCGTGAATCTGCGTAGAGAAGGACGACGATTTTCATTTTACAAAGGTTGAACAGGAAGGAAGCAGAGTAAAATCTCAATAATACATTGGTCATACCATGTAGCTGCATCGAAAGACATGGTTGGTCGAATGGACCCTAGAACGTACGAATAAAGACTAATAAACTCAAACCAGTAAAGGGAAGAAGTAAGCATGACAGCCGGAGCATGAGGTAAGTTGCCAGTTTGAGGTAAGCATACAAAGATTAACGGTGGGAAAAAATAATATATTGACTAATAGGAAGGAGGGATTCGTGAAGTCGTGGAACGAAGCAAGAAAATAAGGAACAGAGAGAAACACCTCTCTTACCACTCTTATTATAACGAATCCTGATTCTCTAATAAAGAGTAAGCAATGTAGGTGAGAGAGTTCCAGAGGAGCAGAAAGGAAGTAGAACCGCAGGAAAAAGAGGGAAAGATGTGGAAGACACAACGACCAATGATAGTCAGCCATGCCAAAGTAGCGTTACCTATATTGTTCCCTCAGAAGAAGGTACAGGAACTGTGGGTATTCACGTGATGGTAAACCCTGGCACAACGTAACCTTTCGGTGAGAGGATAATCCTTGCTGTTTTGGAAAATTGACTTTGGAGTAACAACAGTCAGTCAATATAAATTGCAAGTAAAGGGAATCCTTCGCAAAGCCAAAGCAAAGCAACGACAAAAGCAATGCAAAGTAAGAAATGAAGACCTTCCACACATTGCAGATGACAGAGGAAAGCCCCCAGAACAACGGATAGAATAAGCGTAGTACGAAGTCAAAACGGATATGCCCCTCAGGGCCCCCCACCAAAACAAAAAGCACACAGGTAACAGAGGGAAAAAGAAAATCAGTAAATTCAGAAGTAAGGCTCAGAACAGAGAAGAAGACTTCACTTACCATTCTTGCTATAAGTAATCTTCATTGCCTAATAAACCTAAAGCATTAAAGTTCATAACTAACAATCACGCGTGGAACATGGGGTAGTTTCTTTGCATGAAGTTTTTGGATAGATAATCACGTAGGAAGACATTATATTGTTTCCGAGGGATTAGGAATTCGGGAGGAGCCAAAACAAACACGCAACATAGGGAACAGAGGAAACGATTTAGGGAAGATAACGACTAATGCTAATGAACGACAACAGATAGGTCCTATTCACTTTCTCCTGAGAGAAGAAGGTGCAAGAGGTGTGAGTCTTCAGTGGAGGCTTAAGAATGCACTACGTCAACCTTTTACTGTCAGCGTAATGCTTACCAGGGGAGGAAAGTTAACTTTGGACTAAGAACATTAAATCTCTATAAGTAGCAGGCAGGCAGTTTTTAACGGATTGGGGGGAGAGGGGGGGTGGAGGGGGCAAAACACTGATAAAGGTAAGGAAAGGTAAGATCTGAAGACCTTGCCCACTTGCCAGACGGTGGATGTAAAGTCTGAGGAGGACGGATGTATAAAGAAACGTAAAAGCTTAAGCAGAATACACATCAAAACTGTATCACACACAAAGAAGAGAAGGATCAAGAAAAAGAATGGCGTGAACAATAACGCTACTATTTTGGCCAGAATAATCGGTGAACGGAAGTGCGGAATGTGAATTGTGACCTCGCTGCGAACAATAATCACGTTGTAAAGGTGGGTAGGTGAACTTAATAAATGAGGCTACAAAGGTGTTGTGGAATTCACTGGCTGACAATTTTCAGCATAGGCAATTGTCAGTGCACTAAAGTTGAAGACTTAAAGATTAGGAACAACTATGAATGATGGAGCATGAGGTAATTATGTTGTATGGCTCGCTCGTACGAAGGCTTATGTATGAAGATGTTATTTTGATCTGGAAGGGATAATCAAGTCACGGTGAAACGCAATGAGAAAGTAACACAAGGAACACAGAACAACTCAAAAAAAATAAAGAATTTACTAATGGTAATCAGTAACAACCGAAAGGTCTTGGCAATTTTGGGGGGGGGAGGAAGATGGGGCCAAACCACGAATGGAGCAACTGAAGAATTAGGCTCAGATTTATGCCCAGTTAACCAAAGAAAAGGAAGAGCAGAGTTTCATTTATGACAGGACTGCAGATAGTAGACTCCTGATAAGGCGTCTGAACTGAAGTTGCTAAGCCAGTCGATGAAGCAGAGCTGATCTCCCTTCACTTACCATTGTTAATCAAAGTAATCCTCATTGCATGTTAAATTTGAACCCCTGAAGATCGCAACTAACCATGACAGCGGCGACATAATTAACATGCCACACTAACTGTCAATGCTAAGTGGATGCGAAAGGCGGCCATTTAACCTAAGAATGTGGAAATCCGTAACCTCAGAAGGGGGAAAAACGGAGGGTAAAGGAGTTTTCCCTCGGAAAATGAGAGGGCACATTTGAAGAAGAGCAGAAGTGGAGAAGGCCACACACAGTTGGGCGTTTGGTGCGGCGTTTAAATGTCCCAAAAAGCCGAGGAAACCACAGAAATGGCCCCAACGCAATACACTTTTGAGTCAATAGTAATACCGAAGGACAACCAGTAAAAAAAACCCGACAATACCATGTAGTGAAGAAAATATCCTTCGTCGTCCACCGAAAGTGGCGCGTGATAATGTTTGTACAAGCCGGTGTTAAACCAACAATGGATGAACCGAACTATTAGGCTCAAATTTATGCCCAATTAACCAAGGAAAAGGAAGACTGAAGTTTTGTTTATGACGTGGTTGCACACAGTAGTAGCCTCTTAGGGCTCTCTACCTGAAGTTGCCAAGCCAGTCAACGAAGCCCCTCTGCACTCCCCTCAGTTAGCATCGTTAGTACAACCAATCCTCACTACCTATTAACGCGCAACCTTAGAACATCCAAACCAACAGTAACCAACGCAAATCGTGTGCAACCTTACAACATCCAAAGCAACAATAACCAACACAAATAGTGTGCAAAATACATGTTAAAAATCCAGAGCCAAAGTAACGTACAGACATAACAACAAACATTTAGGTAAATAACACTGAGGAGGAAAATTCAAATGGAGTACCGAACTGAAGGGAAAACCAAGCATGCATTTTCAAAACATTAACAACAACTGAAGGAAGCAGTAATATTGGAAGGTTAAAATAGTAGTAACCGAACAAAGGATGTTCCATCTAACAGGAAAATCAAGTAAAGATCTACCACAACAGTAACCAACCACAACCGAGCAGGCATGCGAGCCTACATTCCACAACATTAACTCTAACGGAAGAGAGCTGTACTGTTGAAAGAGTCACGCAGCAGCAAATGACCTAATGATGCGTATTCTGGCCAAACATTCAAGTAAAAATCTACAACTACACTAACCAGCAGAAATCATGTTCAACATATATGTAAAAATATATAGAAGACCGAGCTAAAGCGACAACACAGCACGCATGTGAACAGACCTTTCACAACATAAAGTAAAAGTGAAGACCGCAACATTGTGTGAAGAGTAAAACAGCAGTAAAAGACCTAAGGATGTTGTTAATAGCAGAACATGCAAGCAAAAAGCAACGACAACGGTAATCGGCAGAAATCTTATTCAACACACATGTAGAGATCTAGAACATGACTAACTAACAGGATGATCTAGAGCACCAAACATTTAGGTAAGTATTAGCAAGGAGGAAAACTGAAACAGAATACATAGGCAGAGGGGAAACATAGCATGCACGTAAACGCACAATTCAGGGTGTAAATTGATTTTAAAAGAAAAAGAAATAAAATAACCTTGATGCTGAGAAATCCCCCATCTCCATATAGCATAAACAATTAGGCAAGTTAAAAAAAGGATCCCAAAACCCCCAAAAATGGTAGTGAACCCTAAACAAAGCATGCATTTAACCAAAGCGATAAGTACTGATGAATAAGAACTGAAATACACAAGTAAAGGAGAAACGGAGCATGCATGTGGACGCACAATTCAGTTGTAAAAATGTGTAATTAAAAAAAGAAATAAAATTACCTCCATGCTGAGAAATCCCCAATCGCCATATAGCATAAACAGTTCGGTAAGTAATAACAAGGACCCCAAAAAAAAACCAAGCTAGTAGCAAACCGTAAACACAGCATGCACATCAAAAACCAGAAATGCATACTATCAGTAAATACGACAAATCAAAATTACTTCCATGCTGAGAAATCCCCAATCTTTGTATAACATAAAAAGTTCGGCAAGTAATAACAAGCACCCCAAGAAAACCCCAAAATAGTAGCAAACCGTAACGAAAGCATGCATGTAAAAACCCAGAAATGTATACCAACAGTAACTGATACAAATCAACACCCAGGTAAGTAAGAGTACGGATAAGAAATCAAGTAAAATACAGACGGCTGACATTTCAACACACTAATTAAGAACGTAAGCACCAAGCAGTGAGGAATGATTAAGGCACAAAAGTACCCATAAAAAAGAAGTTAATTTACCTTGATGTCAAAAAATCCCCAATCTTCCTCGAGCACTAAAGAGTGACGCAGCAACAAATTTCCATATAGCCTCAACAGTTAGATAAGTACAAACAAGGACCCCCCAAAACCCCCAAGAAAGTAGCAAACCGTAAACAAAGCATGCATGTAAAAACCCACAGGTGTATACCAACAGTAACTCCGACAAATTACCACCCAGGTAAGTAATAGTACGGATAAAAAATCAATAAAAATACAGAGCACCGACATTTCACAACACTAATTCTAACCTAGGCACCAAGTATTGAGGAATGATTAATGTGTACAAGTACCCAAAGGAAAGGAAAAATTTTACCTCGATGTCGGAAAATCCCCAATCTTCCTGTAGCACTAAAGACTGAAGCAGCAAGAAAGACTGATTCCACCGTCCTTATGGGAAACCTTTGAAAAAGAAGTAAAATTCGGGGAAAAAAAGGAAGACGTAATACATACCTGCAATGTTGCATCGGCAGTGGAAGTAACTTATACCCCCAGAGCAAGAAACACCGACGTCACGCCTCTGGAGAACCGCAAAGAGGATTGGCCAGTCTGTGCGTCCAAAACAAAGAAAAAGAAAAACCGGGGACATCAGGACGATGGAGAACCGCACACATGATTGGGCGGTGTGTGGGGACTAATGTAAGAAGGTGGAAAACCGGAACCTCAGAAGGGGAAAAACAGGAAAGGCGAAGGAATTTTCCCTCGAAAATTGAGAGGGTACATAGGCAGAAGAGCCAAAGTGGAGAAGGCCGCACACAATTGGGCGTTGTGTGTGGCATGTAAATGCCCCCAAAAAGCCGTGGAATTCACGAAAATACCACCCCCAGAATACCCCTTTTAATGTATATTATCACGAAATTCTATTTACGAAAATACCCTTCGCCGTACACCCTTGGTGGCACTTATTAATGTTCTTAAATATATATATATATATTTAATATTAAACTTTCTACTCTTCTTTTGTTATTGATCAATAGCTTTATAATGCATTTATTTAATGTATTCTTGATTTTCTAGAAAGTTTTTCTCTTATGTGTGTTAATATTTTTATTTCTGTGTGCAGATTAGTGATGTTCATATGATAAGCAATTTTTTTGTTATTATATAGGACTTGGATTGAAGTAAGTATGATTTTTCATTCTAATGTTATTCATTTGTTTTATAATTAAAATAAATACATTTGATTACGTATATAAGAAAAAAAATATTTTTTTTATTGAGAATTTTAGTCAAGCATTTTAGCTTATTAAATGCTATATCATTTTTGTATTACCATTTTATTAGAATAAGTTCACATATCATTATATATGTTTTTGTGATGATTTATTTATTAATTTGATGTTGCAAGAGATTTTTTATGAACATAAAATTATTGAGCAACTGATAATTTAGAGTTTTAGTTGATATGGAATTTAATCGATTCACTAATAAGCCTTTCGGTTTGGCATAATAAACTAATAATTGAGTAATGGTCATATTAAGTCGCAATGACTTTAATTTGATAAAATATAATATATACTCTTTGATAAAATATAATATATACTCATTTGAAGTACTTTTTCAATAAATAAATTTTTTTTTAATTAATACAATGTCATAATTAATATTTAAAATTATATGTAAAATATATAATAATATATTAGAGTATTTTGAAAAATGAAATGGCAAAATAGCACCATTATAATTTTTAAAAAATATTTTTGACATTTATAAGTAGTTATTTAACTCATTTTAAAATTCAAGAAACTTGAACACTTAATTGAAAATATAAATGGTCAAAATTGGGTATGTACACCCACAACCCCAATAACTAGCCTTCATCACCAGTATCTATCTATCTTTCTACACACACACTCTGTTGATATAATATTAGATTAATTTCATATTATATTAAATTTATTTATTATTTTTAAAATAATGAAAACTTTTATATATATACATGTTAAAAACAATTTTAATTATATGTTACTTAAGTTTTAAACAATATCTTAATATTTATATGTATAGTTGAATTTATATAGATGTATATTCTGATGAATAACAACGATTTCTTATGAAGCAGTTGTATTATTCTTTTTCTCAATTGTCACTTGTAATAATTAACAATCGTAGTCAAAGAAAAAATTATATTAGCTATGAATTGTTTCGTCGTAAATAGTTGAATTATTCAATAACATATATTTTGAGGCAAATCTTTTTCATATCCAAAAATTAATTAATTTTAAGAGAAAACATAATTTGACACAAATTAGATACATTATTAGTGACGAAATAATGTGTCATCAATAACTATAAATTCGTGGCTAATTGTACTCAATAAATGGCGGCAATTTAGTTTTTGGCGGGAAATTTTAGTGGACAAAACTTTGCTACGAATTTTTATGTTTTGTCACTAAAAATATGTGTCTCACATCGTCACAGCGAGCTGAGGCAACAACCAAAACTGATAACAACAAACTCATTCTTTAATGACACTATAAGCAAAACAAACGAAATGGAGTGAATTAAACGAAAGCGAATTTACCTTGTTTGGGGCAGCGAACTGAGAAGACGAGCTTTGGTCAACGATCTCCGGCGTTGAAAACTTTCGGAAGCCGATAGCTTCACTGGAAATAGACTAAGAGGAGAAAATATGTATCTTAAAAAAACAAGACCAGGAAGCTCTCCTTCCTTTCTTTTTTAACAATGAAACACGGAAATTTTTGAGTTTCTTCTTTCGGCCACAAACAGTGAATAAAAAATGAAAGCTTTTTGAGTTTTTGCCTCCGTCCCTAAAACCGCCCCTCAATCAGTGAGCAAACATGGGGTTTTATTGCCCCAAAATTAGGGCAAAAAGGGGGGGAACGGGGTCAATTTCGAGATTTTGAGTTGAAATTAAATTTCAAAAATTAAACGTTGAGGAGAGGGGCATATGGTCGCAGTGATTGGCGGCGTGTTTTTTCGAAGTGCGTTGGTTTTGAAAAAGACACGCGTGGAGGAGAAATAAATGAGGGAGAAAGAATATGTGTACTGGTTGGTGTCGTTTTGTGCGTTTTTGGGACTGAAAAAGGTTGTCCTGGCGTCTGACATGGCTGTGGTCCTTCTCTCTTTTGCTTTTCTGGTTTTGGGGGGTTGTCTGTTGGGGAAGAAGACAAGGGAATTAATGAGGGATGAGGAGGTTGGGCCGGGTCGGGTTTAGGGATAGTGGGCTGGGTCGGCAGCTAGAAAGAGAAAAAAATAAATTAGGTTATTAGGAATTGGGTATTGGGTTTTGGGTTTTATAAATAGAATTTGGGTTAGAAATTAGAATTGAAAGAAAAGATGAGATTAAGGAGAAAGATTTAAAAAATAGCCACTTTAATTATAAATATGACCGATCTGAAATCAATTGATTAATTTGACCATGAGATGAATTAATATAAATTAATTAATGAGCTTTTAAATATTAACAACTTAAAAATAATTAAATTAACTACGTGGTAATTAATTCAAAAAGATTAAAGTAAAGTATTTAAAGATAAAATCTATTTGAGAAACTTTGAAAAATCCGCGAAAATATAACACTTAACTATTTATACTTGAAACAAATATAATATGCAAATTAAAAGATTGAAACCTAAAAAATCACTTAATTTTTATTTTTTTTTTGCGTTTTTGAAAGCTGATTATTTCAAATTGTTAAAATTAAAAGCTCGATGATTAATTCATACTGTGGAGGGTCAAAATTGGGTGTCAATAGCTGCCCCTTTCTTTGGATAGGGTCGATGAAAGAGACCATGAACAAAGAAATTTGACAAATTTTGACTGACCACTATTTCATCTTTTTAAAAGAAAGGTACGGACTTTGGAAAATTGTGGCCGGACCCCGGTCTCGGGTTTCCTACATATCTCATGTTACATGAAAATTCAGGCCACTTGTAGTTCAAGATGCTTGATTTAACGCACGATTTTGAAAAAAAATTCAAAAGTTATCCTATATCGGATTATGGAGAAATTGAAATGCTCGGGAATGAGATTTTTAAAGTAAATATTAGAATACAGCCGGGCTTTCAAGATTGAGCCCGCCTACATATCCTTGGACTTAGGAATCAGGCTATTTGTAGTTTGACTCCATCGGTTGAAGAGGACATCTCTTATTCTGAGATAACCTTTGGTTTATGAGGAGTGACCAACAAATCGAATTATGAAAAAGAGGCGTGCAACCTCTTAACCATAAATGTGGCGCGCTTCACACCCATAATTAAGAATTTGCACAGACATAATTTTCAAAAACTCTTAGTATATTGTCACTCGTATTGGAAATGTTGCTTCCAGTGAGAGTTAAGATCACCTGGATGGGAAACTGAAAACTACGGACTCAAAGAAATGCCCACATGCCTTCTGATAGGGGTGTGGTTAGATTGTGGTGGGAGTCGCTTCTCAGCTCACGTCTGAAGAGTTTGACGCCTCCTCTTCAGACTATGTCCCAGTTTGCTGCTAAGAAAAAGTTCCACATTGTGCCGCATCCTATTTGATGACATCCACACCTGTGGTTTGCTTGAGAATTCATCCTCCTGGATGCTCTCGACAAAGACTGAGATAACTTGTTATAGTAAACGAAATATAAATATGAATACAATTTGTTCAAACCTGATTTAATGCATCATTCCGAAGGAGATGACCATCCGATAGTAGATTAACGTATCACGTTGGCAAATGTGACACTTCAATAATATTTAAATGTCATGTTGAAGTCGGTGACATTCCAATAATAATATAACATGTCACATTGAAGGAGGTGACTATCCAATAATAAATCAATATGTCACGCTGAAGGCAGTGACGCTCCAATAATAATGTGTAACACTGAAGGTAGTGACGCCCCAATAATATAATAACGTGTCACACTGAAGGCAGTGACACTCCAACGTGTCACACTGAAGGCAGTGACGCTCCAATGTGTCACACTGAAGGCAATGAGGCTCCAACGTGTCACACTGAAGGCAGTAGCGCTCCAACGTGTCATACTGAAGGCAGTGACGCTCCAATAATATAATAACGTGTCACACTGAAGGCAGTGACGCTCCAACGTGTCACACTGAAGGCATTGACGCTCCAATAATATAATAACGTATCACACTGAAGGCAGTGATGCTCCAACGTGTCACACTGAAGGCAGTGACGCTCTAATAATATAATAATGTGTCACACTGAAGGCAGTGACGCTCCAACTTGTCACACTGAAGGCAGTGACACTCCAATAATATAATAACGTGTCACACTGAAGGCAGTGACGCTCCAACATGTCACATTGAAGACAGTGACACTCCAATAATATAATAACATGTCACACAGGTGGAAGTGACACTCCAAATTTAAACTTTTACATAATTGTATTGATCGAGATAAAATGTCGTAATCTTGGCCGTTGTGCTAGGCATCTTACCTGTAACATTAAGAAAATGCGTTATAAATCGCAACAAAGTGATACAAAATAATCTAGGAAATAAATAGAGTACTGAGAATAAATCCGAACAAATGGGTACAAGTAAAGTCATCTGAATTATGACAAGGCCACTACGGGTCTAGTGATGCTTTGCGACTTCATGGTTCCTGCATCCAAAGAAAAATTCTTAGTTTTTGAGAGACCAAGTACTGAGAATAAATCCGAAAAAATGGGTAAAAGTAAAGTCATCTTAATCATGACGAGGCCACTATGGGTCTAACGATTCTTTGCGACTTCATAGTTCCTGCATCCAAAGAAAAATTCTTAGTTTTTGAGAGACCGACTTATGTTGGTTTACCTTGACAACTTGATTCTGATTCCTCTTAGCCACCTGATTTGCACGCTGAATCCGTCTTGAGATGCAAGTCTGATAGAATTTTTGAGGCCCTCCTCAAAAATTTTGCCCGGTTTAGTGACACAGAAGAAATTTTAACCTTCTTGCAATTTTCGATTGATTTTTTAGAGAACCTCAAAAAATTTGCCCCAGTTGCAACTTCTAACTCCGACTCCTTGGAGGAAATCTCCTTCAATAGAATTTTGAGATTCTCTCAAAATTCTGCCCCAGTTTCCATTGTAAAGAGAAATGAAAGTCTTATGGGCATATGACCGAGCCAGTGTGGCGCCTACGTATCACATTGATACAGGAATCAGGTCAACCGTAGTTCCAATTAAGAAATGATGAGTTTGTAGTAATTTTCTCGGCCTTAGACCGTGTATAATATGAATGTTCTGCCACTGGATACTCGAAAAGCTTTTCTTTGGCGAAGTGAGCAGGTTTGATAACCAACACAAATCAATCTCTTTTCTGTGAAGAGAAGAAAAACTCAAAGGTGAAAAAGTTAGTCCATTAATCAAAATAATCAATCAATCATAACAATCAATCAAGCAACAATAACATTTGTTTTTCCTAAACAGACTAGTCCAAAATTCGAAGAATGAGATATTATAAAAGATTGACCAAATGGACAAAATTTGATCATTTAACGGATTGAGATGAAAATTTGATCATTTAACGGACTAAAAATTTGATTATTTAACGGACTAAAATAAAAATTTAATTACTTAACAGACTAAAGTGAATAAATTTTATGTCCGAAATAAAATATTCACAAACCGACTTTCTGAAAAATTTAACTGAACATAAAGATGTTCTAAAATTTGATTTGAAACTCAGGAGTATTTGATAATTTCGGCTATTTTATATGGAATATTTTTCAAGGATAACAAGGTCACCGTGAATTTGAGTGATGACCTAATTAAAGAGTGATTTTAGACGTTTCGACAATTGACTCAAAAATATTTTTTTAAAAAGATTCAAAAAATTGAGCTTATACGCCTAACATATTCTAAAATTTGGGGATTGAATAATGGACCAATCATGTTCAAGGCACAACATATATATTTAACACAAGTCAAATAACACAAATAAAACAAATTATATATCATTTATAACGCGTCCTAATATATATATGTGACCCTTTATGCCAAGGGTACGCCTAACGATTTGAAGAATGTATTACACCATTTGAAACATTCTATTTTCCCAAAAATAATTATAACCTTTATAAAATAAATTAAACGGGAATACATAATAGGGAAAAGGGGATACAAATCATCAGTCCCACACAAGGGTACAATACTAATCTAAGCCTTCAAAATGAATCTTTCTTCTCGAACTTCCCAACGTCTCCGATGATCTTTCTTTTTCTTTAACAACCTATCTGTTAAAAATGAAAAACACCCGACCCCAAAGGATAATGGCTCGTCAAATGGCGTATACAACCTTCAAATTTAAACACATAAATATGATTGTCCAATTGGGTCAGGGGCCACTATGGACTCAAGGTGGTCTTTCTAATGGGTCCGATACGCCTTACGTATCGAGTTGTCTTAGGTCAATGCTCCTACAGGGTTTTGATATCGCTTTACGCTAGGTGGACTAAGAGTGGGTTTAATTTTGACTGTGAAAAGGTAACCCAAGCGGACAACCTGGGCTGAAGAAGTTAACGATCGTCGACCCCGCAAGATCGACTCAATTCGTCAGGGTACCCCGATGGAAATTTTGGATTAAACGGCTGCGACCCGCATAACCGTCATTTTAGTGGAAAAATAAAAAAAATGCCAAGTGGCGGAATATGCAATGCATGATATGACATTTAGATAATTACAACTTAAAATATGACATTTAAATAGTTAAAAGTTAAACACATAAAACACAAGCAAACAAATATTCAAATAAAACAATTAATAAAGTTAATCAAAATACCTAATCTAGTGGTTAGAACCTAATTAAATCCCCAGCAAAGTCGCCATTTCTGTTATCGCGAAAAATGGCTTCGGTTTTGAAAATCCGATTTATTACTCAATTAATTTAAGTAAAACCGAATCTTCAAAATTTTTGAGAGTCGCCACTTGATTTTTAAAGAAAAATCAAGAAAACTATTAAAATATTTCAAAAGACTTAACAGAAAAAATCTTTTAAAAATCCAGAGAAAAGGTTCGGGTTCATATTTTCACTTCGAAAAGGTTTTACGCACTCGAAATGGCCGCTAACACGCGGTTATCCGGCGATTAGGTAATTTTGACTAACTTTAAAAATATTAATTTATATTATCAACTAGAAAAAATTTAAGCAAAATATTTAAAGATAATCAAGAAGATAAAATTATTAGTCTTAATTACATTTATTTTATTACTATTAAATATGTGAACTACTTTAAGAAATGATCAAGAAAAGCATAACATTAGGATCTACCTAAATTTATTTAATTAAAGGAGTTGGTGGATCAGGCTAGATAACTAGAATTTTAAAGATTCGCTAAAATAACTAAGTGTAAAAAAAAGAAGAAAATATTCTTAACTCAATATAAAGAAAATGTTTGAAGCCTTTTTAAGAAAATTTGTACGTTTAATTTCCTAAAAAGAGGATTTCAACACTAGAATATTCAAGGATATTTAAAAATAAAAAATAACATAAATGGTCGACCTTCGGGGAAATTTAATTAGATTAAAACACGTAAAATAATATTAAATTAGAGTTAGTGTTTAAAAAAACAAACAATAATCATCACAAAATGACTAAGTATAAGATAAGCAAGAGAAATAAAAATAACATTGGGCTTTGGCAGGCCCAACTTTTCCTATCCTAGTTCTAAAGGTTTTGGGCCTGCCTGGCCTTCTTCCTTTGCTGCTGCTGATGGGCCTTTGGCCCATTTTCAACCTCTGGTATACGCTGGCTGTATACCAATGTATACAGAATGTATACAACCTTCTCTCCAGCTTCCCATGACTCAAAGAAGACCCGAGATGCAAGGGTGAAGTCCCAAAAGGGCTCGGAGAGTGATTACATGCAATAACAGAGTGATAAAGGAATTAATCAAGCAATCAACCCAATTAAGATAAAAATAAGAATATAGGAACACGCTAGTTCAAATGACCATGGCTTGAGACAACTATTGTAAATTGGCAAACAATTTTGCGAGAGACAAACGAGAAAATGATGATACTTCATATCATAAACATCTATCATGGCAACTGACGAACACATCCAAAATGAAATAAAATTAATCAAATTCTTGAAAAGAAAGTCAACTACATTGGCAATTCTTTTATGACTCTAAAGCTAAGTTGAAACAATGAAGTAGCATATAATAGATATCAACCTATTCTATTCCTAGCCATTAAACAATGTAACAGTGAGCCACCAACAACTCTTCCAAAATAAAACTGGAAACAGGGGGCACGATGAAAAATTTTAAATCCGTAATAAACAAAACAAAGTTGGAGGATGAGATAAAAGTAATAACTAAGAAATAAGACTTTTACAGGCAAAAATCTAATAGCTATGAACTAAAGAAAAATAAAACCCGATAAAATAACTACTAGGCATATGAGAATCCAAAGAAAACAGGACATGGTTATATCAACAATTATCCAAATGTAGGCATTTGGAAAGATCATGTTTATATTGGAAAATCCAAACTGATTTGAGGTGAAATCAAATAATGTCTATTATATAGCTATAAGATACATGCAAATCAACTATCGCGTTACCAAAAGAAAACCATTTTCAACCCTTTCAAAATGCTGGAAACAAAATAGACTTCAAGACAAAGGTGCCTCAATATATATTCAAGCAAAATGAGGCGCAGTTTTGTCACAACTTAGAGCAACGACAACATATTAACATTTAGAACTAATATGATGATCCGCGACTCAAACTCTTGAATTTTGAGAGGCCAAGACCCAGACAACTATCAACTTGAAGAAGCAGAACAGTCAGAGATGCATATGAGACCTGCGCGGAGGTATTACAGCAACAACGAACCAAATACACAACAATATTTCGGCATGATACAACAAAGAAGGCAAGAGTAAAGAAGATAAACACATAGATGTGAATGCACATCGTCACAGTGAGCTGAGGCAACAACCAAAACTGATGACAACAAACTCATTCTTTAATGACACTACAAGCAAAATAAATGAAATGGAGTGAATTAAACGAAAGCGAATTTACCTTGTTTGGGGCAGCGAACTGAGACGACGAGCTTTGGTCAACGATCTCCGGCGTCGAAAACTTTCGGAAGCCGATAGCTTCACTGGAAATAGACTAAGAGGAGAAAATATGTATCTTAAAAAAACAAGACCAGGAAGCTCTCCTTCCTTTCTTTTTGAACAATGAAACACGGAAATTTTTGAGTTTCTTCTTTCGGCCACAAACAGTGAATAAAAAATGAAAGCTTTTTGGGTTTTTGCCTCCGTCCCCAAAATCGCCCCTCAATCAGTGAGCAAACATGGGGTTTTATAGCCCCAAAATTAGGGCAAAAAGGGGGGGAACGGGGTCAATTTCGAGATTTTGAGTTGAAATTGAATTTCAAAAATTAAACGTTGAGGAGGGGGGCATATGGTCGCAGTGGTTGGCCGCGTATTTTTTCGAAGTGCGTTGGTTTTGAAGAAGATACGCGTGGAGGAGAAATAAATGAGGGAGAAAGAATACGTGTGCACTGGTTGGTGTCGTTTTGTGCGTTTTTGGGACTGAAAAAGGTTGTCTTGGAATCTGGCATGGCTGTGGTCCTTCTCTCTTTTGCTTTTCTGGTTTTGGGGGTTTGTCTGTTGGGGAAGAAGACAAGGGAATTAATGAGGGATGAGGAGGTTGGGCCGGTCGGGTTAAGGGATAGTGGGCTGGGTCGGCAGCTGGAAAGAGAAAAAAATAAATTGGGTTATTAGGAATTGGGTATTGGGTTTTGGGTTTTATAAATAGAATTTGGGTTAGAAATTAGAATTGAAAGAAAAAATGAGATCAAGGAGAAAGATTTATAAATTAGTCATTTTAATTACAAATATGACCGATCTGAAATCAATTGATTAATTTGACCACGAGATGAATTAATATAAATTAATTAAGGAGCTTTTAAATATTAACAACTTAAAAATAATTAAATTAACTACGGGGTAATTAATTCAAAAAGATTAAAGTAAAGTATTTAAAGATAAAATCTATTTGAGAAACTTTGAAAAATCCGCGAAAATATAACACTTAACTATTTATACTTGAAACAAATATAATGTGCAAATTAAAAGATTGGAACCTAAAAAATCACTTAATTTTTTTGTTTTGCGTTTTTGAAAGCTGATTATTTCAAATTGTTAAAATTAAAAGCTCGATGATTAATTCACACTGTGGAGGGTCAAAATTGGGTGTCAACACTAGGGATTCAATTGGGGTTTCAAGTCTAAATTGATTTCTTCTTAAACTCTCTTCCTAAGCTAGGTACGTGGGATTCATCCTTGTTGGTCTGATCCCAACCTTGGAGCCCAAAATCTCGTCATCTATTTTCATGACTTTGATTCAAGTATGGTTTTCATCTTTTGACTTCAAATTGATGAAATTATGATATGGATTATACTCAAATAATGTTTTAAGCATGAATCAAGTTTTATTCTATTGATTTACATGGCTTCATAGGATTTGAATCTACATGACCTTATGAACTATGAATTCATACATGACTAGTTTTAATTATGATTCAACTATTTATTTCCTCATAGATTATGCATGTTTCTATCTTATTATCATGATTTAAACTTGAATTTCATGTACCCATGCTCTATTCTCACTTCTCACGCAAGATCATTCATACATAAAGCTATAACATGAGGTTTTGGTTATGGGAATGGTTTCAATTTTAGTTAAGAGGATGATGATTATGATGTCTATGATTTGGCCTTAAGTGTTCTAGAGTGTGCATACACTACCATGAGCAAGTTATGAATGATCTATTTTCATGCACGTTACTACATCATGAATTATGATTTGGCTTTCAACTTTCAATGTGCATGATGATGATTTTGCTATTACTCATGATGATTCTTTGTAATATGAATCTCCAAAATGGGCAACGCCTGTAAGGTGTATCAAATGTGAGTCTCTGAAATAAGAAAAGCCTATTAGGTGATTCAAATGCAACTCTTTGAAATGGGTAAGGCCTGTAAGGTGAATCAAATGCAACTTTCCAAAATGGGCAAGGCCCGTAAGGTAGAGGCTACATCGGGGTTCTATGTGAGGGCTTGTATGGTCTTATATGTCTATTATGAACACACCTCTACATGTGATTATATGTTATGACATTCATGCATCATGATCTTTCATGATATCTTGATATGACTACCTCTTGTATACTTCACTTATATATATATATATATATATGGCCTTGTTCATCTAACATTTGAATGCAGGTTTTATCATGTCCATTTTACATCATATGCTCGCATACTTAGTACATTAAAATGTACTAATGTATACTCTATGTCTGCATTATATCACAATGCAGGTGTAAGTGATCTTATTGTCTATACCCATGGCTAGATCCAGTCACTTGGATGATCCAGATTAGGTAAGTTCTCATACTTCAGGGACAAGGCCTACTACATCTTTATCTCATGTTATGCTTATGTACTAGAGTCAGCTTTTTATATATGTTTAGGGTGAGCCAAGACCAATCTGAGCTCCTATGCATGTCATAGTTTGGAAGCATCGTTGGACATGTCATGTTGACTTCAAATTTGTATTTCTTCCATGCTTTGTATAACTCCTAATTATGTCTATGTCATATTCTGCTTATTATGTTATTTCCTCTATTGTTTACGTTTTATACTTATGATATGCTAAGGAGGCTAGTTTGGGGGTTCCTTCGGGGATCCCATTCACCGTAATATGATTAGGCCCTAGGTTTGGGTCGTGACACATGTACCCGTTGTATTGTATACCCCCATACTAGTAATTTAAAAGTACTAACACATATTTTTTGCCTACATGATTTAACTATGTAGGGTATGGTGCTCCTCTTCCACGTGGCTAGCTGCGATTGTTGAAGACAAAAGTTGGTGAATCCTCTAGTTCGGGGACAATATCCTAATTTCTTTCATGATTGATGTATTAAGACTTTGGATTATTTAATTGTATTTCTTTTGCCACATTTTACTTGAGGGTAAGCTTGAACATATCTTAGCTCCCGCCAAGTCTATGGTAGAGGTATTGTTGGACACAGTATTAAGAGTCTATATTTTAAGCTTCCTTTATGGATGTTACATAGATTCTCCCTTAGCCCCGGTTTCAATTTAAATTCCGTTTTTATTTATGTTCAATTCCTTTGAAATGCTTGATACATGCTAAGAGGCTTAGGTGAGGTGCATTCGAATTTCTCATTCTATGTGTTACGACCAGGCCCTGGGCTTGGGTCGTGATATAAACATTATGAAATTCCTTTATTAGAATAGTTCATAAAGCAACCCATCATGAACTTTCAAAATCCTAAATAACTTGACATGGAAACATCTCATGAACCATGAACTTCTTATAACATAATATCAATTTTTATATCAAAATATATCATATGGCAACATATAATTCATGAGAGATGCATTTCAAGCGAAATCCTAAATATCCATGAATTTTACATAAATAGAATTAGGAGATTTAATCTGAAAAATGCTTGTGCTTCATGGGCGGGAGATACCCATGAATGAAACTACATACCTTGGATGAAAATCTATGAAAAATGAAACTACATACCTTGGATGAAAATCTATGAAACAAATTTGAGCTTGGATAAGAAATCTTAAAACCCTAGCTTGAGCCTTCAAAGAGCCTTGAAAGCAATTTGGGAGTTTAGACTTACAATATTTTGGAGAATGATTTGGAATGGGGAGGAATTGGATAGTATTAGGTTGATATAGGTATTTTAGGAATCAAAATAACGCAGTTTAGGATTTAGGGTGCGAGGAAAGGTCAGAAATGCCCTTTATTAAAAACTTTTGGAAAAACCACGAGCTTGATGTACAGGTCGTTGACCCATCTACGACTCTTAGGTAGGGATTTCATCTTGGTTACACCCTAAAACTTTAGAAACCTGAAATCTGGATCTTTATCTACGAATCATTATCTACAACCCGTAGTTTCTTTTATGGGTGGTAGATACCCCTCGTAGGTTCACCTAACACTTAGCAAAATTTTATATTCTTAGCACTCAAATCATAGACCCTATTTATGGCTCGTCATCTGACCATGACCCGTAAGTGATCTCGTCCTGTTGAATCTTATGTAACCTTCTCTGAACCTTAACCACGACTCAATTTACTACTCGTTAGTGCTCTCACAACTGTAAAGACCCTTCGTTCATTCAACTCTAACTTTCAAATATTCATCAAGTCCTTGTCTCATCCACGAGACCTATCCGTGACCCGTAAATCTATCCACGGACCATAGACGGGGCTCGTACATCCCTACACCAGCAACCAATCTTACACCTTCCTTCCATAATTTGACCTTTTTAACATGCAGGGTAGTACAATCTTGGAGAAAACTAATGCATCTTGTATTGAACAAATAAATCATCTATATAGGGAGGGGATACTTATTCTAGATAATGACTTTGTTTAGCTAGTGGTAATCAATGTACATTTGCATACTCCTATCCTTCTTCTTTAAAAAAAATACAAGATAAAGAGACACTCAAACAAATAAACTCTTTATTAAGTGGATCCTACACATTTGCATACTCTCGTCGCTCTTCTTTAATAAAAAACAAAAGCATCGCATAAATAAACATTAGGACAAATAAACCTTTTACTAAGTTGATCTTGGAACCAATATCAAAGTCAATTAACCATATCTAAAATCAATAACCCTATTCCAGTTTTATAACCCATGAACATTGCCACACACGAACAATAAACTTATTAATAATCATTGAATTACCAACAAGAGTGAAGATATGGATATGAACATCAAGTAAATTTCATATCATATTCAAATTCATAATAAAATATGTAGACACATAAGAGTATACTCAAATCATCCAAAGTTTCATATTTAGGCTTCTCAATATTTAATTGATCCTTTTTGCGAAAGTTCAATTTTTAAACTTTAAAACTTTAAACTTCAATAATGGTTGAACACCAATTCTCTGTTGGGTTTGTGAAAGAAGAATTAATAAGAATATATTGTTAGCAACAATAGAGATTCATAATCAAGTAAGGTGAAAAATAAGTATTTATGGTAATTCGATTGAGATAGAGATCAAATGAATTATTGAGATGATTTTTAGAATGAAAATTCAATCCCATTGAAAGTGGAGTATGTCTATTCGATTTTTCATGATGCAAAAAAAAAAAAAAAAAAAGAGAGTTGTCTTTGGTGTGAGTTTGTGAAAGAAATATTAATAAAAATCTATTATTAGAAATGATTGAGTTTCATTAAGAAGGAACGTATAGAAATAGCAAATTTAGACAAGTATTAAAAACCTTGACTAAATTATGTAATGCAATTTTATCCAATATTTCATATTAATATTCTAAAGTTATTCTTTTACTTGATAATAAGAGACCATACAATATATTCAAACTATTTATTATTCAAATAATTCAGTACAATATAATGCAAGTCCATATCTAAAAATTCTCTTCATTCAATTTTGTCAGAAGTAAAGAGGATCATCAAATATGTCCTACAAAATCCGTGGAATTTATGCCTTTTATTTTGAGGTTTATGCTTCACTTCATACTTTGTAAAACGTCTAGCCTTGCACCCATCCTTTTGAAACATCGATACAAAGTATGTTTAACAATTCTTTTTGTGCAATTTCATTGTAAATATTAATTTCGTTATACACTCATAGATCTATAAAATATACAATTTATATGTCATGTACTATATTACGTAAAATATCTCACTCCTTTTGAAACACCAATACAAATCATGCCTAACAACCCTTCCCCTTTCATGAAGGATGGAAAAATCTTTCTAAACAAGTTAGGAATCATTCAACAAAATTATCCCATTGATTTTGAAAAATCAAAATTAGGCAAGTCATTCTTTCAACCAACAAGGCAGCAACCGCGTTTTTATTTTTCCCTCTTTTGATTATGTGTATCATTTCCCACTTTTCCTCTTTTAGCGTCTCTCACATTTGTTCTGACATCTCGCTCTTTCTCTCTTTTGTCGCCCACTTTACATATTCCTTACTTCTCCTCTCCATCTTCTCCATTTCCAACAAAAACTTCAACAACCTTTACCCTAAATGCGAAGAAAATGCAATGTCCCAGCAATTCCTTTCGTTACAATGTCACACAATGCCAGTGCAACCCTGGCTACTTGTTTAACTTCACAAGTAGAAGTTGCTACTTGTTTGATAAATGGGGTCCTGTGCAGAGTGATTCCGGGGTTGATTATCGCTCTTTATCGTTCCCTGGGAGTGGTACCCTTTTCGATTTTGATTCAATCAGGAGGCTTACTCAATCGCAGGCTGTGTTTCTTGAAGCTACACTTATAATGTTACTTTCTTGGCTTTGTTTCTGTTTTTTTGCTCGTTGTGCTCCGCTTGGTGATGGGCGTTCGATTTGGTTCAAGATCCGATGGTGGATTAGTCGACTTGATATCTGTTTTGCCTCCCGTCACTGGCTTGTATGATTTTCTTTTTCTTTCTTTGTTAATTTCGTTTTTAGGATGCAATTTTTATGAATTTGCTGGATAATCTTACTTCTTATTTCGTGATTAGTGGATTTGTGAGGCATAATTTAGGATATTGCGAGTACTCCCTCTGCCCCAATTTGTTTAAACTGAAAGTTAATTATACCATTTTTACTAGTTGCACATAGATTTTAAAGTAAAGTTCTGATTTTGCTAACTGAATTTACTAAATTTTGCAAAATATTTATGGATGTTATATGTGACAAGCAGTTTTGGAAAAGAAGTAACATATATTTTGTGTTGTTAACACGTTTTGAGCATGTACAGTTGTCTGATATGGTTTATGTTGAGTGGGTATGAAGATTAAAAAGAAGAGTGTGACAAAAGTAGGCTGATAGGAAGAGCCCTTTTCGTCTATTAAAAAGAAGAGTGTGACCAAAGTAGGCTGATAGGAAGAGCCCTTTTCGTCTATTATAATTTTATATCTTGTTTCTTGGACTCGTAAAACACCCCACATAACTCTAATTTGTCAACATCTATTTAAAACAAAAATTTTAATGAAAAATAGGACCTTGATTTAGATTTAAAACTAACCACCAAACAAGATATTTGTTTGTTGAATGATCTCACCTTCCAGTTCTGGTGCCATAAAAGTTAACTTCTTGTTGCTTTAATAATGGTGCTTAACTGTCCTATATTATTTTCTGCATTTTTCATTCTCAGAAATTTGTGAAAGCAAGCAAATTCGGGAGGTGAATCATTGATTTGAGTGACTATCAGGATGCTGTGGTTGGTTTTGTTGAGTGTGAGACAAAAATGATTTTCTATAATAGTTAGTTGCAAGAATTATTTAGGATATTTTGCTTCTGTTTCATGGAACTGAAAGTAAAATTGGGAATATGGCAAATGGAGACAGAGCAAGATGGCACAAGCCAAAGTTAATGTGATTCATCAAACTCCTCCTTTTAGGCACCCTGTGGCCTAAGATAGATATTTCCACTTCCAACTCCTAATGAGAACATAAAAAGAAAAGGAAAATAAGATCAGATTGCGTTCCTATCCATAACAAAAACTTGAAAAAGGAAAAAACAAAAAGAGACAGAACAAACATCATAAATATCTTGCTATAGCTGCCTCTAAAGTATGACACAAACATGAGCTAATAAATGAGAGGTGGAGACGATGGAAAAGGGCAAGAATCTATATTCTAAAAAGCTTTTTAATGTTGGTTTTCTTCAATAAAGCCTTGCTTACTTATCGAAAAGAACAGTAAAAAACAAAAAAGAAGTTGATGCAGAAGTGTAAGTGTGATGAGTGTTTCATTTATTTGTTTGTTTATTCAAATCATTGCTGTTCCCATATTTAGGCATATAGTGATTGATTTTTTGCGGGCAAATGCTATTTGCTGCTTTCTCAAGGTGATTATTGAAGTTATTCAGTATAGAATTTTCTTGAGGTGTTCCGCACTTTTGGGATTAATGATGGAATTGATGTTCTTATAGTCAAGAGCTGAAATAGTATCACCAGTTAATATCCAGGGTAGTAACCAGAGTTGTGGAAAATCTCCTTTAGCCATTTATAATGAGAGTTGTCTCTTCCATTCTCTCAAACCACTTGCTGGAGTGCTTGAATATCAGTTGCATTCTCCTGGGATGCACATTTCTATTATCACCTATCAAAGTAAAGCAAGGGCATTAACAGTTGGAGGGTCACTTTCTTTTTTTTTTTAACGACGATAAATGTGGAGGGTCACATTTATCTGCTGTCTCATTCTATCTTTTCCTTGATTTTTTTTTCTTTTTCTTTTTAATTTTTGGAGAAAGCTTACAGAGATATTTCCTTTAAATCTAAGGTTATTTCTTAGGAGAGATCTTGGTTTACAGTCTTGTTTTGCAGACCTTGGTAAGGAGCTCATACTTCAATATTCTATGCCACGTTCAACTAGGATCTATTATCTCAGTGTGAAGCCATTAGATTGCAATTCCAGTCTTGTGTCTCCTCTAAGAAGTTCTGTTTTTTTTCATCCTTAATGTATGCATCATCTTAAAATTTGCACTGTGTCCCCTTTATTTTTCAGAATGTGACCCTTTATGTATGCACCAGCTTTACATGCTATCCTTTGTTGTTTTCACAATTTACCCCCTAAGATGTGCATTTCTATTCTATTATTAGAACTGGATACTGCAAGAATATATATGTTTCGTCTCTATATTCTCTTTCTACAGTATCTATAATTCCTTTTTCATGTAAAAGAGATGTCTAACAACTCAAATTTTCCCATTACTTTTCCTATTCAGCTCACTAACTTCATCATCTGCACCTGCCTCGATTAACGTTGTATTCTCTCTAGAAAATGGCAGTTCGTTTTCCGAGTCATTTAGAAAGTTTACTCCTCTGTCAAAGTGATGAAGGTCCTTTAAGTCAAAGGTACTTTGTTGTCATTTAAGCAATCTCTAAACTGAGACCCAATTTTTTAACATTGGATTAAGAAGTGTTTAGATGGAGAGGTATAGATAGTTAGGATTCACTTAACTAATCCCAACTAGATATTTAAGCAATCCTTTGAAGATGTAGTCTTTAGCACAATCCTCCACTATGTAGTCCTTAAAATGCATGCATCTTGATAAAAAAAGAGTCGGAGTTGTTGTATGGAGAAAATACATAGATAATTATATATTGTTACAATGTCATAGAGCCCGTGATGTTTACTATTCAAATCTACACATTCATAAAATGAAATGGTAGGGCGCAAATTGAAATGTGATGTGTATATTAGGGGCACATCTCAATAAACAAAGGGGCTTATAGTTTAAAATGGTGCACAAAAGATCTCACTGAATCACACATAGAGATATTGATAACACATAACACATGTAGAGCTAGTGGTATTTCATAACTAACTGATTGAGCAGATAAGGCCAAATAAAAAAAGGATTGGGTGCAAATGGGAAATGGTGCATACATTAAGGGTGCAAAATGAGAAGAACTCAAAAAGTGTCTCTAAATAGGCTAATTAGATTAATGGATAACTAGAATCATAGTTAGGGACTGGAGACCGGTTTGCACAAGCACTGGATACGGATAATGTTTTCCTCAACTAAATATGGGAAGTATTTCGTTTATTAGGAATAGACTAAATAGGGGCATTTTCTTTGGCAGTTTTTAGAGTGATGGTGATACAATTTTAGAGGATGGTAAAGGTCAATTAAAGTCATTTTAGTTGCTTAAGCTTTAAGATGATACTATGCAAATTTAGTATTGAGAGGGATGAAGCAGACAGTAATGTGAGGCTTGACACTCAATCTATTCCCAAGAGAGAAAACTTTAAATAACTTGGGTCCATCATCCAGAGTAGTGGTGATATCGATGACGATGTCACACATCATATTAGGGCAGCATAGACGAAATGGAGACTTGCCTTTGGAGTACTGTGTGATAGGAAGATACCATCTAAAATTAAAGGTAAGTTTTACAAATTGGTGGTTAGACCGTCTTTGTTGTATAGGGTGGAGTGTTGGCCAATAAAAAATTCACATGTTCAGAAGATGCAGGTCGCGGAGATGAGGATGTTGAGATGAATGTGTGGACATACTAGGAGTGATAAGATTAGGAATGAGATCATCCACGAGAAGCTAGGGGTGGCCCCTGTGGCTGACACGATGAGGGAAGCGAGACTGCGATGGTTTGGACATGTGCAGAGAAGAAGTAACGATGCCCCTGTTAGGAGGTGCGAGAGGTTGGATTTAGGAGCTACACGGAGAAGTAAAGGTAGAACAAAGAAGTATTGGGATTAGACAAGATATGGCGATACTTGATCTCATCGAGGACATGACCGTAGATAGAAAGGAGTGGAGGTCGCGTATTAGAGTAGCAGGCTAATAGGCTAGTAGGGATAGGTTAGTAGGATTAGTCGGGTCGTTATATCCTGTGGTGTTAGTATTCGTCTTATGTGTGTTAGTTTATTGTATTTACTTTCGTCATTAGTCATTCTTCTTTGTTTCTCTCTTCCTTCTCCTTTTTACGTATCTAGTTTATTCTGCTTATGGGTTTTTGAGACGAAGGCTCCCTGGAAACAACCTCTCTATCTCTATGAGATAGTGATAAAGTCTGCGTACATTTTACCCTCCCCAGACCCCACTTGTGGGGTTCCACTGGGTATGTTGTTGTTGTTGTATTACTTCAAAGTTGGTACCTCAATTTTGGTGAGCTGCAGTCTGCTGTAGTAATGATGTAGATTAGTAAATCATCAGTTCATTTTCTGCAGGGTTAATACATGTCCGTTTTGAGTCTTAGAGTAGTCCGTAGTGCAGGGACTGGTTTAGATCGCCCCCTCATATATGTATATTTAAGGACATCTCATTCTTCAGTCTCCTAAACTTTTCCTATCTAAATAAATCTTTTTATCTGACTAAATAAGAAAAGTCTTATGTGCCAGTCTTTAGTGTCGTTGATTTTCACAAAATGAACTCATACTTATGCTATTGAGAAATAATCAATGAAGCACAAATTGAGTTAGTATAGGGTCTTGAGTACAACTCGATCCTCCAATAGCCTCCTCCTCTCTTTTTTCTTTCACGGTTCCTTTTTCTTTTTCCTTTTTCTAACCATGTAATTCCAGGTTTTCTAACACTGACGGAGGTTTTATAACACTAACAATCTGTTCAGTTGAATGAAGAAATGGTTTTATTGATTTCTCGGGTCAATTTCATTCTTGCATGGTCATTTCTCTTTTGCATGTTTGCCTCATTAACTTTTGTATCCCTGCCGTAGGTACTGATATATTAACAAATTACCTTACCAAGAAAAGTTCTCTTTTGCATGATGTTTGCATTCTGTTATGGAGTTGGGACTTTATCTGAATGATGCATTAAAATTTAACTGCTCAAGTCGTATGTGAGAAAGCTAAATAGCAAATGAGTGGTGCTGAAAGTCTAGGTAATATCAGTGTAGTCAAAGGCGCGCTTAAGCCCTGAAGCGAGGCTCAAAACGTGTTGAGCGCTTCTCCTCGCTTTATGTGTGCTTCAATGTTGTTATCAAGGTTCTAAGGCAGACTTTTCCTTGTCAATGAGCCACTTCTGAAGAAGTATGCTAAACAATTGATGTTTCACTTTACTATAATTATTTTCAATTTCTTTGGTCATATATTTTTATTCATGTTTATAATTATTAGTCTTCGACTAAACATATATATTTGTATTTTTTTCCTTTTGCGCCTTTTTCACTAAAGCCCACACTTTATTTGCGTTTTGCGCTTAAAGCCCCAAAAGAGCTTAGAGCCTTTTTGCGCTTTTTGCCTTTGATAACCCTGGGTAATATTAATATATGAACCACAATATGTGTACAATATGAGTACAATCTGAAGATGATTCAAAAATTAGGGGATGTACCAGACACTATTGTTATCACCCAAAAAAAAGAAGGGAAAAAAAGAAAAAAGAAAATGGGGTGCAATACGAATGGGATACAAAAAAATGTCCTCCAGTTTTCAGCATGGATTTGCGATCTAAAGACTGTTGTTAGAAGCATGAATAAGTATTTAAAGCAAAGATTAGAACAGGTTTGTGTAATTGAGCTGCCTCCTCCTCTTGCTGGTGCTTCTTCCTTTTCTTGCTCAAGTGAGATGAAGAAGGTTCCTTCCTCTTATTTTTCCCCCTCATTTTGGAATGGTTCTCTCTCTCTCTCTCTCTTTTTATGAAGAGGTTGTATTAAAAGGATCAATGAGATGCAAGATAGTTACAAAGGCAAATAGAAATTAATTCTAGGGAGATAATTAAGAATTCTCTAAAAAAGTTTTAAAAATGCTCTCAGGCACGATTCCCGAGGTTGACACTTAGGGACCCTTCTGGTCCCTAGGAACCAAAATTTTCTGGCGGCTTCGTCGGAATCTTATCGTTTTTTCGTTTCTTTACGTCCTTTCTTCCTATATTTCTTTCTTTTATTCAACTTTTATCTACTATATGGACAACCGTTTGTATTTCAGACTAGGTGCTAAATCCTTCGATATTTCTAAGGTGGGGAATTTGCGGGGGAATTGCTTCGAATGGGTGGAGAGGGCTAGGCGCCATATGAGGAGGATGACTCTGAGCAGGGAAGCACTCTTATGGCTTTGTAGACGATTAGCCGAGGCGTCAGGCCCCAAAGGCAGGTTTCTCAAAACGTGGAAATGTAGGGACAAATCAACCTTCATCTACTGCTCGCTGAAATTTAACGAGTACGAGAGATTTGTCTCAATCATTATAGTTAACGGGTACGAGGGTTCAGTCATTATCCTTCCGAAAAATCTCCCATCTGAGGGGTGGAGTGAACTATCAAAGAAGATCGAAGCGTTCATCCGCAGCTGGTTAGGTGCAGGCAAAGGGGGCTCGGGGAGCCAGCTGTTTGCAAGGTCAAGGGGGGCGGAAAGCTACAAAGAGATATTAAAAAGGAGCAAGTGGGAAGGCTATGCTGAGAACAGGATAAAAGATCATCTTGAAACTTCCAGTGAAGGTGATGAGGTTCTGAATAGGTGCTTGGTCGGAAGTTTTCCGGATGCTGACGAAATTCCCTCTAGGAATGAGATAAGGAGATGGGTCTCACAAGCCTGGAAAGGTATTCACAATGTTAACATATACAACATGAATGGCACTCACTTCTTATTCGAATTCCAGTTGAAAGAAGAGGCTGAACACATCCTTAGGGGCAAATGGGCAAGGTCAGGACACCATTTAAAGTTGGAGTGGTGGACACCCACGGCGGGAGCGGTTAAAGCGGAGGTAAAATTTGACTGGTTTTGGGTTCGGATTCTAGGTCTTCCATTACATTTATGGACGGACAAGGTGATGAGGTCTATCGGTGATAAATGTGGGGGATGGATAGAGACGGAAGAAGAGACAACTTTAAAGAACCATCTTCGGTGGGCACGAGTAAGGGTAAAAGGCCCTAGGGAGAGAATTCCGACGGAGATTGAGGTGGACGACGGCGAGATGCTCTTCCTGCTGCCGGTGTGGTGTGAAACTCCGGCGAGATTCAAATGCAAACAGGGGGGAAAACTCTTGCTTCGAGAGTTCACAAGGAAGCCAGATGGGGAAATCGTACGTCAGGAGGAGATGATGAGGGCAGAATGTAATGAGAGAAAGAGGAAAGGCAAAAGTATCCTTGGGTCAGCTGAAAAGACTGACCCTTCTGTACCGCTGGATGTGAGGCGCGTGACTTTGTTTGGGGCGGGCCCAAGCAATTTAATGGGTAAAGGGGCAGAGTTTAGTGGGCCTAGTGTTTTAATGAATAAAGAGGCGGGCCCAAGCAATTTAATGGGTAAAGGGGCAGAGTTTATTGGGCCAAGCAAGTTAATGAATTTAATGAATGAAGGGGTAAAAGTTATTGGGCCTGGCCCAATAACAAATTCTGATTTTGTTGAACCTTTTACTGAGTACATATGTTATACCCAAGCCCATCCAATACTTCCTCTTATCTCCCCGTATGAAGAAGAGATCTGGTCACAGAGTCCCGCTGCGGTAGCCACGCAGAGGGCGGAAGGGGGCACGCGAACTGTCGCAACCCCTCAGTCCGTCGCGGAGACGAGATGCATGGAGGTTGCCGACCTAGATGGGCCAGTGCAAGGCTGTTCTTCCAACCAACTGGTAGTGCTGGAGGAGCCGACCCCGTTGGACAGTGAAGATCCTTTTTCAGACGAGGCAATTGAAGAGAAAGCCTCTTTATGGGTCCATTCGAATGTTTTGAGGCTGAGCAAACTCTTTGGCGCAGCTTTTGAAGGGTGTGGCAAATCAGCTTTTGAGTTGTTTTTGAAAATTGATCAGAAGAGGGGGAGTGTCAAGCAAAATATGGTGAAACAACAGGGTGGGGGTGGTTCTGGTGGGATCCCAAAGGAGGTGAGAAACTTAGCATTTAATGTAAATTTTAAAGAAGGAGAGTCAAGAAGGAAGGGGAGGTATTTAGCACAAAATCATAAATGATAAAGGTGGTGACCTGGAATGTGAGGGGGGTGAACAATGTGAATAAGAGGAGAATTATTAGAAGCTTAGTACAACAATGGAATGCTGACATAATTATCTTGGTCGAGACAAAGTTGGCCAGAACTGAGCTAAAGCTGATTAACCAGCTTTGGTACAACAGGTGGTTGGGGGAATTCCATTTGGATGCAGTGGGGAGGAGTGGGGGGATAATAGTTATGTGGGACAAGAGAGTGTGGAAGGGTGAGTTGGTGGAGATTTCTCCACAAGCTATAACTTGTAGCTTCGTAGGAATCAACACGAATTTCATCTGGCACCTTAGCTCAGTTTATGCAAATTGCAGTAAGGACAGCAGAAGGGAGCTGTGGAGGGGTTTATTGAATCTAAAGAGCAGATGCATAGGTCCATGGCTTCTGTGCGGGGATTTCAACATGACAAGATATCCATCCGAGAGAACAAATAGCAATAGGTTGACTGAGGCAATGAGGGAGTTCTCAGACTGGATAAATGCGATGGAGTTAGTGGACCCCCCTTTATTTGGGGGCAATACACTTGGAGAAGGAGCGAGAATCAGAATACTACCTCCAGACTTGACAGAGTTTTGTACAGATCTTTTTCCACAAATCAAGCAAGAATTGTTGCCAAGAGTGGAGTCTGACCATAACCCAATAATGTTCACAGGAGGAGAGCTAAATTTGAAGAGGTCATACTTTAAATTCGAACAGTGGTGGCTGCAAACTGAGGGTTTTAAGGGAAAGGTAAAGGATTGGTGGAGTTCCTTCTCAGCAAACGGAACTCCCTCTTTTATCTTGGCTACGAAAATGAAGATGTTAAAAAAGAAACTAAGACAATGGGGGGCTGATAACAAAGTCAATTGGACATTGAAAAAGGGGGAGATCCTCAACCAGATTGCTACTCTAGAACAGGTACAAGAGTCGAGGGCACTGTCCGAGGACGAAATATTTCAGAAGGTGCAGTTAGCTAGAGAATTCGATGAGGTGTCCCGGAATGAAGAGATAGCTTGGAGGCAGAGGTCGAGAGTTCAATGGCTAAAGCAGGGAGACAAAAACACAAAATATTTCCACAGAGTGGCCACAGCTCACAAGAGATGGAATTCAATTGACAAATTGGAGATCAATGGGTTGGAGGTGACTGATGCTGATGTAATTAAGTCAGAGATAACAGATTTCTACCATAATCTATATAAATAGAGTGAACAGTGGAGGCCAAGACTCAATCTGCAAAGTGTCACAGTCATTAGTTCGGAAGAGAGAGATTGGCTACAAAGGAAGTTCGAGGAGGATGAAGTTCTGGAAGGGATTAAGAGGTGTGGTAGCGATAAAGCCCCGGGCCCCGACGGCTTTCCTATGAGTTTTTTCCAAACCTTCTGGGAAATGCTTAAGGAGGACATTATGAGTACCTTTAATCACTTTCATGAATACCAGACTTTTGAAAAGAGCTTGAATGCCACATTTGTAGCTCTTATTCCAAAGAAGACAGAAGCAGCCGAACTAAGAGACTTCAGACCGATTAGTTTGGTGGGTGGGGTATATAAGATTATTGCTAAGGTCTTAGCTGAAAGACTAAAGGCAGTAATGGATAAATTGGTCTCCAAACATCAGATGGCATTCATAAAAGGCAGGCAAATCATGGATGCTGCTCTTGTTGCTAACGAGTGTGTCAACACCAGACTTAAGGGGATGGAACCTGGAGTTATGTGTAAGCTAGATATCGAGAAGGCATATGATCACGTCAACTGGCTTTACTTGATGAATACTCTCAAACAAATGGGCTTTGGTGAGAGATGGCTGAAATGGATGGAAGCTTGTATTAAAATTGTTAGGTTCTCCATCCTGATAAATGGAGAACCTGCTGATTTTTTTCCCTCCGAGAGAGGTCTCAGACAAGGAGACCCCCTATCTCCTTTTCTGTTTACCTTGGCTATGGAGGGGCTGGATAGCATGATGAGGATAGCAATTCAACACTCGTGGCTGGAAGGTTTTAAGATCGGAAGCTCTCCTGGGACAGAGATGCAGATATGCCATCTACTTTATGCTGATGACACTCTTATCTTTTGCAGAGCTAACGAGGAGGAGATTAGATTAGTGAGAATGATCTTGATTATTTTTGAGGCAGTGTCTGGTCTGGCTGTGAATTGGAGAAAGAGTAGTATTTTTCCAGTTAAAGAAGTTATCCAGATTCAGGTTTTTGCAAATATCTTGGGGTGTAAAATTGATAGACTTCCAACTGTGTATCTTGGCATACCTCTTGGAAGACACCATAAAGAGGTAGGGATATGGGATGGCATAATTGAAAGAGCAGAGAAAAGATTGGCAACATGGAAATCACAATATTTGTCTTTGGGTGGAAGAAGCATCCTTATAAACTCTGTGTTGGATTCTCTTCCCACCTACATTATGTCTATGTTTCCTATGCCAGCAAGAGTGGAAGCGAGACTTGATAAATTGAGGAGGGAGTTCCTTTGGTCAGGCAACAAGGAAAGCAAGAGAATCCATCTCATCAAATGGCAGACAGTGTGTATGGGGAAAAGGCCAGGGGGGTTGGGGATTAAGAATTTGAGACTACAAAACAAATGTCTACTTTCAAAATGGCTATGGAGGTATGGCAAAGAGGATCAAGCTCTGTGGAAGGAAGTGATCAAAAAGAAGTATGGACAAAGCAATCCATGGTACTCTAATATGGGGAACAATGCACACGGAACAACAGTTTGGAAAGCCATTAGGGGTCTATGGCTTCCTTTACAACATAATATCAGATTTTCAGTAGGGGAAGGAACAAAGGTGCAATTCTGGGAAGATCACTGGATTGGTGCAGAGGCTTTGAGGTCTTCCTATCCTGATTTGTATGGCATTACTTCTTCACAAGGGGCAAAGGTGAGTGAGGCTTGGACTGGTCAGGGTTGGAACTTACAGTTTAGAAGGGCTTTAAATGACTGGGAGATAGGAAGAGTAGCTGAATTATTGCTAACTTTGAATGATTTCAAAGGCATAAATCAGGAGCCTGATGCAATGACTTGGAAACACAGTGCTGATGGATTGCTGACAGTGAGTAAATTATACAAAGAAAGGTTGAAAGATCTCCCTGGGGCAGCCAATGGACCATGGAAGAAGATCTGGAAGATTAAAGTGCCTAACAAGATCAGATGCTTCACATGGCTGGTGGTCAGAAGAGCTTGTTTAACTCATGATAAACTACAGAGCAGAGGCTTCCATATAGTTTCCTGGTGTTCACTGTGCAGGGAGGCTTATGAAACCAACGACCATTTATTTCTTCATTGCAAAGTCACTTCCCAGCTATGGAACATCTTTCTGGGAAGGACTAGTATCAGTTGGTCTATGCCAGAGCATACAGTCGATCTGATTAACAGCTGGGTGAGGTTAGGGGGAAGCAAGACCCAAAAGATTTGGTGGAATATGATACCCCCTTGCATATGGTGGACTGTCTGGAGGGAAAGGAACAATAGATGCCTGGAGGATACTGCTGAGTCTTTACAGAAGATCAAATGGTCCTGTTTAAAGACTTTATTTTTTTGGTGTAAAGAAGGGGGTACAGATGATGCTAGTCAAATTCTAGATTTTTTATCTTTTCTTTAGACTCAGCAATAGATTGACTTTAGTTGGTCCTATAAGCTGAGTTTTTTTGTGTAATTTTTTTTTGATGGTTGCCAGCACCCCTTATTGCTGATGAATACAACCTTACTGTTCTCAAAAAAAACAAAGGCAAATAGTTGATATCTACAGAATTGCAAAAAAAAATAAATTGAGATCTGGGATTAAAACCTATAAAAAACCTCAAAAGTTGTTAAGCTAATGAGAGGGAGCTAAAGAAGTCTACAAGAGAAACCACATCATTTACCAGGGAATAGTTGCTCTACCTATAAAGATTCACCAGGCTTTTAGATTTTGAAGAACAGCTAGGAGTTGAAGTCCCATCAACATCTGCTTTTTCTCTCAATCCATATCATATCATATTAAAAGTGGAAAGCGTTCAAGTCAAAAGTTGAATTATGAAAGTGTTCTTATAATGTCATAAAATTTATGGACAAAAATGTAAATACACATTAATTATAAATAAATACTACAATATTCTATTAAACACTATTCTTATATATTTATGGACAAAAATATATATACATATTAATTGTAATAAACATAATAATATAATTATACTGATAATATAATGATATATAATATATAATATTCTAAAATGGAAAACCCTATAGTTGAAAGTTGATTTTCAAAAATACCTTATAAGAAGTTGAATGACTAATTATCCCTTATTTTATAATGATATTACTACAAGTTTTCGGAAGTGAAACACAGTTTATGACATGAATTAATGTAGATAATGAATATTTGTACAATGAAATGATATCCTATTAAATGATAGAAGGAAATCAAAAGTTTTGCAACAGTTAAAAACGGCCCCTAAGTTTTCTTCAGGTGCTCCTAGAGTGCAAAGCTATAAAATTTAGGATGAATTATATTCATAAAATTATATTAAATGCTAAGTAATTGCTACCGTAAATAATTACTATGGAAGCTTTCAAATTGTTGCAAAACTTTTGATTTCCTTCTGTCATAATTAGCACCAATTAGTGATGAATTATATACTTGGTCAATTAAATGTATCTTCTATAAATCGACATTTAGCATATGCATAACTCCACTATTGGATGCAACAATATAATATATGAATTTTTTACACAAATATACAACTTTCTCCCATAAATTACACTTTAAAATTTATTTATCAAAATACCAAAAAAAGTACACTTTTTTCCATTTCCCAACACTTTATATCACATCACACACCACAATAATCACACTCAAAACACTCTCTCTCCTACTATTGTAAATAAAGTTGGTATTTTACATGTAATTTTCAAAAGGTTGGTAGGCCCTTGTAATTTTATCCCCAAACTTGTAGATATGCGAAAAATCCCCTAATATATCATAGGTACAAACTTATGAGGTATGTAAAAGTGTTCTTTAGCTTTCATTTTCAAGTTTGAGCCATTTAATTATTATTTCTAAAAGAATTATTGTGTCTTTTTATTTTTTGCATCTCATGTGATTGTAAGAATAAGACAATTTTGCTTGGAATACGCAGAATATTGTCTGCTATTGCTGTAATTCTCAATAATGCTAGCAATATTTATCCTCTTCTGATTTAGCTCTCTAGAAGGTAAGGTTAGAAAATTGGTTCTATTAATTTCTCAAACTGTATTTGTGTTATATTACAACTAATTCTCTTGATTTTCTTTCAACTCATCGTTACATGCATTTTAAAGTACAATTTTGTAGGAATCTTGCTGATAGCGATATGTACATACTTAAAAATGATCAAGAATGTCGAAGCTGTATTACTTTGTTTTCTTTGATAGTATCTCGAATTTGTTATAAATGATCTTGCCTTTATAATTTGTCTTTTGACTTCTCTATGCTGGATAACTTTAAAAGGGGGATCAGTGCAATTCAGTATTATGGATCGATGCTTATTATTCTATATCTATTGATTTTGGACCTCTAATTCATAATTATTAGTCTTTTTAAACTAAGACTATTCTATCTTCACTAAATTTAACCTTAGCTTTCTATCTAATCCTAGACCAAAAGTATGTGACGAATATCACCTCCTTTATAATAAATTTAATAGTTCAGGGATATGACGTTATTCTCTATTTCATTTCAGCTACTTAATGTTCAACTCTTCACAATTTATGGATGCTAAGGTTGTCAAGAACTAACTCATAATTTGATTATTCTTGCGAAGAATTAGTACGGAATACACGTGAAACACACGTATCCAGAATTAGTACTCCAAAATATACAAGCTGGTATCATTTGCTAGAATCTGTTGATGGATCTATCCACTTTCCATAAGCTCCAATATTCAGCCCTTCTTTCAGGGTGGATGGTCTTGATCAGCTGATGTCAAAAACTGCAAGATCCATGGAATGAAAGCCAGCCTTTAGGCAGTGTAAAAACAAATGGTTCACTGTTGTTCTTTAAGATAGCACATGAAGCATCTGTTTGCTGTATGAGGCCTTCTTGAAATTGTCATGAGTGAGGGTGCCGTTTAGGAGAGTTGTCCCGAGGAAGCACTTGATCTTTGGGGGAGTTTGGTTTTCAAGGCTAGTGGTCAGTTAAAGCATTTGGATGTTGAGTCTATTTTAGCCTGCCTTGACAGAATAAATCTTTTGCTTGAGCCATTCTATTTGAGACTGTATGGCGCTTGGGGATTTACTGCGAAAACTTCCAAAAGATTGTATATACCAAAGAACATGCCTAACTCACACTCTTGCTAATTTCTTCTTATGTGAAGGTCCCATATGTTGCCATCTCTGTTTCTTGCAACTGCTGAATCTGTATCTGTGGCAATTAGGAAGAGCCTAGGTTGAGACTCTTTCAACGGAAGATTGCCTTTTTTTTTATTCTTTCAGAACTTGACATTAGCAGCATTCCCAACCTTGAAGAACACCTGTTGGAAGAAATCATCCTTCATGTTTTTAATGTGTTTCCAATGGCCTACTTCATGTGGAGCTCTGGTTTTCATAGTGCACCAGTTGTGTTGTCTTCCATATTCATCAATAACCATCTCCTTCCATAAGGCTGGTGGTCCTTGGCCGAATCTCTTCCACCATTTCATTAGCAAAGTCTTGTTATGTTTTCTTAAATCTCTTATGCCAAGTCCTCCTTGTTCCTTAGGCCATTAAAATTTTTTCCACTTCACTTGATTAAATTTATACTCCTCACTGTTCCCTTCATAAAGAAAGGATCTTCTCAATTTGTTCACTTTTCTCATCACCTCAGAAGTCATAGGTAGAAGGGACATAATATATGTTGGAATGTTGTCCTAAACACTGTTGATTAGTGTTAGCCTTCCTCCCATGGACAAGTATTGCGCATGCAGTTCCTAACCCTTTGTTCACCTTTTCTATCACCCCATTCAAGACTTCTCTGGCTTTGTACTTTGCTCCTAGAGGCATACCTAGATAGGTTGCTGGAAAAGAGCCAATTTCACATGCAATCATATCTGCTAATACATTTAGATTGGGCACTATTTTCACTGGATAAATCCTTCTCTTTAACATATTTATACAAAACCCTGAAATGATTTCAAAGAGCATAATGGTCAGGTTTAGGTATTGCACTTGAAGCTTTTCTGCCCCACAAAATACTAAGGTGTCATCTGCATAGAGAAGGTGAGGAACACTAATAGTTTGGCCTGCTTTCTACATTGAACCCCTCAATCTAGTGATTTAGGATTGCTTTGTCCATCATCTTACTCAGAACGTCCATGGCTACGAGGAAAGTAAAGGGAAGAGAGGTTTCCCTTGTCTTATTCCTTTCTGTAGTGAGAAAAAACCAACTGGTGCTCTGTTTACTAGAACAAAATACCTGAGAATGGTGAAGCTATATTTAATCCATTTAATCCACCAGCTCCCAAATCTCATTAGACTCAACAAAAGAGAGTAAGACCATCAAATGCCTTCTCCACATCCAGCTTGCACATATGTCCATCTATCATTTCATTGCAATTAGGGAAGCATCAAATGATCTGCCTATTCTTCAAAATAGCATTTTGTTCTCCTGATACAGGCTTCTAGATCACTGTTTTTTAGTCTTTCGGCTAAAGTTTTAGCCAGGATCTTGTAGACACTTCCAATGAGAATAATGGGCCTGAAATCTCTGAGATTTTTGAGCATCTTTCTTTTTAGGAATCAGGGCAGTGAAAGAGGCATTGCTGAATTTAACGATGTGGCAGTTTTGATGAAAATGATTGAGAGCTCCCATAATATCTTCTTTAATGAAATCCCTGGCACTATGGTAGAAAGCCATTGTATAACCATTTAGTCCTGGACTTTAGTCTGGAGCACAGGAGAAGATTGCAGTTTTGACATCTTCAAAATTTCTCTCCATCCATATTTTTTGGCTTGTATCAAGCTTTTGAGACTATCAAATCTTACTTCTGGTCTCCGTTGCTTTTCCTCTGTGTACAATGCTTGATAGAATCTTAGAGTTTGAGGTTTGCTGTCATCTTTGTCTTCACCTACTTCATCTCCAATCAGTAGCTTGTCAATGTGGTTAATCCTTTTTTTTTTTGAGTTGGCTATTCTCGGAAAGAATTTGGTGTTCTATCTCTTCCTTTAAGCCATAGACATCTGGACTTTTGCCTCCAGGAGATGTCCTCTATTTTAGTTATTTCCTGCAGCCTGAGTTTTAAGTGAAGTGATCCTCTTTTAAGTTGTGTCACAAGTCTTCCTTCTACTGAACGCTTTAGGATTGATAACTCATCCAGTAGCCTGTCATTTTGAACTTTCAGCTTCCCAAAACTATCTTTGTTTCAGGCAGTTATGTCCTCCTTCAGGTTTCTGAGTTAATTCATCAGGATGAAGTCTGGACTGCCTCTAATGGAGTAGCCTTGCCACCACTCTTTGATCTTCTCAGGGAAGCTTCTACTCTAAGCCACATGTTCTCAGACATGAAGTAAAAAAGGTCTGAGTCCAATAACCACATTCCAACATAAGAGGTCTATGGTCTGATAAAACCCTTGGAAGGGAATGGTTCTTCGCAGGAAACCATTGTTAATGATGTACCAACCATATAAAGATATTAGACCTCCTTATCATTTTAGGAGTTATGCTCATTGTTTTTTTGATAGAATAAAATTTTCATCGAGACCGTAGGATGATTGTCGATTTAACATCAAATTTCTCCATATGTCCCCCCATAGTGCCCAACGATGGCAAAGTAAAACTAACACTCGGTTTTAACTAAATATAATATGCAGATTCATTTTGATAACTGTGGTATTTGGGTCATCTTACGTGCATTTCAACTAATCCTACTGATATTTGCTACCTCCACTAGTACAGATAGCCGGTAATTCTATCCACCTGGGCTTGGATAGATAGGAAGAAATCATCTTGTGTAGTGTTTTTCCCCAACTGGAATTTGAATCTGCGGCCTCATGGTTCTAGATCTACTTCGTTGAACACTAGGCCATGCCCTTGGGTGTTATAATATTCAAAAGCTGGAGCCTCTATATTAGTTGGCTCCACATGTGGTCTGGTTTTTTTGTCTTCTTCCTTGGGAGAATGGATCATGAGAAGATCCAGAAGAGGTGTTGTTGGACCTTGTGTTCTTTTGGGATCCCAATCAAGCCTGGTTTCTCAATCTTGATGCCAAGTATTCCCTGTCTCAAGAGAACATGCAGCAGAATCAATATACACATTCATAGGTTGACCCAAAGAAATCATGTAACTATCTTTGAACTTCATGGAGTTGGCATAGTGAGTTCTAAATTTTCCACTACAATCATGAATCAATCACCCCACATGTCTTGTCTCACTATTCATGATAAATCTCAGAACACCATACATGCACTCAGAATGGCAATACCACCTAGGGGCTTGTATCTAGTGACTTAGAATGTGCATTGGCCCATAGTCCTCTATTATTAACCTTCTCTGCATAAGCTCCGTAGTGTTCTCTTCAGAACTGAATTTCTTATGGACAATGATAAGTCGGTAATTTTCCGTATTATCTGGTCTTTAAGCTTATGCCATTGTGCATTTTTGGAGAGAAAAAGGTGGCATTTACAGCGGTTTAGTCTCGAAAGACAGATTTTCATGATTTAAAGGTGGTTGGCTTGAAACAAAGTAAAAAGGTGCAAAAAGGAGAGTTGGAAGTGATAAAACAGACCGTTGTCCGAAAGTGATGCTGATGCGGAGAAAATGATGTGGTCGCAAGTCTTCATGTGGCGCCACATCACTAGTTCACATACTGCAACTTGAGGCAGAATGGTACAGAAAAAAACATGATATGCGGCACTCTGGTGCAGCCGCAACTCCTGATGCAGTTGAAGCATCTCACCTACCTTTCATCGCAAGTGAGACACGAGAAAGTCACTGTGTTACCCAACGCGGTAGAAGTAGAACAGATGCAATCACATCGTCATATGCGGCACTGCAGCATGTGTGCGAACCTAGTTTATTCTGATTTTTGTTATGAATTTTTAGAAGCTATAGATACCTTTTTTTAAGGATTTATTTAGGAGTTCAGTTTTTATCTGGTTTTTGAGTTCTTGGAGCGTGTTTTTTTGTTAAGAACGCATATCCCCTTTGAATTCATGATTGTGATTGATTTGAAAACAATCTTTTGGTTCTTGATTGTACTTCTTGATCATTGTAAGCAAGTTTTCTACTTTTACTTCAGTTTCTACACTTTCCATGGTTAAATTAACCCCGTGTGCAGCCCTAAAGGGGGAGTAACAATAATATTGTTGTCTTGTTAGAAATTCTAGACGGTGTTTCTTGGTGTATGATTAGTTCTTTTGTTTTTTATGGATTTTAATGAAAGGCTGCATTAGAACTCGCTTGTATTCTATGCTTGCTTGGAAAAGAGTGAAATTTTGTTGAGGCAAGTTGTAATAATGTACTTGAATTAAATTTATTTATATAATCTGAATTATTTCTTAAATACGATGTCATTACAATAATTTGTTCACTTTTAAAATGTCAATATTCTGTGTATCCCCTGGTTGCTGTATCATGTTTGATACCATATCCAATAATAATAGGCAGCTCAAATTTAACATGCACTTCACAGATTATATATCTTAGTTGTTGAAATAATAGCCTTTTGTTTTGCTTATCGTCTCATATGTGGTATGACAAATCAAGTATAACTGAGCCTTGTGATGTGGTCGTCTTGTTATGCCACCAATTGATGTGTTTGATTTTAGTAGTTTTCTGTGTTTCTTGATACTGTAAAAGTATACTTCTGTTTTGTAAATACTCGAACACACCTCTTGACAATCTTTAGATTTTTGTTGCTATATGCACCATTTTCATGTAGGATGACCAGAAGGTAGTCATGAAGCGGAAAACAGAGCTTGGTGGAACTTTTTCAATAGCTAGTTGGATACTTTTTATTGGTCTGTTTGCTGCGTGAGTACATGATGTTTTTTCTCTCTTTAATTTCTAGTGTTTCACTATTTCTTTCAAGTATCTGGCCCCCGTTTATCTAAAAAGTAAAAAGAAATAGCCTGTTTTTCTTTTGAATAATATTCTTTCCTTGTTCTCTGCTTCTTTATCTTCTATTCCATCTATAATAGACTCTTTTATATGCTTCTACAGTTTGCTATACCATATAATAGCGAGGAGAACTATTGAGATGCACAATGTGAGAGCAACAAATGCACCTGATTTAGCTGCGTTTATAAATGATTTAGAGTTTAATATCACTACCATCTCAAGTATGAGCTGCTTACACTTACGTGGCCTCGGAACAGTGGTAACTGGGAATCCAGGCTTGATTGACTATCGATTTTCTCCTCTGTCAACATTTGCCAACTATTCCTGTATAAACACAACTAAGGGACCAACCATCATGCTTAAGTGCAGCCGATGTACACTTAGCCAGGACAATGCCTATATTTCATGGCAATTTGTTGATCTTCCAAATAGTCCTGCAACAGCTGCTGGATTTCAGTTCAATCTAACAGCAAAAGATCCTAAAAATAATAAACATCTTAGTTTGGTCAGTGGAACACTGAGGAATGGAAGCAATTTTGACAACAAACCAGTTACCTTTAGAGGGCTGACACCAAATATATTGAAGTTCAATTTTTTCCCGAGATTGTACCATAATTTGCATGACCTAAAGCTCATCCAACCACTACTTCATGAGTTTCTCCCAGGTTCATCTTTTAATGAGATAAGTCGACTCCAAGCATCACTCGAAAACCCTAATGATGGTTTAATCAACACGACATTGTATGTCAACTTCCTATCTTCGTATATTGTTGAGATCAAGAATCAAAATGTTCTGGGACCTGGTGAGTAACATCTTCATCTCTCAACATATTTTCTATTCTTTGCTTTCAATGTCTCTCTGGCTAGTGTTTGAATCTTCTTACTTCTAAATTTTCGTTCTGTCATATACTTAGGGCGGCAATAATGCATGTGCTGTATAAATACCTTTAGCTATGAAGTTCGCAAATATCTTTCGAGTCATACCTTTGCGAGAGATACTCTTCTTTCATCATTTTGGAAAATAGAACTATAGTAAGAAATTTATGAGTTTATGACTGGACCATGAAATATGTTAATGATGTCTTGTCATTCTGAGGAGAATTACTACATGTTTCCAAAGTTCATTTATACTGAATCTGGCAGCTCTTCTTTTGTAACTCATCTTCTACATTTTTTGCCTATTAACTGATCAACTGCTTACAATTCCTTTTTAAGTTTGTCAGTTGTCTTAGAAACTGATATAGGCGAAAGTTTTGTTACCTTTCAAAATGGAAAAAAAGAAGATCTAGGCAAGAGCCTTCAGCAGTTTGGTGCTTTGTATAATGATTGATCTGTATTTTCCTGAATTTCCTCATCCTTCTTCTCTTTGCCCTCATGTTTTCATCTTTTTGGAGAAAGCTATGGGGGAGAGGAGGGGAGTTCTGGAATTAGTGGTAATTTCTTCTATATGTACATCTTTTGCCGGAACTAGGTATTTGGTGTTCTGCAGCACCCACAGTGATATTCACTCTCTGGATATAGTCCTAGCTAACTGGTTCAAGATCTTATGACAATTTTTTCAATGCCAAAGTTGTCCCCTAACATATATTTTCTATGTGATTCATGAGAAGCTCAGTTTCTCTGGCTAATACAGAGTGCATAACTAAGAGTGTGCAGCCTGTTAAATGTGAACTGTGCAAATGCCATTGCTGCATAGCAGTGTAGGGCCTTGAGTGGAATGTTGTTTTATTTTGCGTATGTGATTCTACGGATAAACTTGCTCAGAACTTATTGAACGACCATTGCTTCTGAGCACATGAAGGCATGGTACTCGTATTGTCTTCAGGGGCTTTTCCACTAAAGGAACTTGATCTTTGTTTACAACAACAACATACCTAGTGGAATCCCACAAGTGGGGTCTATGGAGGGTAAAATGTATGCAGACCTTATCACTACCTCATAGAGATAGAGAGGTTGTTTCCAGAAGACCCTCGTCAGAAAAATATCAAGCCCAAAGGTAGAAGAAACTAGATATGAAACAAAGAGAAAAGGAAAAGGAGAAAAAATAGACTAAAATGGAAAACAAATGATAATATAAAAATATTATAGAAGTAATAAATATAAGCCGGAAAAAAAACAACATAAGATAAAAAGACACGACTAGTCCTACTATCCTATTGAAACACCAAGCCAGGCATCAACCTACCCTTACTAGCCTATAGCCTGCTATCTTAATACACAACCTCCACTCCTTTTTATCTAAGGTCACGTCCTCAGTGAGATGAAGTTTTGCCATATCCTGTCTGATCACCTCCCCCCAATACTTCTTTGGTCTATCTCTACCCTTTCAAGTAACCCCTAAATCCAACCTTTCGCACCTCCTGGCCTGAGTATCGGTACTTCTTCTCTGCACATGTCCGAACCATCTCAATCTCGCTTCCCTCATCTTGTTAGCTATAGGGCCACCTTTAACTTCTCGCGAATTGTCTCATTCCTAATCTTATCACTCTTGGTATGGCCACACATCCATTTCAACATCCTCATCTCCGCAACCTGCATTTTCTGAACATGTGCGTTTTTATTGGCCAGCACTCCACCCCATACAGCAAAGGCGGTCTAACCACCATTATGTAAAACTTACCTTTAAGTTTAGGTGGAATCTTCTTATCACACAGAACTTCAGAGGCCAACCTCTATTTCGTCCATGCTGTCCCAACACGATGTGTGACGTCTTCGTTGATATCGCCATTACTCTGGATAATGGACCTAAGGTACTTAAAATTTTCTCTCTCGAGAATAGAATGAGTGGCAAGCCTCACATCAGTGTTTGCTACATCCCTCCCAGCACTGAATTTGCACTCCAAGTATTCTATTTTGGTCCTACTTAGTTTGAACCATTTGGATTTTAAAGCATGTCTCCAAACCTCCAATCTATCATTAACTTTAGCCCGAGTCTCATCAATTAGTACTATGTCATCCGCAAAAAGCATACACCATAGAACCTCTTCCTGAATAGACAGTGTCAGCTCATCCATTACTAAAAAGAACAGAAAAGGACTCAACCCAGATCCTTGATGAAGTCCCATCTCAACAAGAAAATACTCTGAGTCCCCTCCCGTTGTTCTTACCCGAGTTTTGGCTCTGTCATACATGTCCGTATCACCCTAATATACACCATTGGAACACCTTTCGCTTCTAGACACCTCCACAGGATGCCCCTCGGAATTTTTTCATAGGCCTTCTCGAGACCAATGCACCATATGAAGGTCCTTCTTTCTTTCCCAATATTTCTCCACTAATCTCTGAACTTGATCTTTGTTATTTTTCTAAAATATAAAAAATAGACCAAGCACTAAAATCCTGTGGATTTCTATTTTATATAGTTTTAGTGCTTCAAGCTAGAGGAATTTAAGCTTTAAGTGTGGATGCAAAAATAGTGAAAATGGGAAAATGATAGGATAATCAGATGGAACATTCACCTTATCTGAAAAAAAAATTAAAGGGGGAAAAAGACAGGGTAATCAGATGAAGACTTATTGCACTGCTGATTTTCAGGCTAAACTTGCTAAAAAGAATATTTAACTTGTCATTTCACACTTTAACTGGTACCTAGGATGTGACGCCAGACACACCAACATAGTACTCTCTCTGTCTCAATTTATGTGATGCATGTTAACTCGTACAGAGCTTAAGAAAAAGACCAAGCCTTGTGTCTAAATAATCCATAGATATTTTATGTGGCTATAAGACATCTTAGTATATAGTAATGGCAAAATGGGATGTTAAAAGTTAAATCGTTTCTATATATAGAAAGGTATATTCTTTTTGGGATGGACTAAAGGAGAAGTGCGTCGCATAAATCGGGATAGAGAGAGTAAGAAAAGAAGACTGTCATGTAGGTGTGCTTCAGAAATCTGCTGTATATATCAAGCGTGTTAAATGGTTTGTTTCATTTCAGAAGTTCTTTGGGCTATGTTTTGATAATATCTTCCTCTCCCAAGAGTGCAGTAAGCTTCCTTGCAGATGTTGGTGGCCTTTATTGCTTCAGTATTGGCCTCTTCTTCTACATTTTGGTGCAGGTACGTTCATATTTTCATTCTTTTTGTTACTATTATATGGTTTTGATTTGTAAGCCATCTTAGATGGACTTGTTTGCATGTATACATCCAGTATCAGGTGTGTTACTACCCTCTAACATGCATCTTCTGTTGATTCTTAGTGTGTTACTACCCTCTAATGTGCATCTTCTGTCGATTCCTAGTATATTGTGACTAATCTGCATAAAGTACCCATACTCATGCCACACCCATTCGACACAATAGTCTAGGCAAATGAAGTTTCTGCGTAACATAGTTGCAAGTGTTGTTGAGAACAATGAGTTAACAAAAAAGAGATTTCATTAACGATTTTGCTGCGGAAATTTGCTGTAATAATAGTTGTTTGTAGTTTAGGTGCTGGTGGTAATGCATGGGGCTTCTTGGGCATGGATCTCTTATGGTTTCCGCTTTAATGTGAGGTGGTAGAATTCACATTTTACAGCTATTTGTTGTAGAAGCTACTATTTGAGCTTGATTTCTTGATAATTTCCATTCAGTTTTCTATGTCATGGAGGAAAGTTTGTCTTTCGATGTGTACCTCTCAAATCTGTGTGTTAATTTCTTTGTGAAGCGTCGAATCTAAAAATAAAAAACAAAAGTTGGGCAAAGTTTTTTGTCCGACACTGATTTTCTGGGTACCATTTCAACTCTAAGCAACTAAAACATTCAAGATCAAGAGACGACGTTTCAAATTTGCATAGTAATTATTTACCTCTAGATTGGAATGTGGGTTGGAAATTAAGATGGATCTAGTCGCCGGAACTTAGTAGTGATGGAAAAAAGGAACTCTGAAGGTAATTGAAATTGTGACACGCGTGAAGGAAACTTAGGGTAGAAGGTACCCTTCGGGGTGGCCCAGTGGTTTAATCTTGGGGCTTTGATGTTGGAGGTCTCAAGTTCGAAACCCCTTACTAGTGAAGCAAGGGGTTTGCCTTCTGGGTCGAGCTTGTCGTATGGGGCTTGCCTAGTGCGGGTTATCTCTCCTATGCGGTTTGTGAGCTATTGCATAGGAGTGGGAGTTTACCTTGTGCACACTCAAAGAGTAGCGGCTGTCATGTCATAAAAAAAAAACATAGGGTAGAAGGTTAGCAAGTAGTGTAATGTTGTCTTGCTTAGGGTGGTGGGTGTTTGCGATGGTACTACTTGTATTATTGTAGCTTTGATTTGTGTTTTGTATCGTTGTTTATTATCGTTATTAATAATCTATCCTAGTATGGTATTTATGGTATTTCGATTAGAACATGATTTCATTGTTGTTTTGGCTACTTGTGCACTGTTCCTTGTTATTTGCTACATTCTCTTTATTGTCTCCTTCCTTTTATACCGGGATTTGTTGCACTTGAGCTGAGGATCCTTCGAAAAAAACCTTTCTTCCTCCACTAGGTAGTAGTAAGGTATATGTATATTCTACTCTCCCTAGACCTCACTTGTGAGATTTTAGTTGGTATGTTGGTTCTTCTTTTCAGGAAAATTTTCTTATAAATGTGTGCAGGGTGTGATTGATCCTTATGTCTATCCTTTCCTTATTTTTGATGATACTCCTATGTTATAGTGTGAATACAGGATAAAGAAATTGCGCAATGAGGATATTATGATGCGAAAGGTTAGAAGTCGTCGAAAAGCTCAAGACCGCTGGGATAAAGTGAGTATATAGACAAAAAGATCACATGTTGTCTTGCTGAAGACAATCTCTTTTTAGTTAGCTTTGCCGTTCAGCTACCCTGTCTAACTTCCTTATCCTTCGCTTCCACTTTATTTTTCTGATAGTTGAGGAAATATGTGATGTACACATACGCTCCTAACCAATTGGAAGAGGAGTACGACATGAGAAATGGTGGTTGTTGCACAGGTGTCAAGATGGAATCAGTCCACAGAAAGGGCTCTTCAGTTAGACGAAGAGGGTCCAACAATTTAGATACAATCAGTTTTAACAGAAAAGTTGGCTTACCTAGTGAGAAGGTGCAGCCTTGCGGCCTCAACTCCTTTATATCAGTATGCTTACATCTACTGCTTATTTACAAATTTCATGGAGATTGTAAACTTTTGAAGTCCTGTTTGCCTTTCCCAGAGAGCCACTCCAGAGAAGATTGATACTCGAACTGCCACACATTTTTCGTCTGAACTTGCAGCAGATCACCGAAAGAGTGCACATCTGAGGGAAGAAAGAGTCAGTTGCCTATTTCTTTATGATATTTTTGTTTCTTGAGTTTGCTGTGTCTCAACCCTAGCCCATGAACCTGTTCACGTGATTGGTGCCATCATGCCCTCTCTTTTACCATGATTTGGTTTTAACCAAACATAGCAGAAGAGATATCTAAGGGTGTACATGGATGTTTTAGCTCTTCTATTTTTAACAACACCACTTCTAAGGGTGTCATAGTTACTTCCTCTGGTTTCATGATTTTTGCTGTTATATAAGAGGGTATCAGAAATGAATTGCTTTACTTTTTAGAACTTCTGAAATATCTTTGCTATGATTGGGAACTACCTGTCAGTAGGTAATTTACTTTGGGGGGGGGGGGGGATAGTATTTCTTTCACACTTTAGAATGTGACCTTGGACTTGTAGAAGCATTTTGGAATTTGAAAAGAGTAAAGGTAAGTCATAGTTCCGGCACAATAAAATATAGACTGCTTTTACGGTGTTACAGTTTTGTGAAATTAGTGATGTAACATACAGCTTTTTCATTTTTCAAATGTTGCCTCTTGGCTTTAGATTTTTTTATTGGTCGCTTGTTTGTTTTAAGATCTTTTCCTGCTTTTGTTGTTGGTTCTACCTCTACTTGACAATATACAGTTCTTCACATGCTGCTCTTATACTCAATTTTAATTTTTTCTTGTTAGTTGTTACTTTATACAAAGCCTAACTATGCTAATACAACTTGGTTATATCCACTTTGGTTATCTTCCCAAAAAACTGGTAACTTAAGTTTTGCTTTGTCCGTAGAAAGTTGTTAGACTTACTTTATATTTATGTGACTTCAGTTCCCCGAAAATGCTGTACCTCCAAACACAAAAGGTAGTAAACTTGAAGACATAGTTGTTCCAGATGTAGAGAATGCTCTCCAGGCTCCAGCTTTTCCTGCAGCTAATGATGTAACTATTCCACCTCCGCCGTTAGGTAAGTCTAGAATCATGGTATTAGTGTTTATTATGTTTTCCATCATCCATGCCAACTTACATACATGCTAACTAGTTAGACTTCGTGATGTCTGATTTTAAGCTGCTCTTTCATGTCATGGTTCAGCCTATTTATGTTTAGTCAAATTCCCCATGCTATCATCAAGATCACTATATTTGGTCAACCTTTCCGGGTTAAATGCTTTGTGACAAGTATAAAAAATTACAGGTCAAGTTTATGAAGCCCACCATGGATGATATTGATCTCTTTGATTATGATAATGTATTTGAAGATTAGACACCCTGATTATGTTGGTGACTTGTAACTCCTTGGTAGTTAAATATTTAAACCATTTTCTTGTTAGGAATTTTTTATGGTGATTCTTTGAATTCTATCCCTGTTTCTGGGAGTGGTTCCAAAATGTGGCAGTGTGCAGGGAACTTCTGTGATGATATGCTATGTCCCGTTTCTTTGTGTGGTGGTGAAGTCATAGATCTTAGGACCTCTAGAAGAAAGAAGTACAGTTTAGAAGCTATATCTGAGGTTTCAGCCTATATTGATTATGAATGGAGTGATAGGCGATAAATGAATTGGTGAATCATGGTGCTTGATAGTTGGTCTGGTTTTGGGTGCTTAGTTCCTTTTTGCAATTAAGCTTATTGGAGGATCATAGCTTGGAGTGTCAACAAACTGTATGTCAATAAGCTATCCTTTCTAGTTTTCTGGTTCTATAAGTTCCCAGTTGAGCAACCAACTGTGCTACATGTGGGTAGGGTTTTCTTTATTACCAAATCAGAGCTGTAGTAAATGAAACTGGAGACTGTTTCTGATTGCTGAAATTTTTTGATGATGAAACATCAGGATATTTGTTATCGACTTTATTTGTGGAGATGGTATATTAGCTGATACACCATGTGAACTAATGATGTATTCATAAGGCTTCCGCACTTCTGTTGTCCCTCAGAAGCTCCTCTTTACATTACCCCTTTAATTTTTTTGAGAAAGAATGCTGGGGTCTGAGAGTTAAATGAGATTCTTATATCAGTGATGTTAGATTATGTAAACGTGTAGTGTTTGCCTAAAAGTGATGTCACTGCTTTTGTTCTGCAGAATTGCAGGCTGCTGATCATATAAGTATGGCCAATCTCCACAAAGATCTCCAAAACCTCTATGAATATAATATGATGCTCAGGGAAAAATTGATTGCTACCCAGTCAATGCTTCTTTCATTAGCCAACAAGGAATCGACTTTAGCAGCTGATAATGGCGATATTATTAGTAGAGAATGATTATGTTCAATTAAAGTTGTAGGTGTGGTCGTGTGGATGAACGAAGACAAGAAAATAGCTGCTTACGTATCTGAACATTCAAAATTCTGTAAAGTTCTTTGAGTGCAGATGTTGCTGACTTTGCTCTGTGGAGTAGCTGTTGATAATTCTTTGTTAGTAGAACGCACTGAATGCAGTACTCCAAAGGTGATGAAATACTTTCTTTGTGCTGCACATTACAGATTCAGATGCATTATGACGTGATGATCATGTGGTGGCTGAAGCTGATGTCTTCTGTTTGTTGTATAACTTCATTACAATTAGCAGGGAGTATTCTTTTGGGAGGAGGATCATGTTTGTTGGTGAGTTAAACATCTGAATGTACATTATGTAGGAGTAGGACAAGGATTTTAAGAAAAATTGATATATTAGTGTGCATTGGAGACGGTAGTTATTAAGCCACGTAAATGTACCCGACACGCTTCTGCAGAAATGCATTGGTCATCCTTATTCTTCTTTTTCTTTAAATACTTCCTATTTTCTTAGTTTCGTTTCGTCAAGAGTGAGAATGTGTTTACAATTACTACCTTTTTGAATTATTACTTGTACAAGCCCTCATATTCCAAGCCCCTCCACATAAATTGAAATATAGTAAGTACTATTACGAAATTCATTTTGTACATACGTTATTTATTCACCTCCTGGTAAATAAGGAGGAACATTTACTCTCCCCACGCGTATTAAAATAAATTTGAATACTCTGGAGGGTCTAATTTCATATTCTCTTGTCCAATTTGTGATTTCCAAGTCCAAAAATGAGATAGCATTGTCCTTTAAGATGTCATATGCACAAATAACTTTGAGGTATTACCCATGAGTGTATGGCCCCACATGCTAAAAGGTCCGAATCCAAAAAAAAAAGTGTAGAATTGAGTTTTGTTGTAGGGATGTACGAACCCATCTATGACTCGTGGTTTAGTTTACGGGTCGTGGATAAGCCTCGTAGATGAGTCTTTACTTGGTTAAATTTTGAAGTCTAGGAGTGCTTGGATGAAGGGGTCTACGACTCATAAAAGGAACTACGAGTCGTAGACAGAGGCTTATAGAATAGAGGATCAAATCAATTTTCCTGGTAAAAAGTGTCACCTCATGAAAACTTATACGGACCATAGCGCGATTGACGAGTTGTAAAAGGGTTTCGTGGTTTTGGGTTCCAAAAAGGTGAAATTTTCTAAGTATTAGGTGGACTTACGAGGGTGTTTATGACCCATACAAAGAACTACAGACCATAGAAGGGTGTTCATAATGAGGATCAGAGGCTAGTTTCTGAAGCTCAAGAAGTGTAACTAGACAAAACCCCTGACCTACGAGCTGTAGATTGATCTATGATCCGTAGATCAGTTTCGTAGATGATTCCCGACAGTTTTAATGAAGGATAGCTTTGATATTTCTCCGCAGCCTAAGTTCAAGACTACATTGTTTAATGCTTAATTATACCCATATTAGTCTCATTCCATCCCATTACACCCTCATTCTTTTCCAACTCTAAATTTTCTCAAAAATCTCTGAAGGCTCTCAACTCTCAAGACTCATAAAAGGCAAGGAACTAAGGTTTCAAGGTTTCCTACTCCAATCTCAAGTTTCCCCCATAAGTTTCCATACAAAGTTTGTGGGTTTTTTTTACGGGTTTCTTCCACCCATAAAGCCCAAGTATTTTCATTATTTTACTTAGTTTCAAGCTATGAGAACCTTCATGAGTTTTATGATATCATTTTAAATGCTTATGTTATGATCTATTTACTATCATATGATGTATTTTTGCTATAAAGTTATGCTATATTATGAAAGGTTGATGATTGGCAAGATGTTCCATGACTTACTATCTAGGATTTTGAATGCTTATGGTGAGTTATTTTATGAATGGTTTAAATTAATGAGTTTCACTATATTTATGCATAATCCTCTTCAGTTGCCAGATTTAAAATCTACATGCATTGAACCCACCTAGTTTTATGCTATGTTCTCAAATAAATTATGTTATGAATGACAAGGGTTTCAACTACATGTATATGAAAGTTATGAAAGTATTTATGGAAGACCTTTTTATGAAAGTATGAAAGATGGTGAAATGACAATTCTCACCAAAGATGGATCCTCTTGTGAAAGGACAATTCTCACTTGAATGGGTCATAAGGTTTTTAATGAACTACTCCTATTATGAATGAAGTTATGTTTCAAAACTTATGAATATATGTGCATATGATTATGTTTAGAAGTATTCCATGGGACTTGACTTAGCACCGACCTAGGGCTTAAGGTGAGACTCGGTAAGGGAATCCTAGTAGCATCCTTTTGTTCATTAACTATATGCCACCATAGGAGCCCTTGTAGGTTAAGCTAGTGGATTCATAAAAGCATAAAACTAAAGAAAGTGTATGCACAAATTGATGAAGTTCTTACATGTCAAGTAGTTTCCTTGCCAACATAGGGGATTAATGTTAGAATGTAGTAGCTTACATGGTTTTATATGTCAGCTATGGTCTCTTCCCACATACGTATGTATATGATTACTTGAAATGTTTAAGTTGCCTCAATCATGTTTTTAAGATGCATAAATCATTCATTATCTTTGATTCTTATTCCTTGTTGTGCTATGCATATTACTTAATAGAGAAAAGACATAACCCCCCTCCCAAAAAAAAAAAAAAAATTGACAGCAAAACTTACTTTAACACCTAAACTACACGGGCGTTTAAATATTCCCTTAACAATTTTCAAATGATTTAATCCCCCCAAGAGCTGACGTAGTAGAGAGAGTGGATGCACACTTCTTAGGGCATGTGAAAATGGAAAAAAAGCATTTGAATTTTTTAAAAAATTATACACATTTTTTTTATTCACCAATATATAAATGATGAAAAATAAAAAATTGAACTTCTAAAATCATACACATGACATTTTTTTATCGGGTAAAATATAACTAATGTCTTAAATGTTGTTTTTCATATATTAACTCTTTTTAAAACATATAAAATATATTATTTAGAGGTAAATAACATTGTGTTCCCATTTTTATTTTATTTTTTAAAAGGAAATTTTTTCCTCTTTATTTGTTGTCTTCCCCAATATACCTTTCTACTTCCACATTAGCTGTTTCTTTCTCCATCTTCATCCCCATCTCTATTCACTGCTTCTAAATACAAGAAAAGATACTCTCACAATGACCAACTCGATCTACAAGGACATGGGATGGAACCCAAAGAGGAAAGAGGGAGTTTCGGTTGAGTGGGTCACTGTGAGAGTCCACTGTTTGTGCTTAGAGATAGAAAAAACTAATTTGGAAGATGGGTTGAAGGTCAAAAATCAAGATTGTGAGGAGAGGAAGATGGGTTAGAGGTTAGAAATGGAGATTGTGAGGAGAGGAAGATGGGTTAAAGGTAAAAAATGGAAATTGTGAGGAGAGGAAGAGCGGGAAGAAGAAGGGTATTCTAAAATGTAGGGTTCACTTATTAAAAATACACAAATTAATAAATTAAAATCAAATGGGTCCAATTTTTATATTTTAAGTTTTAGAAAATGCATTTTTAATTAATTAGTTATTGTAATTAATTAGTAATGATGAAGAAAAATGAAGAAGAAAGAAGTGAGGGGGTGGGGATGAGGGTGGAGGGAATAAAAATTGGTCCATATTTTAAATTTCAACTTTAGAAAATAAATTTTAAATAATTAATTAGTATAAATTAATTTTAAAAAAGTGTTAAGAGTAAAAATGGTGAATAAACAAAAGAATAAATAAAATTAATGATGTGGCGCTGATGTGGCGTTGATGTGGAGGAGAAAACACGTTTTCGAGATAGGAATCAGTATTTAATGAATTCAATGGTTCCAATATAAATGAAAGAAAAAGGAATGCTTTCCATACTTTGTATCTAGAGTACTTCATTTAATTTCTTCTGCAGTATTGGGGTTTGACGGCATTTATCATGCACTTCCGGGGCCTCAGACACTTGAAGAATCTTTTCCCTTCTTTGGTTATGTTTGGAAAGATCGAAATAAAATGACCACAAGTTTAGGTGTTCACTTAATCTTGTTAGGTATATGTGCTTTTCTTCTAGTATTCAAGGCTCTTTATTTTGGGGGCGTGTATGATACCTGGGCTCCGTGAGAGTGGTGATATGATTTCAGGCTGGTATTTAATTCATTTTAAAAGTTGTTAAGGGAGGTATATGAACGCTGGTGTAATTTAGATGCTAAAGTAAGTTTCGCTGCCAAGTTTGAGGGGGGGGGGGGGGGGGGGGGATTATGTCTTTTCTCTACTTATTGTGATATTATAGTTTCCTTTTTTCATGCATCGCACATACTTAGTACACTCAAAGTACTAACACATAGCTTCCAATCACTCTTGAGAGACTATTCACAATTTTCCACAGACAATACACACATACAGAGACTTAACATGAAAATAAAAAACACTTTCCCTCTCACACTAAAATGGGGTGCGACAGGTCTCCTTGACCCGAAATTCGATAAGTCGCCACTAGACTAGTTTAGGCTATTTGAAATACTAAAATGCTACCAAAACACCTAAAAATTATGACGAAACTCAGTTTTGCACTAGAATCATCTCCCCGAACCAATGGAACTATCAGAAATCCAATCCAAGCACTGAAACTCAAAATATTGACCAAAGTCAAACTTTAACTCAATTTTCAACTTTGGATCTAAAATCCACATAACAACTCTAAATCTGGTTCTGATAGCTCTCCTAGACAAATTTTCACATTCCAGAACTAATGGAATCAGCGAAATTCCATTCTGAGACTCGATTTTTCAAATGACTTCAAAATCCAAAATTTAGCAACTTACGCCTTTAAAACTCACTTCTCTAGCAAAAACTCAACTTTTTACAAAATTTTCAAATATTAACTTTCAAAACCATCAAACATGACGCAGGGAAACTGTCAGGAGAAGTAAAATCATAATTTTTTTTATAAGAAATCCTAAAAATAATCTTTGGGGTCATTACCCTAGTTCAAACAAAATTCAAATTTGGTATGGAGTCATTCTATACTTCCAGTTCTACGGTGCAACCAAATAAATAAATAAATAATATTTAATGACGTAAAATATATTAAAAATAGAAAAATCAACAAATACATAGAAAAAGTCATCTTTAACAATCAATTTAGAAGAAATATTCATTATAAATAAATAAAAATCAACATCTATATCTAAATTGCAGAAAATATATATAAAAAATCATATTCAATAATCAGTTTCACCAACATCTATATCCATTACAACAGAAGAAAATTTAATAAACAAAAGACTGAAAATATTATAAAAATATTCAAATGAGTATACAAAAAATAAAAAAAATTGATCCAAAAAAAAAAAATGAACAAGCTAACACAACAGAAATATTATAAAAAGTTAAAATAAACCTGTTGAATTCTATCGACCTCCGTGTAGAATCAATATTGAGCAAAAATTATTTTTTATATTGAAATTAACAACAAAAAATATGTGGATTGGGGAAAAAACACAAAATATCGCTTTAAAAGTTAGATGAAATAAAGTTTTGTAAATTTCATGGAAGGATGTTATAGAGAAGATTATGAAGATACAAGATCTGAAAAGAGAAAAAATAGATTGAGATATAACTAAAATTCCTAAATTATAGTAATCAAATCCAGTTGATTGCGAAAAATAGGAAAACATACGCAATTTGAAAATCAAATTCTTTAATTATAGTAAGAGATTATTATTGAAAATTGAAATACATAATCATTACTAGACATTTTAATTATATTGACTTTTAATTTAGTAAAATTAAATATAATATTGAAAAATGTTGATCTGTTAGAACTGGAAATCAAAATCTTAGTACTAGTAATTATAAAATAATAATACATTTAAAAGGTGCAATATATACCTTTAAATAGATACTAGTATAGCGCGGATAATAGTAAATCATTATTTATAAGTATCGTATATTATTGTATGTTGAAAGATATTATGTTTTAAAATGGTCAACTATCATATTACTTCTTAATGAAATATATCCTGTTTCTTTATACACTCCACCCCACCCTACTCCACTCTCAATCCCTCATAATCAAATATGTATAAATAAAGATAATGTAACATGTTTTAAATTATTAATATTATTTTTATTAGCTTATTATCACTTTGCATATATAATATAATAACAAGTTCTATTTCAAATTAATATAAAACAAATCTATTTTATTGTTCACATCTCTTTAATTAAAATTTATAGACGATAATATGTGTATCATCTACTTATTTTATTATATTTTGAAAATATTATTTTTGTACCCCCCCCCCCCCCCCCCCCCCCCCAACAACAACAACAACAACATACCCAGTGAAATCCCACAAGTGGGGTCTGGGGAGAGATGTACGCAGACCTTACCACTACCACATAGGTAGAAAGATTGTTTCCTGGAAAACCCTCGTCACGAAAATCCATCAGCAGAATAAGCCCCCCCCCCCCCCCCCCCATCCTTCTTAGTATATTCTTTCTACTATATTTTAATTATTTGTTCCTAGTTTGTCGGTGCGCAATTTTTTTTATTATGTGTGTTACATATAATAAGCAAATGACTTTTTTTATTTTTTATTTCAATATATAAAATGTTGAGTTTAAATTTAAGTTACTTAATGTTAAATTGAGTTCTTTATTTATAAAGTAAAATTTATAGACAATAATATGTTTATCATCTATTATTTATTTTACTAATTCCTTTTTTTTTATTTTGTTTGAATTATTTTTATGTGTCTTTAATTAAAGATTACTTTATTTTTCTAATTTTTCTTTGATTAAAGTTTACTGCTAACATTGTTTTTTCCAATTTTTTTTACTCATTTAATTTTCTTCTTCTCTTATTTTGGCTATTTTTGTGTCTTTAATTAAAGTTATTTTATTTTATTTATTTATTATACACACACATAAAGAAACAAAATTCTATTTATTTTTTATTTTTTTCATTTTGTCTTTTTTTAAAAGAAAATATGATCATATTTAATTTTTTTCATCATCAATGTTATTAATTTATTTTACTTTCTTACTTTATCTCATAATTAATGTTATTTATATGATTTTTCTTAGATCAATTTTTTTTTCTTATTTATGTCAATAAATAGTTATGGGAAAAGGCATATATTCCCCCTCAAACTCGTCCCGAAAAGTCAGTTACACACTTAAACTATTATGACAACCTATTACACACCTTTACTACTTAAAAATGAATTTGATATCCCCTTAGAAGTGTAATACCAATCTCAATAGTATGTGATGTATTATACTTACTGCCACATCAGCGCCACGACAACGCCACTTCAGGAATTTTAATTTTTTATATTCTTTTTTTTTCTTTAGTAGTTAGTTTTTATTTTATTAACTATACTTTATACTAGGTAATCCCTAATTAATCATGAAACTTATATTATGTAATAATTATATCTTCTTCACTAAAATTGTGAAGAAGAAACTTTCAGCAATGGCCGCCAAGGATTGCTCGAAATCCGTAACTAATTTGTGAAGTGAACGAATTTTTTCATTCCAGAATATACCACAAGAAGGTTGCTTCAATTTCTTCCATTGATTGGCCATGACAACCTTCTCAAAGTCAGACATATAAAGTGTGTACAAATACTTGGAGCAGCAAACCTTGAACTTAACCATATCCCTGTTCTTCGTGATCTTGACAGATCATGCATCTTTCCTCCTGGCCGTTAGGAGGAAATCCTTGATCTCATGGATTTTCTTCGGCATGATTGGGTCCTCAGATTGGGGCTTTGTTGCTGTTCTTGCTAGTGCTGCTGAAAGAGAAGACTTTGAGAGTAAAAGAGTTATATTTTTGAAGTAATTTATTTCTGGGTTGCTTCTCTTTAATGGAATGTGAAGAAGATGAGGAGGGTGGGGTGTGAGAAGATGAGATGTGGGGGTGGGGGGTGTAAAGGGTATCTTAATTATTTTTGTTACTTTAAAAATTAGCTGACGTGCATATTTGTATATTTTATTTTTTTATTTTGCCACGTCAGTTGCAAGGGTTAAATAAATTCACTTTTAAGTAGTAAAGATGTATAATAGGTCGTCATAATAGTTTAAGTGTGTAACTGACTTTTCGAGACAAGTTCGAGGGGGAATATATGCCTTTTCCCAATAGTTATTATAACCTTATAAGAATTGCACATATATTTTTAGGGAATTCGATTTGCCATTTTTTTTTTTAAGTTTTAGATCATCTCTTATACTAAAGATTTATATTTATATGTAATAATACACTAAAATAGAAAATGTGATGTGACATTCTTTTTGATATTTATGTATTTCTTTCAATTTTAAAAAATGTTCTTCTTATATACATGGTAATATTATATCTATATATGATTTTTTATCATGTATATACATGGTAATATATAATTTGAAATTATATTTTGATTTTTACCATTTATACATACAGTAGTTTAAATAATATTCCTCTATTTCTCATTTTATTTTCTTTTTTTACTTTTATTTTTAAAAGTCTAATGTATTTCTAATTCAATTATTTGTAATCTCTTAATTAAAATATTTTATTACCATGTTTATTAATTTTGTTGTCCTAAAATTGTGAATTGACTTTTAATAGCTTGCCACTTGGCTTAACTACATTGCAAACTACTCTCCTTTATTATGTACATAAATATAAAATCTTTTCATAATCTTAATACATTATTGTTTACCTTTTGTAACCACAAATTTGACTTTTAATTTAAGAAAATAAAATATAAAAAATAACAAATAGACAGGAAATTCTATAAAATATAACATAGATAATAAATTCATACATTTAATATGAACAACTAAATTGTACCAACGCAAATAAAGAGTCTTAAAACAAGTTGAAAATAGAGATTAAATTGGCTCAATTAAAGATTCTTTTAAAATGAATTAAGGCTTGAAGTGGTTAAAATTTAACACAATTCAAATTATCTTTAGCTAACCCATAAAATTTTGAATGAATTAGACGAATTATCTATTTTTAGTCTCCTTTTGATATCCATAATTTTAATGATAGTTAGCGAATGGTGAATATTCAAAAAAATGGAGTAATTACTAAGGTATTGAAAAGAGAGATTAAAGGTAATATTAATTTTATTGTTACTAGTAAAAATGCAATTTACACTAGTGGAGTTTCCTATATGTTGAATAATTACGAAGAGGAGAACCCCTTCATATGTAGTAATAAACTAAAACTAAAGTAGGTTTCATAAGTTGGTCCAAGATAGGCACCATTCTACTGCATTGATATCATAATATTTTAAACATATCGAATCTAAATTCTGAATTCATCGTTCTCTAGATTAATTTTCCTTTCTTCATATTTTTCTCATTGTAATCTTACATCAACGTCAGTTTTAAGCATGAAAATATTTATATTTTTTTTATTTTTTGTAACGATCGAAAAATATTAAACTTTTTCACCTATGCAGTAGTAAAATGGATTTTTAATTTTTTTTTTCAGTGGCTACAATTCTTTTACCTTGTTTGCGAAGCTAGATCCACAGGGATGTTTTTTCTTTAATAACTCATGTTTAGGCCATTGTTAAAGGATGATTTTATTAGTCCAAAATAGTAACGTTAAATATTTGTAAAATTGTATCATTGTTCATTGGGACTAACTAAAAAAAAAAAGTTTGTCATTTAAATTAGGACAAATCATTTTCTCCTTTATTAGAAAATTGATTTGTACCTCCTAAATATAATTAATTTAGTTCAGTAAGGAAAGATTTTTGTCCTTTCCTTTTTCATTTTTCCTCTTTTGGTATTTTAAAGTTTGGTCGTACTACCTAGCCATGGGAAAAGCAAAACAAAAGTGTTTTACAAGGAATTTTGTATGGTTGTCCTACTTCAACAATTTTTTTTAGAAGAAGATGAAGCCTGCCACAAGAACATCATCAATTACCCAAGAAATGATGTTTGAAATATTCTCATGGCTTCCTGTTGAGTCATTAATGCGGTTCAAGTGTGTTTCTAAATTTTGTAATTTCCTCATATCAGAATCAGATTTTATGGACATACAACAATGCCGTTCTACGAGTCGTACATGTGGAATCAAATTCCTCCTGTGTCAGCGTACAAATTTATACACAACCGAAGAAGGAAAAGTCCCCCATCTTCACATTGACAATTTTTGTGACAATCTCTTGTACGACCGGATAATGTGCACTAATGGTTTGTTTTGCTGCTCCATCACATCTGAGGATTGTGTTGCAATTTGTAATCCTTGTACAAAAGTTGTAAGATATCTTCCCCGCCTCAGTGAGTTTGATAAAATAGATTACCTTAAGTATTTCTATTCAATGGGTTATGATCCAGAAGAGAAGACGTATAAAGTTCTGATGACAGTTAATAAATATTCAAGAAATTGGGTACTTACTTTAGGTACCGACAAATCTTGGAGAGAAATTAAGCGGAACACTAATTTTGTTGTTACTACTAATGATGCAATTTGTGTTAGTGGAGTTATCTATATGTTGGGAAGTTACCGTGAGGGCAACCCATTAATAGTAGCCTTTGATGTCAAAAGTGAAAATTTTAGAGTCATTACATTGTGGAATTCATCACATCACAATGGTTACTGTTACCTAAAAAAATTAAACGGAAAATTAGCAATCCTGTATATTAAGAATTTGTCCTGTGGAGGCTATATGGATCTGTGGATTTTAGGGAATGAGACTCGGAAAGAAGAATGGGAGAACCATATCATTAAAATCCCTCAACAATGGACAACATTTTGCAGCTCTAGTGATGGTGATATATTATTCACCAAGAGGTTCAACTCACGTCAACTCATATGTTTCTGTTACGATGTCACGAAAAAGAGTTGGAGAAATTTTGAAATCAAAGGGATTCCAGAACAGAGTTTGATCAATGGCATTTATAGTTATGTTGAAAGCCTCTTCCCAGTTGAAAAATAGTGCTGGACTTTTGCTCTCTATACTACTATACTTTTCTCAGCTTACAACTATATGTAATATGTTGGTTTTGTTTCATTCTTGAACTCTCCTTATTCATGCCTTAGTTAGCTATTTTGCACATACATTTGTGTAATTATAAAAAACATAAAGTATTAACTCAAAAACGCTGGCGTTGTATGAGTTTGACCAGTCCAAAAGGTGTGACCAACTCAAATTAAAAGGTTTGCTTAACATAATTATACCATAGTTTAGAGTACTGTTTACCTTGAAGTAACCTCAAGTTAAGAGTAACAATGATAGCATCACCAAGTCAATCAATGACACATAAGGCCAAAGGCTCTAAATAAAAAATGCAAAAGTTTCATATATTTCAATCTTTTGCATAAATACAACAAGAAGGATTTAAGAAATAACTTGAAAGTAGACTAATGTGTTTGTATATCATACTTAAGTTGCATTAAGATGTTGCATTATTTGATATAACATAGTCTATGAAAGTTTATTATCTTATTTAACTTAATATCAATTTAACTTTCATTACATGTTCTTCTATAGAACCACTTAATGAAAATTTGGAAAGGACAGAAATTAACAATCAATAATTTATCATACTAGTATCTATTTTCTATTTTTCTTATGGATAACTACTTCTATGCCATTTGTGGTAATTATAACTTTTACTTATGGCATTATAGTTTTATCACTAGTTAGATAACCATTAATGATCCTAAACCAACATTTGCACTTTCTTAGACAAATTTAGATCTTTTGTTACACATCTTATAAGCTTTATTCTAGGAGTAGTAGCCTAAATAGATCTCCTCACTATGATTGATATAAAATTTTCTTAGAGCATCTTTGTTGTTGCTATGGACATAATATACACAGCCAAATGCTCTAAGGCGTGCAAGATTTGATTTTCTTTCTTTTAGTAATTCATAGATTGTTTTGTTTAACACAGACCTAATCATTGATACCCCCAAATTACACTCCGAATAGAAGAGTAAAGCGGTCGTTGGTCAAATATAGAACTCAACCAGAGTTAAGGTCGATCCCACAGGGAACACGTAAGAATTGTTCTATTAGTACCGGCTTTCAGATGTAAATGCTATTCCCAAGATAAACGTACATAAAGTAAATGGGGGGTTGCGTTGGTTAATTTAAATGCTTGTGTAATGTAATTAACAAAAATGTTGTTCTGATTTTCAGACAGATAGAGAGAGGCTAGGGTTGTGTTCCCCATGACGTCCAATACGACAACTAAACTGGTTTGGTAAACTCGGTCTTAATGGTGCATGCAAAATCTAACAACTTAGCTAATATCTAGTTCACCTTTCGGTCCTTCCTAGTTATATTTCACTCATCTCCTTTCGGTCTCAGAGTGTATGCAATTCTAACCATTGTTTTTGATCTCAGAGTACCTTCACCTTTCAGTCTCAGGCGCTTAGACTAGGTTCATAACCTCTAATTTCTATTGTTAACCTCTTTTCCCAATCACTACATCCCTCTCGGGCATGTAGCAAATACAGGCTTACCCTAACGCGTCGACTCATTAAGGAGAAGTTAGAACGAAGAATTTAACAATACATGCAATAATTATTCGAACGAATTACCCTAGTTTGCGTTATCTCATTGAGTAGTCATGGTTCCTACAACCCTAGTTGTGGGTTTAGCCTAGCATAATATTGATAACTTGCCCACAACAATTAGATGAAGACATAAAGATTGACTTACAATTGAAAGAACAAGAATCCGTGTTACAAGCGTTGAACAATGATCACAAACATGAATCTCACGATTTACAAAGTCAAACAAGTGTTTTTAGCTTTTTCTCTCTTGTTTCTGCCGTCAAAACAGAAGTCTCTAATGAAATAAAATAATGTACTATTTATACTAAGTAAAACTAATTTGATACAATTTAGGAAAAATAGGCTCGGCATGAGGCACGGTCCGTTACACGGACCGTCTGAGGCCAGACGGCTCGTCTAATGGACCGTCTGGATCGGCTGCTGCGTCGGCACGGCCCGTGACACGGACCGTGTGGCGTGAGACAGGCCGTTTGTCCCTCAGTGTGGCTCCTCTTGCACAAATTCTGATATTTTCGACGAACGCCCTTTTGATTTACGTCACTTGCACGGTACACGACACGGCCCGTCTGGTGGCAGACGGTCCGTGTGAATTTCCTTGCGTAATTTCCTTAAATTTTGACAAGTGCCTCTCTGAGTTACGTCAGTTACACGGCGCGTGGCACGGACCGTCTGAAGGTAGACGGCCCGTGTGCCCATCCGTGTGAAGCCCTTCCTTGCGCGTTGCACCAAGTGCAGTGCCACGGTTGGTCACACGGACCGTGTGGCGTGACACGGCCCGTGTGGGCCTTCCGTGGTCCAACACTTGGCCTTGTTTTTCACTCGTTCCGTGTGCTTTCCTCAATTACCCATGCCTTTGCTATTTTCCTGCACAGTATCAAAACACACCTATTAAACTAACAACAACGCTTAAGAACGCACAATAATTCTATGTCTTAAGCGTCGTAAAAGTCGTATTTTCATGACTCATCAACACCCTCAACTTAGAACCATTGCTTGTCCTCAAGCGATGACCAAAAACACATAACGACATACAAAGACAAGCGCTTCACAAGAAGTAAATAGAGACCCCTTTATCATCAAATTCATGCTCAACAAGTACACTTGCGATGTTCTCATACCCCAACGGACTCTTATTAGATCAACCTAAGCACTATACTATATCCCGTTGGCCCTACTTAAGTTCGAGAATAAAGATGAGCTGGTTAGTATATCACCCAAATAGTGCAATGATAGTGCCCCTCACTACATAGAAGTCTCACACACAGTGTATAAATGCTCACACTCAAAAAAGATTTTCAACTGACACACAAGTATAGACCATATGCTTGCCCTTATTTTCACCACCTTGACTCTCGAATGACCTTTTTAGGATCACTTTAGGACTTTTAAGGCTTGTAACGTAGGCTCGGGCTTGGGTGAGGTATATTTAGGATCAAAGTGACTAACTTTTCGTTCCAAGACCCTGCTTTGACTCAGCCTCTACTTTCAGCCCCTAAACTCTTTGTTTCCCCTGTTTTACCTCTTAACTTTGCGGATGGGCGTGGTTACCTTCTTCGTTCATTCATTCACAGGCCCCAGATTTCCCTTTCTTTTTTTTATTTCATTCAATCCAGCTTTTCTTCTCATTACTCGACTCCTTTCCATCCATATTATTCTGTCTCTCCTACAATAGCCACCTTCAACTTAGGATTTTAGCCTAAGTTGAGGTTCACAATGTCTTTTCAAGGACCAGGGCCAATGTAAGCCACCCTCAAGTTAGGCCTTTGGCCTGGGTTGAGGTTCACAATGTCCTTATAGGGACCAGGGCCTGAGTACGGTCTGCAGATAGATTGGAAACATGAATTGGGTGATAAGAAAGAAAAGGTCTATTAAGGCTCAATCATTTGGTTCAAAGGGAGAAACTTCATTTGGTTAATTCGTTTTAGGCTTAGTGACTTCTCAACAACAACGACCTAAGATCCTATCCTAATCCACTCATTCAATCGTTTTAGGGGGACCAACCAGGCAAGTTCTAGTTTACAAGTGTATCAATTGAATTCAAGCAAGTCCACTCCCACACACATGGCACATATCCCCCACTATTCTACACAACACAATCAAGCTTCATTATTCAAGATGCCAACTAGACAATGTACACCGTGCTTTAAGAGGATCACAAAATCAGTCAGTATGGGATGCATGCACACACAAGTTTCGTGGATTTTTATTCTTTAAATTATTGGAGTTACTATAGACTCTTATGAACACTTGTCTTTACACACACAAAACAAACAAAATAAACCTAAACATGCCAGTTCTACTAGATACTACACCTTCAGAGAAAAGAAACATGGCAAGAAAAACTCGTCAGGGTAGGATGCCCCACCCCCAGCAAAAGACAGTGCAATGTCCCCATTGCACCATAATACATATTAAAGCAAAAATAGGAGTGGGACATATCTGGGACGCCCTAGGCGTCAGGCGGGTCATTATGGCCCGATCCGACATGTGGGTCCGGGTAAGCAACATCAGCATCTGGCCCAACGACACTTCCGGAAGCACCTGTCCGGGCAGCCTCATATGCTAGGCGCGCCTGCTCCTCCTGGGCAGCAGCCTCTCGCCTCTGGGCCCTCAACGCTTTACGCAGCCTCCTCGCTTCCTCACGCTGCGGGTCTTCTGGAGGGCTAGTGCGCTGGCTGCGGCGCTTACCTTTATCCTTATGACCGAAAGCCGCTAGAGCAGGTACTTGGGCAGCATGTGGTATGAGTGGTACGCCCCAGCCCTTGGTCAGGCTTGGCTCCACTGGGGCACTGAACAATGATATCAACGAATCTAGCGGTGGAGCCGGAGCTGGCACCGAGTTGTTATACCGGGTATACAACTCTGTAATTTTTTCCTTCATATCCTGCATCGTCTGTACCAAATGCACCCTCTCATCATCGGACATGCTTCCAAACATGCGATGGAAATAGCCCTCTAATGTGTTGACCTGCTCTTGTAAACTCTGTATTTGGCCAACTAGTTCGGCGCGGAGACGGTCCTCAGCCAGCTGCACATGAGCCTGCACCACTTGAGGCACCCTGACCACCATTTGGTCAACAATCACCCGTGTCTGTCACTGTTCTGTGACCATGCGGGCTAGAAGGTCATAAGGGACATAAGTGTATCCCTGATGCGCCTGAGGTGCTGTGCCACTGCCCCCGGGCTGCTCAAAATCTGTATTAGTCGGGGGGGCCGTGGGGGGCTCCTCAAATGGCAAGGGTTGCTGCGGAGGAGCCTGAGGAAGTTGTGTAGGAATCCTAAGCCGACGGGATCTGCTGTGATACAACGGATTGTCTATGTCCTTGATCATGGCAATGTTTACCACACCCGTTGGAGCTATCATTCTATCTAAGTAGTGGGTGGTGGGGACACGGGCCTGCCTACAAAGTTCCCGAATCAAGCATGGAAATGACATACCTGCTCGTTCCAATAGGGCGCGGTCCTTGATCTCCATGGCAATAACACGACCCACATTAATACCAAGTCAAGCTACCAAACACGCTACCAACGAAGCATGAGAGAGTTGGAGCGTGTTGTCATTCACCGTGGGTCGTAGTCGGGCCCGTACCACCGACCACCAGAACTTCGCGACAAATGTGAGGGAGGCCTTGGTAATAGGAATCTTGGGGTTAGTCACCCAAGGTGCCTCCGCTCCTTGGAGCGCAATCTGCTCCGCAACCCACTGCAACTCCTTAGCCCGGTTAGACGGGTCTGACATGTGAACCTCATCAGTAATGTTCACATACCTGGCAATGAATAACCCATCTGGTGGGGCACGACAGTCAGGGCCAAATAAAAAGATGTTGATGGTCTCCGCCGAGATATCTACCTGAGTGTCCCGGATGGTAACATAGTCCCAGTGGGACAACTTGGCAGCAAGCCGCTTCTTCGCTCTTCTAGGCAGGTTGCCTTCGATGGAGGCAAGTAGACTGGCAGTGTAGCTGGAGTAGAACTCGGCAATCATATCAGGCCCATAATATTCGGGAGGGCTGGCCATCCATCCAAACTGGTAAGCTGCAAAGGCATCGCGTATCTCCGGGATGGATTCCAATTTGTCCACGAGGACTCGCATCTCCGGAATAATCGACCTCCCCTGATAGCCCCCGGTTCCTTTAGTGATGCCATTAACATAAATCTCCTTTGCTCCGGGGACTGTCCATCGCCTGCGTAAGAATACCAGAAGCCACTTGGCGGTTTCCGGGTTAGAAGTCCGGGTAATCGCCTGCTGAGTGGCCTCATAGTCACTGTCGCGGAGGAGCAGAATATCCTCCACACCCCCAACATCGTGCTCTGCGGTGACTAGAGTGCCGGCCTCGTCCTCTTGCTCTGGGGCTGTATCCTCCCCCTCCACCCCCACCTCCGGAGCTTCCTCCTCAGACTCGGAAGCTATATAGCATCTCACTGCACGTGAATGCATAGTGCGATAGGGGTGGGGGGAGACATTACCGGTGATCGGCACAGCTGACCCACCTACGGAGTCATCACCTGAGTCACTCCCCTGGTGTTGACTGGAGGATTCTGTGATCGAGTCCCGGAGACGTGACTCATGCTCGTCCCTACGTTGGCGAGGTCTTAGATGGGGGCCCATATTAACCTGCAAACATCACAAGGAATAAAAAAATTAGTTATGTCAAGATGCTTGGGACGACACACTAACGGGTACTCAGACTTCCCCTGTGTTAATACAGTGACAAAAACCCTTAAGAGTGGCGTCACCTGGTCTATCATAGGGAATTTTGCACTAGAATGCATATGGGAATCAATGAGAATACATATAGTGAAGTCCATAAAATATGAAGTATCATGACACGGTGGCCCCACACGGGTCGTGTAAGGGTACACGGGTCGTGCAGAGGCCAGTGTGAGGGCCGTGGGGGTGGCAGACGCTAAGTGGCATGGGACGGGCAGCCACACGGCCCGTGTAGTGTTAGACGGTCCGTGAGCACGGACCTTGTGGCGTGCCTTAGCGGAAAATGAAACTCGGACCGGACGGCCTACGACACGGCCCGTGTAATGCCACACGGACCGTGTGACGGGCCGTGACACAGCCTTCGTCCCCTAATCAACCCCAATGTCCTAGAATCCATGTCCATAAACAAAACATCGCATCAAAAGCTCTAGATCGGCCATTTAAACTATGCGTACCACATTACTTACAACATGAATCCTATTTTAACGACCCTAAAATCACAAACACCCAATGTTCAAAAGTTCAAGAAAGCCACAATGGTGATTTAGGGTAACCCATTACCAACTCCTTTAAGAAATTGTGCCCTAGAGAGTTATAGACTTCACAATCAACAAGTATATACATAACATCACACGAAGGAACAAAACTAGAAGAAAAATTTCAAGCAACAACTTAAAGAACAACTAACCCAAAACAAAACTTACTTGAGAGAGAATAGTAGACTTTGGACTCGAAAATTTGCCTAAGGAAATTGGGATGGATCGTGAACGGATTGCACAAACCGTGTGAGAAGAGATGAAGATTTGGTGGTGTGAGGAAGAGAGGAAAGGGAGTGTGGGGTGAGTTAGAGAGAGAGAGTGGATGTGAGAAAAATAAAATTTGGAAAGAGGGTATAAATACCCAAAAATACGCGGCCCAAGATGCTCCGAAAAATGGGCCGTGCCATGTGGCACGGTCCGTGACGCTTACCGTGGGCGGCTCGCGTCTGTTCCCGAGGCGCACGCCCAAACGGGCGGTTAAACGGACCCGTTACGCGTGGCACGTGCCGTGTGACTTTCCCAAGGCGTGTGCTCAAACGGTCTGTTACACGGTCCATTCAAGCTCACACGGAACGTGTGAGCGGACCGTGTGCTTTTACTTGGCGGTGAGAAAAACTTACCTGGGGCACGCCCACCAGACGGACCGTTACACTGGCCGTCTGAGTGTACACGGGCCGTGTACATGCCCGTATGGCTCTCATTGCAAACGTTTTGTCAATTCCGCTCCCCGCATGCCTGATTAGGCTTCCTTTCACCATGTGCATCCTTCCGTGAGACAAAAATACAAGCCAATATAAAGCATAAGTCAGTTTTTTTTGGGATGGGTTGCCCCTCATTAAGCGCTTGGTTCAACGTCACGGCTCGACGTGGTTTTCTCGACTACTCAGACTTCATCAAGATAGAGAACCTCTATCACCAAGGTTTCATCTGCAGTTCCCCAGTACTTCTTCACACGCTGCCCATTGTCCTTGAAGCGGTGCCCGTCATCCGTCTCTAGCTCGACTGCTCCATTAGTAAACACTTGTGTGATCTTGTATAGGCCAGACCACCTTGATTTCAACTTCCCTAGAAACAACCTCAATCTGGAGTTGTAGAGCAGCACTCTGTCACCAACCTCAAAGCTCCTTGGTTCAATCAGCTTGTCATGATAAGCCTTCATCTTATCCTTGTACAGAGCAGCACTCTCATAAGCCTGGAGACGAAATTCATCCAACTCATTCAACTGGTCCATCCTCATGTTGGCTGCCTTTTTCCAATTCATATTCAGGGCCTTAAGAGCCCATAACGCCTTGTGCTCCAACTCAATTGGCAGATGACAGGCGTTACCAAACACCAACTGATATGGGGACATACCAATGGGCGTCTTGTAAGCTGTCCTATAGGCCCACAATGCATCATCTAACTTCCGCGCCTAGTCCGTTCTTGTGGCATTCACAGACTTGGTAAGGATCTCCTTGATTTCCCTGTTGGACACCTCAACCTGCCCACTTGTCTGCGGATGATAGGGCGTGGCAACCTTGTGTTGGCGTACCCCGTACTTAGCAAGTACAACCCGAAAGGATTTGTTGCAGAAGTGGGAGCCCCCATCACTAATGATAGTTATGGGTGTCCCAAATCTGGCAAAAATGTTCGCCTCAGGAACTGTACCACACTCTTGCTCTCATTATTTGGCAACACTATTGCCTCCACCTATTTAGAGACGTAGTCCACTGCCACCAGGATATACTTCATCCCAAAAGAGCTCACGAACAGGCCCATGAAGTCAACGCCCCATACATCAAATAACTCAATCTCCAAAATAGGGGTCATTGGTAGCTCTTGACGCCTTGAAATGTTCCCTTGGCGCTGGCATTGGTCGCACCCCCGCACCAGGTCATGGGCATCTTTATAGATGGTGGGCCAGTAGTACCCACACTGCAGGATCTTTTTGGCAGTCCTGGCACCACCATGATGCCCTCCCACTGGAGAGGAGTGACAGACTTCCAGGATGCTCAACATCTCTGCTTCTGGGACACATCTTCTGATGACCCCATCTGCGCATGTTCTGAATAAGTATGGGTCATCCAAAAAGTACCTGCGCACATCATGAAAAAACCTTTTTCTCTGGTGAGGGTTAAGGTCTTCCGGCATATCACTCACCAGGAAGTTAGCAAAATCAGCATACCAAGGGACTAAGTCCGCAGACGCAGCTAATAACTTCTCATCGGAAAATGAATCATCGATGCTCAACCACTCATTAGCACGGGCTGCGTCCTCCAACCTTGACAGATGGTCTGCCACTTGGTTCTCCGTGCCTTTACGATCCTGGACCTCGAAGTCGAACTCTTGTAGCAAGAGCACCCATCTGATTAACCGAGGCTTTGCATCCTTCTTGGCCATGAGGTACCTGAGTGCGGCGTGGTCAGTGTGTATGATCACCTTAGTGCCCAGTAGATATGCTCGAAACTTGTCGAATGCATACACCACGGCCAGCAACTCCTGCTCCCTAACAGTGTAATTCCTTTGGGCCTCGTTTAGTGTCTTGCTGGCGTAGTAGATAGGATGGAAGATTTTGTTGCGCTTCTGCCCCAGCACAACACCCACGGCAACTCCACTTGCGTCACACATTACCTCAAATGGAGCGCCCCAATCTGGTGCAACCACGACAGACGCAGAGATCAGCTTCTGCTTCAAGGTCTCAAAGGCTTACCGGCGTGTATCATCAAAGTGGAACTTGGCATCCTTCTCCAGCAGTTTGCAGAATGGGTGTGCAATCTTGGAGAAGTCCTTGATGAATCGGCGATAGAACCCAGCATGCCCAAGGAAACTCCGGACCCTTTTTACCGAGATAGGAGGTGAGAATCTCTCAATGACCTTAATCTTTTCCTTGTCCACCTCAATCCCCTCATTTGACACCTTATGGCCAAGGAATATGCCCTCCTTGGCCATGAAATGACATTTCTCCCAATTTAGGACCAACTGGGCCTCTTCACAGCACTGCAGTGCCTTGCTTAGATTCTGCAGACAATTATCAAAAGAATCACCCACTACCGAAAAATCATCCATAAATACCTCGAGGGTGTCTTCGAACATGTCTGAAAAGATGGACATCATGCAGCGCTGGAAAGTGGCTGGGGCATTGGAAAGTCCAAATGGCATTCTTCTGAAAGCAAATGTCCCATAGGGGCACGTGAAGGTGGTCTTCTCCTGATCTTCTGGGGCTATTGATATCTGATTGTAGCCCAAATATCCATCGAGGAAGCAATACCATCCTCGCCCTGCTAGCCTGTCTAGCATCTGATCCATGACCGGCATGGGGAAGTGGTCCTTTAGAATCCATCTATTCAACTTCCTGTAGTCCATGCACACTCGCCATCCGGTGACAGGTCTCAGCGGGACAAGCTCGTTCTTTTCATTGGCCACCACCGTCATGCCACCCTTTTTTGGGACACATTGCACTGGGCTCACCCACTTGCTGTCCGAGATAGGATACACCACCCCAGCATCCAGCCACTTAATGATCTCCTTTTTCACTACCTCTTGCATGGGTGGATTAAGCCTTCTTTGATGCTCAATGCTGGGCACACAGTCATCCTCCAGTTTGATTTTATGCGTGTAGATGCCTGGAGGAATGCCAATTATGTCTGCAATGGTCCATCCAATAGCTCGCTTGAACTTTTGGAGGACCCCCAATAGCGCCTCCACCTGGTATTCCTGAAGATCTGCAGCGACAATCACAGGAAGAGTGTTATTAGTACCTAAAAATGTATACTTGAGGTGTTGAGGTAACTCCTTGAGCTCCAGAGCGGGCGGTTCCTCGATAGAGGGTTTCGCCGGTGGTGTTGGCCTGTTTTGCAAATCTAAATCTAACTTCCGAGGGACGAATGGTCTGGTGCCCATGCCCTGTAATGCATAGATGGTGTCTTTATACCCATCAACACCATCTTCTTGAATGTTCATAAGCACTGCCGCCAGTGCGTCTACTGTCATCTTTTCCTCCATTGAGACTTCAGAGGAGCCCTCGTCATCAGAATCCATGACACACATCATAGCTAACTCATTGGGCCTTTTCATGGCAGGGCACACACTGAATTTCACCTCTTCAGTGTTTAACCGGAAGGTGAGTTCTCCGCGTTCTACGTCCACTAGTGCCCTGCCAGTTGCCAAAAATGGCCTTCCAAGGATGATTGGTACCTCGAAGTCCACCTTACAGTCGAGGATGATGAAATCGGCAGGGAAGATGAACCTACCAACCCAAACTAGAACATCACACAAGATCCCCACAGGCCTCTTCACTGATCTATCTGCCATTAGTAGCCGCATGGTTGTGGGTGTGGGGGCTCCCAAGCCCAACTGCTGGTATACTGCCAGTGGCATCAAGTTAATGCTGGCACCAAGGTCACAAAGAGCCCGTGCAAAATCGTATGCACCAATGGTGCACGGGATGGTGAAGGCCCCTGGATCTCCCTTCTTTTCGATCAAGGACCTTGTAGCGATGGCACTACAGTGGTGTAAATTATCAGCTGGCTCAATTGTGGCTATCCTCTTCTTAGAGACTAAGTCCTTCATGAACTTAGCATAGCCAGGCATCTGTTTAAGTGCTTCCACCAAAGGGATGTTCACAGATAGCTCCTTTAACATGGACAGGAACTTCTAGAACTTGCCATCCTCCGCCTTCTTTTTCAGCCTTTGGGGAAATGGCGGTTTCGGTTTCGGGATGGCTGGCAGATTTGGGTAGTTGGAGGTGTTCGTCTCTATTGCCTGCTTGGTCGACTCTGGCTCTGCTGTCACAGCCTCGGGTCTATCACCCCCGTCGTCAACCTGACCCTCCATGGGGCTATGCATCTTGTCGCCTGCTTTCACCTGACCTGCATCATTAGCAACAATTGGGTTAGTAAGTACCTTACCACTTCTCGTGGTAATTGCCATGCAGTGGCCATCGTTTTTCGGGTTTTGCACTGTATCACTCGGGAGTGACCCAACTTTCCTCTGGTTAAATGCCACTGAAAGCTGCCCCAACTGCTGCTCTAACTGCTTGATCGAGGTGGAGTGCAAGTCTACCAACTGCCTAACATTAGACATTACGCTCTTTACATCCCGCACCCCTGCCTCAGTGGCCTCTACTTTGCTTAGGAATTTTGTCATCATGTCCTCTAGCCTAGAGTTGCCGCCACCTTCGTTTTGGCGGTCACGGTTTCTGTAGCCATCCCTATTCTTCCAGTTCCCTTGATAATTATCCCGATTGTAGTTCCGACCTTGGTTACCAGAGTTGAAACCCCGGTAACCCCCTTGACTACTAAGAAACTGAGCTTCCTCATCGTAGTCGCTGCCTTGATCATCATACCTAGAGCAATCTGCCTCTCTAGTGTACCATGCCCTGTTGTTATTTGCCACCTGATCTAAGATGACCACTATGTCCGAGAAAGTCCTAGATATATATGACCCTCCACAAGCTGCATCAATGATTGGCTTGGTAACAAAGTTACAGGACCTGTAGAAGACTGCCTTCAAGTGTTCGTCAGTGAGATGATGGTTTGGGCACTATTTGAGCTTTTGTCTGAATCTCTCCCAAGACTGATACAACGCTTCATTCGGCATTTGTTTGTGAGACCCGATCTCATCTTTGAGCTTCAGTTGCCGTGAAGCAGGGAAGAATCGTTCCAGAAAGGCCTCCTTTAGTTCTCTCCATGTGCAGATGGAATCGTGGGGGAGCTCGTTCAGCCACCTTATTGCCTCCCCAGACAGAGACAATGGAAATAGTCTAAACCTCAGCGCTTGCTTACTAACTCCTGGAATTTCGGACGACTGACAGGTAGCTAAGAAATTCAGCAAGTGTTGATTTGCATCCTCTGTGGCAGCTCCAGTGAACAACCCCTTCAATTGCAACATCTGCAGCATGGTGATGGTGATAGTGAATTTGACCCCAGCAGGCAGAGGTGGCAGGACTATTGCCCCAGTAGTCCCAGCACCATCATCATCATCATGCGCTGCTGGTGGGTACTGAGGGCCTTGAGGTCTCAACGGGGGTTGGTGTTGCTGTGGTGGTACGAGTGGTACCTGGCGAAGTGGTGCTGCGGGTAGTACCACATTACCAGCGAGATCATCCATACCCAACCCATCCTGACCTCTATCAGCCGGATTCACTGCCAACTCCCTCTGCCTTGCTGCTTCACGGTCCTGGGCGTTCATTCTGCGAATTGATTTAGTAAGCTCTGGATCGTAGGGAATAAGTGTTTCACCCTTGCTTCGGGTGCTTGGCATGCAATGCTGATCCCCTATGAGGACAAAAACAAGAAACAAAGTAAAATCAGGGACTAGACTTACAAGCTGAAAGTAGCAACTAATAGACTAGTTCTTTGCCGCGTTCCCCGGCAACAGTGCCGAAATTTGATACGCCCAAATTACACTCCGAATAGAAGAGTAAAGTGGTCGTTGGTCAAATATAGAACTCAACCAGAGTTGAGGTCGATCCCATAGGGAACACATAAGAATTGTTCTATTAGTACCGGCTTTCAGATGTAAATGCTATTCCCAAGATAAACGTACATAAAGTAAATGGGGGGTTGCGTTGGTTAATTTTAATGCTTGTGTAATGTAATTAACAAAAACGTTGTTCTGATTTTCAGACAAATAGAGAGAGGCTAGGGTTGTGTTCCCCATGACGTCCAATACGACAACTAAACTGGTTTGGTAAACTCGCTCTTAATGGTGCATGCTAAATCCAACAACTTAGCTAATATCTAGTTCACCTTTGGGTCCTTCCTAGTTATATTTCACTCATCTCCTTTCGGTCTCAGAGTGTATGCAATTCTAACCGTTGTTTTTGATCTCAGAGTACCTTCACCTTTCAGTCTAAGGCACTTAGACTAGGTTCATAATCCCGAATTTCTGTTGTTAACCTCTTTTCCCAATCACTACATCCCTCTCGGGCATGTAGCGAATACAAGCTTACCCTAACACATCGACTCATTAAGGAGAAGTTAGAACGAAGAATTTAACAATACATGCAATAATTATTCGAACGAATTACCCTAGTTTGCGTTATCTGATTGAGTCGTCATGGTTCCCACAACCCTAGTTGTGGGTTTAGCCTAGCATAATATTGATAACTTGCCCACAACAATTATATGAAGACATAAAGATTGACTTACAATTGAAAGAACAAGAATCCTTGTTACAAGCATTGAACAATGATCACAAACACGAATCTCACGATTTACAAAGTCAAACAAGTGTTTTTAGCTTTTTCATTCTTGTTTTTGCCATCAAAACAGAAGTCTCTAACGAAATAAAATAATGTACTATTTATACTAAGTAAAACTAATTCGATACAATTTAGGAAAAATAGGCTTGGCACGGGGCACGGTCCGTTACACGGACCATCTGAGGCCAGACGGCTCGTCTAATGGACCGTCTGGATCGGCTGCTGCGTCGGCACGGCCCGTGACACGGCCCGTGTAGCGTGAGATGGGCCGTCTGTCCCTCCGTGTGGCTCCTCTTGCACAAATTCTGATATTTTCGACGAACGCCCTTTTGAGTTACGTCACTTGCACGGTACACGACATGACCCGTCTGGTGGCAGACGGTCCGTGTGAATTTCCTTGCGCAATTTCCTTAAATTTCGAAGAGTGCCTCTCCGAGTTACGTCAGTTACATGGCGCGTGGCGTGGACCGTCTGAAGGTAGACGGCCCGTGTGCCCGTCCGTGTGAAGCCCTTCCTTGCGCGTTGCACCAAGTGCAGTGCCACAGTTGGTCACACGGACCGTGTGGCGTGACACGGCCCGTGTGGGCCTTCCGTGGTCCAACACTTGGCCTTGTTTTTCACTCGTTCCGTGTGCTTTCCTCAATTACCCATGCCTTTGCTATTTTCCTATACAATATCAAAACACACCTATTAAACTAACAACAACACTTAAGAACGCACAATAATTCTATGTCTTAAGCATCATAAAAGTCGTATTTTCATGACTCATCAATCATACACCTATTGATCAAATAATAAACAGTGTAAACAATCTCTGTCCAATACGCTTTAGCAAGACCACTGGTAATCAACATGGTTCGTGCCATGTCTTTCAAGGTCTATTTTCTTGTTCAACCACACTGTTTTATTGTGCGTTCTGGGGGTGGAGAAGTTATGATCTACACCATTTCTAGCACAAAACCTCAGGAATTTTGAATTTTCGAATTCAGTTCCAATTAATTCACATTTTAGTTTAAGTTAACTATCTTCACAAAGACAACAAACACTTCATATGTTTCTTCCTTTGTGCTTAGAAATACGGTTTATGTGAATCTAGTGTAGTCATCAACCATAACACAAACATACCTTTTTCCTTTATGATTCTAAACTTGTATAAGTCTGCAAAGATCCATGTGCAGCAATTCCAAGGGTTTGTGTGTTCTCACCATCGATGTTGGACCTAACATGCTGTTCTTGTGAACATGCTCCACATACTTGATCGTCACTGAATTTTCCTAGAGTCCTAAGACATGATCTTTGGAAATCAGTTTGTGTATTACTGAGAAGCTTGTATGTCCAAGATTCTTATTCGATAAAAGTGAGTTGTCATCCACAAAACTTAAGCACTTCAGTGTATAAGTTTAAGGACCCATGATGTCAACCTTATATACATTTTAGTGCCTTTTTCCATTGAGAACCGATTTCTCAAAACTAGAGTTGGTCACTTGACACTCAAGAAAAATGCTTTAGACCCTCAACATAGTATATGATGTCAATTGCCTGAGAACAAAAGGGTCCTACTTTTTCAATTCCCATAATTTGTCCTTTCTTTTTATTTCCAAAGCCCACACTGCTACCATGAAATCTATTCAATAAGAGGAAGTTTCCTTTATCTCTTATCATGTGTTTAGAGTAAGTGCTATCCAGATACCACTACTCCTTTTTACCTCCTACTGATTCAGCACAAATAATTAGAGGTTAGTTTTGGGTATCCATATCCATTTGGTCCCTGTTTGTGAGTGAAAGGATGAATTAGATGGCACATCTTGGTAGGTGCTTATTTGAAGGAACTAGTTTCCTGATTCTCTTTCCATAAGTCCTTTATAGATAGGATAGATTATTTTTGGTGGCCTCATTCTTATTTTTGCAAGCATTTCTCAGATGACCTGGTTGTTCACCGTGTGTGCATAACATGATAGAAAAATTTTCATATGTTTTTGGTATATTTTTTTCTTAAAGCCTATTCCATATCTGCTGGAGGATTGACCTTTTTGAATATTATTGAGTAGTAAGGAGGATTTCATTGACCTCATAGTATGCTCTAACAGTTTGGTTTACTCCAATTCCTTAAGAACAATTTCATTTTTTTGCAATATAGAGTTTAGTTCATTTCTTAAAATTCTCACATTTTTTTCAAAGCCATGTGCACGTGATTTTTAACATTTTATTCTTTTCTAAAGAGTTCAGATTGCTTATTTCATTTTGAAGATTTTAATTAAGAATCTCTAGATTCTTATTCTCAGTTCTCATCGATGCATATTCCCAGTAGTTTTTCTCTGTCTTCACATGTGGAGAAGTATATGTTAACAAGGATATAGGATAAAGATTCTAGTTTCTTCTTTGAGTAACAATAAAGATATTCTTTAACATGATTGAAACTAACCTTATATATCTTGGTATCGTCTTCATCGTCTTTGATGGTCTAACGCGTCAACGTACTTTTCATAAGTTCAAGTGTTTGCAATCGTCAAAAGTATAACTACCCAAGTTGAAGTCGAGGTTGATTTGGTTAGATTTCAAATCAATAAGTAACACTGGTGCTTTAATCTTGCATAGTACAAGCAAACAACACAAAAAAACAAACAATAATCTAAAAGTAATTTTTAGGGGAAGTTATCTCTAAAAGAGAGTAATAAAAGCAAAGATCTAGAAAGTTTAAGTAGCTTCTAGGAAAAATAAATAGACACACAAGTAGTAATTGACATAGGTATTTGAACTTACTTAAATGATAATGAATCTACATGGGTAGGGCAGGTGGAACTAACATTTAATTAAGATTCTCTCAAACTCAAGATCAACTTTCCACAATAACTTTCTCAAGCTACTATGCGTTCAATGCATTACACCTCAACCTTAGAAAAAACCACCTATCTCATGGAGATTTCATTTACTCAGCACATTAATGTCTATTCATTATTTAATGTTACTTCATGCACTCTTCTCAGGCATATATGAAGATCCTAAGCTAGGACTAAGTTTGCAACCACAATCCATATATAAAAACATGGTTAAATAATAAAACCCATAAGGATTCATTAATATCTCAAGTAAATCAAGCACCCAACAGCCAACTACAAAATAATTGTCTACATTATTACCCTAGAAGTATTGGAGTTATAACAAATCATTAAATAGAACATGAGTTATTTACCAAATAGATTTTCTTCCATTGAATTAGTCTTTAAGCACAAGAAGTACAGAAGAAATCATCAAACATTCAGCAAAACTCTTATCTTCAATGAAGATTGGTATATTTTCTTTGCCCCCCACTCTCTTTACACGAGAAAAGAAAATTGTTTTCTAATAAAAATTGTACTCTCCCCAAAATGTACTGCTAACTACTTCATTATTCACTAATTCCCACAAAATATGCTAGCCCTTGAGCTATTTATACTCTGCACAAAAAATAAGAATATCTTCCTTGAAGTTCCAACAGGAGACATTAGTCGAGCTCACCGGTCAAGTCGGTGACTCGCATAGTGTTCCTTCAGTATCGCAGATTGCTCCTCTTGACTAGACTTGGTGTGGAACTTTGGTGATCTCCATCAAGATCTGCAACCTGTTTGGCGATATGCCATTTGGAGCTTGAGTTCTCCCTTTAACCAGGGTCTCCATGCCAAGTTTGTGGCCTGCTTTGCTATCTAGGTCAAGCTCGCCAACAAAGTTGGCGACTCGCCAAAACATTCCTATAACTCTCCCTTTTTCCAGTTGACTTGCCTCTTGTTAGGTAATATTTTGGCGTGGTCTGGGGGGGTACTTTGGTGACTCGCCAAGTACCCTTTCTGATGCTCAGCTTTTTATACTTCATTGTTTGCTCATTTTCAACGTCTTTTTGCATGTTTGTGTTCTAAGTGATCCTCAATCTTCACCTTGCTGCAAAACAACACCTTATGTCAGTTTATAACATAAAATAAGGCATCAAGGACACATTTTATGCACAATTCAAGCCCTAGATGAGTGCAAATGAATACACCACTCATCAATATTTTTGCATCCCCCCCTTTGTTCGTATATTCTTTCTACTATATTTTAATTATTTGTTCCTAGTTTGTCGGTGCTCAATTTTTTTTTTATTATGTGTGTTACACACAATAAGCAAATGACTTTTCTTATTTTTTATTTCAGTATATAAAATGTTGATTTTAAATTTAAGTTACTTAATGTTAAATTTGAGTTCTTTATTTATAATGTAGAATATATAGATAAAATAATATGTGTATCATCTATTATTTATTTTACTAATTCCTTTTTTCTTTTATTCTGTTTGAATTGTTTTTATGTGTCTTTAATTACAAATTACTTTATTTTTCAAATTTTTCTTTGATTAAAGTTTACTGTTTACATTGTTTCTTCCAATTTTTTTACTCTACTAATTTCTTCTTTAATTTTGGCTATTTTTGTGTCTTTAATTAAAGTTATTTTATTTTATTTTATTTATTTATTATATACACACAAAGAAAAAAAATTCTATTTATTTTTCATTTTTTTTCATTTTGTGTTTTTCTAAAAGAAAATATGATCATATTTTTTTTTTCATCATCAATATTATTAATTTCTTTTAATTTCTTATCTTCATCTCATAATTAATGTTATTTACATGATTTTTCTTAGATCAATTTTTTTCTTTCATTTATGTCAATAAATTGTTATGGGAAAAGGCATATATTTCCCCTGAAACTCGTCCCGAAAAGTCAGTTACACACTCAAACTATTATGACGACCCATTACACACCTTTACTACTTCAAAGTAAATTTAATATCTCCTTAAAATTGTAAGACCACTCTTAACAATATGTGGTGTATTACACTTGCTGCCACATTAGCGCCATGTCAACACCACTTCAGGAATTTTAATTTTTTATATTCTTTTTGTTTTCTTTTCTTTAATAGTTAACTTTATTTTATTAACTATATTTTATACTAGTTAATCCCTAATTAATTATTAAACTTATATTATATAATATAATTGTATCTTCTTCACTAAAATTGTGAAGAAGAAACTTTCAATAATGGGCCCCAAGGAATGCTTGAAATCTGTAGCTAATTTGTGGAGTGAACGAATATTTTCTTTCCAGGTCATACCACAAGAAAGTTGCTTCAATTTCTTCCATTGATTGGCCATGACAACCTTCTCAAAGTCAGACACAAAAAGTGTGTACAGGTACTTAGAGCAGCAAACCTTGAACTTAACCATATCCCTATTCTTCGTGATCTTGACAGATCATGCATCTTTCCTCCTAGCTGTTAGACGGAAGTCCTTCATCTCATGGATTTTCTTCGGCATGATTGGGTCCTCAAATTGGGGCTTTGTTGCTGTTCTTGCTAGTGCTGCTGAAAGAGAAGACTTTAAGAGTAAAAGAGTTATATTTTTGAAGTAATTTATTTCTGGGTTGCTTCTCTTTAATAGAATGTGAAGAAGATGAGGAGGGTGGGGTGTGAGAAGATGAGATGTGGGGGTGGGGTGTGTAAGGGGTGTTTTATTTTTTTTAGTTACTTTAAAAATTAGCTGACTGCAAGTTTGTGTATTTTATTTTTTTATTTTGCCACGTCAGTTGCAAGGGTTAAATAAATTCACTTTTAATTAGTAAATGTATATAATAGGTCCTCATAATAGTTTAAGTGTATAACTGACTTTTAGAGACAAGTTCTGGGGGGAGGGGGGGGGGAGGGGAGATGAATATATGCCTTTTCCCAATAATTATTATAACCTTATAAGAATTGCACATATATTTTTAGGGAATTCGATTTGCTCTTTCCTTTAACGTTTTAGATCATTTCTTATACTAAAGATTTATATTTATATGTAATGATAAAACTAAAATAGAAAATGGGATGTGACATCCTTTTATATCTTTATGTATTTTTTTTCAATTTTTAAAAATGTTCTATAGTACTACACTTTTCTCAGCTTACAACTATATGTAATATGTTGGTCTTGTTTCAATCACGAGATTGTAGCATGATTTAAATTCTTGAAGTCTCCTTATTCATGCCTTAATTAGCTATTTTGCCCATACATTTGTGTAATTATAAAAAACACAAAGCATTAACTCAAAAACGCTGGCGTTGTATGAGTTTGACCAGTCCAAAGGGTGTGACCAACTCAAATTAAAAGGTTTGTGTAACATAATTATATCATAGTTTAGAGTACTGTTTACCTTGAAGTAACCTCAAGTTAAAAGTAACGATGATAGCATCACCAAGTCAATCAATGACACATAAGGCCAAAGGCTCTAAATCAGAATGCAAAAGTTTTATATATTTCAATCTTTTGCATAAATATAACAAGAAGGATTTAAGAAATAACTTGAAAGTAGACTAATGTATTTGGATATCATTCTTAAGTTGCATTAAGATGTTGCATTATTTGATATAACATAGTCTATGAAAGTTTAGTATCTTATTTAACTTAATATCAATTTAACTTTCATTATATGATCTTCGATAGAACCACTTAATGAAATTTGGGAAGGACAAAAATGAATAATCAATAATTTATCAAACTAGTATCGATTTTCTATTTTTCTTATGGATAACTACTTCTATGCTATTAGTGGTAATTATAACTTTTACTTATGGCATGCTAGTTTTATCACTAGTTAGATAGCCATTAATGATCCTAAACCAATATTTGCACATTCTTCAACACATTTAGTTCTTTTCTTACACATCTTATAAGCTTTATTCTAGGAGGAGTAGCCTCAATAGATCTCCTCATCACTTTTGATATAAAATTTTCTTAGAGCATCTTTGTTGTTGTTATGGACATAATATACACAATCAAATGCTCTAAGGCAGGCAAGATTTGGTTTTCTTTCTTTTAGTAATTCATAGATTGTTTTGTTTGACACATACCTAATCATACACCTATTGATTAAATAATAAACAGTGTTAACAGCCCCTGTCCAATACACCTTAGCAAGACCACTGATAATCAACATGGTTCGTGCCACATCTTTCAAGGTCTATTTTCTTATTCAACCACACTATTTTGTTATGTAATCTGGTGGTGGAGAAGTTATGATCTACGCCATTTCTAGCACAAAACCTCAGGAATTTCGAATTTTCGAATTCAGTTCCAATTAATTCACATTTTAGTTTATGTTAACTATTTTCACAAAGACAACAAACACTTCATATGTTTCTTCCTTTGTGCTTAGATGTAAGGTTCATGTGAATCTAGTGTAGTCATCAACCATAACACAAACATACCCTTTTCCTTCATGATTTTAAACTTGTATAAGTCTGCAAAGATCCATGTCTAGCAATTCCAATGTGTGTTCTCACTATCGATGTTGGACCTAACATGCTATTCTTATGAACATGTTCCACATACTTGATCGTCACTGAATTTTCCTAGAGTCCTAAAACATGATCTTTGGAAATCAGTTTGTTTATTATGGAGAAGCTTATATGTCGAAAATTCTTATTCGATAAAAGTGAGTTTTCATCCACAAAACTTAAGCACTTCAGTGCATGAGTTTAAGGACCCATGATGTCAACCTTGTATACATTTTAGTGCCTTTTTCCATTGAGAACCAGTTTCTCAAAACTAGAGTTGGTCACTCGACACTCAGGAAAAATGATTTAGTCCCTCAACATAGTATATGATGTCAGTTGCCTGAGAACAAAAGGGTCCTACTTTTTCAATTCCCATAATTTGTCCTTTCTTCTTATTTCCAAAGCCGACACTACTGCCATGAAATATATTCAATAAGAGGAAGTTGTCTTTATTTCCTATCATGTGTTTGGAGCAAGCGCTGTCCAGATACCACTACTCATTTTTACCTCCTACTGATTCAACACAAATAATTAGAGGTTTGTTTTGGGTATCCACATCCATTTGGGTCCCTGTTTTTGAGTGAAAGGATGAATTAGATCTTTCATGGCCCATCTTGGTAGGTGCTTATTTGAAGGAACTAGTTTCTTGATTCTCTTTCCATAAGTCCTTTTTAGATAGGTTAGATTATTTTTGGTGACCTTATTGTTCTTTTTGCAAGCATTTCTCAGATGACATGGTTGTCCACAGTGTGTGCATAACATGATAGAAAAATTTTCGTATGTTTATGGCAAATTTTTTTCTTAAAGCCTATTCCATATCTGCTGGAGGATTGACCTTTTTGAATATCATTGAGTAGTAAGGAGGATTTCATTGACCTCATAGTATGCTCTAACATTTTGGTTTACTCCAATTCCTTAAGAACAATTTCATTTTTTTGCAGTATAGAGTTTAGTTCATTGCTTAAAGTTCTCACAATTTCTTCCAAAGCCATATGCACATGATTTTTAACGTTTTATTCTTTTCTAAAGAGTTCAAATTGCTTATTTCATTTTGAAGATTTTAATTAAGAATCTCTAGATTCTTATTCTCAGTTCTCATCGATGCATATTCCTAGTAGTTTTTCTCTGTCTTCACATATGGAGAAGTATATGTTAACAAGGATGTATGATAAAGATTCTAGTTTCTTCTTGGGGTAACAATAAAGATATTATTCAACATGATTGAATCTAACCTTATATATCTTGATATCGTCTTCATCGTCCTTGATGGTCTAACACATCACCTATTTTTCATAAGTTCAAGTGTTTGCAGTCTTCAAAAGTATAATTACCTAAGTTGAAGTCGAGGTTGATTTGGTTAGATTTCAAATCAAGAAGTAACACTGGTGCTTATCTTTCATAGTACAAGCAAACAACACAAAAAACAAACAATAATCTAAAAGTAATTTTTAGGGGAAGTTATCTCTAAAAGAGAGTAATAAAAGCAAAGATCAAGAGAGTTTAAGTAGCTTCTTGGGAAAATAATAGACACACATGTAGTAATTGACATAGACATTTGAAATTACTCAAAGGATAATGAATCTACATGGGTAGGGCAGGTGGAACTAACATTTAATCAAGGTTCTCTCAAACTCAAAATCAAACTTTCCACAATAACTTTCTCAAGATACTATGGGTTCAATGCATAACACCTCAACCTTAGATAAAACCACCTATCTCAGGGAGATTTCATTTACTCAACACATTAATGGCTATTCATTATTTAACCTCACTTCATGCACCCTTCTCAGGCATATATGAAGATCCTAAGCTAGGACTAAGTTTGCAACCGTAATCCATATATAAAAACATGGTTAAATAATAAAATCCATAAGGATTCATTAATATCTCAAGTAAATCAAGCACCCAACAACCAACTACTACATAATTGTCTAAATTATTCCCCTAGAAGTATTAGAGTTATAACTAATCATTAAATTGAACATGGGTAATTTACCAAATAGATTTTCTTCCATTGAATTAGTCTTCAAGTACAAGAAATACAGAAGAAATCATCAAACATTCAGCAAAACTCTTATCTTCAATGAAGATTGGTGTGTTTCTTTGCCCCCACTCTCTTTACACAAGAAAAGAAAATTGCTTTCTAATAAAAATTGTACTCTCCTTAAAATGTACTACTAACTACTTCATGATCCGCTAATTGCCACAAAATAAGCTAGCCCATGAGCTATTTATACTCTGCACAAAAATACAGAATATCTTACTTGAAGTTCCAATAGGAGACGTTAGTCGAGCTCACCGGTCAAGTCGGTGACTCGCATAGTGTTTCTTCAGCATCGTAAACTGCTCCTCTTGACTAGACTTGGTGTGGAACTTTGGTGATCTCCATCAAGACCTGGAACCTGGTTGGCGATACGCCATTTGGATCTTGAGTTCTCCTTTTAACAAGTGTCTTTATGCCAAGTTTGTGGCCTTCTTAGCTATCTAGGCCGAGCTCGCCTACCAAGTAGGCGACTCGTCAAAACATTCCCTTTTCTGGTTGATTTTCCTCTTGTTAGGTAATCTTTTGGTGTGGTCTTGGGGTACTTTGGTGACTTTCGAAGTACCCTTTCCGATGCTCAGCTTCTTATACTTTATTGTTTGCTCATTTTCAACCTCTTTTTGCATGTTTGTGTTCTAAGTGATCCTCAATCTTCACCTTGCTTCAAAAACAACACCTTATGTCAGTTTATAGCACAAAATAAGGCATGAAGAACACATTTTATGCACAATTCAAGCCCCAGATGAGTGCAAATTCACCACTCATCAACACCCTTACATAAATCTTTACTTGTCCTCGAGTTAATCAAATGTCATCTAGTTCAATGATCATGCCTATGAACTATACTAACTGACACTCAATTTGCCAAGTTACAAAATCCATTCACCCTGCAACCACTCATATGTGCACTTCTAGCTTCAAGCAATGACTAGAACGTACCTTCCTGAGCTTTAACTCACAAAGGCTCACTCAATGGCAAAACCATGTTGAACAATTATGCTCGAGTGCCCTCACATCAAAGAAGATTCCATTCTCACAAAGACATGGAATATCAAGCTTAGGAATCATACAACACTCACACTCTCAAAAGAAGAAAAACATGCCCAAATAAACTCATGAACTTGCCATCATTTTCTGACTAATACATTAATCGACTGATGAAAGATCATAAAAGGTATTTTGGGCTTGTAATGGGGCTGAGTGCAAGGTAAGGTGGCATTTTGGGATAGTGACTAAAGTTTTGGGTGTATGACCTGGATTCAATCTATCATTCAACACAACACACCACATCAAACTTGGTACAATCTTAACGTCTAATTCTTCTCTTCTTATCAAGCTTAACAGGGCATTCCCTTCTTTTTATTTACTTACAAACACGTCTTCTAACATATTTACAATTTAAAACAAGAATCAAATATGAAACTCAATTTATTTTTCTAGGGGAGGGGAGTTATGCGAATACCAAACTAGGTAACAAGATGTTCTCATAATCAATTAGGGCCCAAACTCTCCCATCATGAAATCACATTTTCACAAGCGGGCTTTGACTCTACCATACCACACCCCAAACTTAGGCTTTTGACCTAAAGTTGGACTACTTTACCAAGTGAAACACCAAGAACATGGGAAGGTAAAAACAACTATAGATTTATTTTGGTTCAAGTTCCACAAAAAGAAAAGGTAATGGATCTAATGGTGCCAAGCAAAGCTCACGCTTACATGGGCAATCAAAAATAGATTATCATGGGGTCTAAGAAATTAATGGTGAACACTCAACAAAATGCCTAAGATCCTCTCATTCATTCATCGATGTCAATCAATTGGACCAACCAAAAAGGTTTCGAGTACCATCAAATAACTTTCTAAGCAAAAGACCTCACCACATATGGCTTTCCAACAAACCATCCTATATTATTAATGATCATTGCAAAACTCCAAGTTGGTTTCAATCTAGTTACGACAAGATGCTATGAGTCCACACGTGAATTATGAAATTCTTAACGTCTCATCAGATCAGCTCAAGCAAATGTGTGTCAAAAATACAATTAGAGACATTGATATTGATCAAAATCAACACTGAAAAGGCACTTCAAAGACGTCAATCCATTCCAACATACCAATAATAAGAACAAGCCAACAATATAGAACAAAATAAAATTATATCTAAACAAAAATCAAAGTGCAATATACGACCCAAAAAATATAACAAAAACTATCAATATGTAAAACCCAAATAAAATGGGTTAGGTTGTAATCACCACCTTCAACAAAACAAACAGCAGTGTCCTCAATGCACCATAACAAGAATAAAAATAAAGGGATAGAGAAAGACAACATTAAGATAAAGAAGCCCTCTATGTCAGCGAGGATAGAGGAACTGGGTTAGATGGAGGAGCATCCATAGCTGGGGCATCAGTGCCCTGTGGAGCAATAGGAGCAACCTCCTCTGCAGTGGTAGAAGGTTGCGTGCTCTCAATAGATGGACGACGAATATCCTCAAAAGAGTTCTCTAAATCTGTTTGTAATAATGGATCCTCCGTACTAAGAAGAACCTCAATAATGGCAAACTTATTTAGCTTTGAGTCATCCAAGTCCTCCTCATTTGTCTCGAGGTTCAGGTAGTCCTCATCTTCCTCTTTAACTCTGACATCTCCTAGCGAACTTTCTTTCCTTGCTTACTTTGTTCTTTTCTGTCACGACCCGGACCTAGGGCCTAAAAGTGACACGATGAATGGGAACTCGAGAGTTAAACAAGCCTCAACGTATCCAAATCCACATCATCAGTTCAGAAGCGCATTCAAATAGTAAACACATAGTTCTAAGGGATGGGAAAGTAGGACTCACACTGGGGATATCGAAGGGAAAGAGACTTACATGGATTCACATAACATATAGCACATAAGAACTACGGGGTAGGTAAGTATGACTCACTGTATGGGGGCAGTATGGGGCTTACGATTTTCCACATTTCTACATCAAACAAACATACATATCATAATTTCAATAATTAATCCATGATAGCCATATCCAATAGAGAACCAAAATCATAAGCTTCAAATACAACAATAATATATAGAATCTATGAGAATCTACAAGAACAATGCCTCTAGCCATAAGATGGGACAGAGGCCAAGACATGTCCCGGGCTCACCCTCAATTAAGAAGATAAATAGAAAATAACATAGGTTGAAGGAAGGTGGTTTGTCCTTGGAAGATAAGACTCATCACAATATCAACTATCTGAATTCGAGCTACCCGTCAAGCGGTGGATGATCGTAACCCACGGTCCCTACATGGTAAAATCATGTAGGCATCGTTCAACTATCTGAAGTCAAGCTACTCGTCAAGTGGTGGATGATTGTAACACACGGTCCCTACATAGTAAAATCATGTAGGCATAGAGTATGCGCTAGGACGTTTGAATGTACTAAGTATGCAGGCATGCAATGCATGTGACTTATCAACCTACATTTCAATGTCAGATGACAAGGGGACATAATATAGAAAGAATCATATATCCAAGGAAGAAGTTTAAAATATGCCATGAAATTCGTGATGCAACAATGAAATAATATTCATATATAGCAGGGATGTGACCTCAACTGACAAGAGTAACACCAATGAGCTAGTACTTGAAATCCTAATGAAATTCCCTCACCGGTATAGAGGTGGTCTACTTGCCAAAGGTAAACCATACTTCACCTTACGGGAACACCACCTATTTCGTATGAAGCAACCCCCTTACGGAACACCACTTATTTCGGAAAGGATTTTTATGTCATAACATAATACTTCCCCTTACAGGAACATCACCCATTTCGTATAAAACAACCTTCCTTACGAGAACACCACCAATTTTGGATAGGATTCTCATAACATATGCTAGGGACATAGTTCGAGAAAAGAGCGAAGACCCTTGGGGATAGCCCTAACACCCCCAATCTGTCGGTGCTAAGTCAACATCCCACGAGAATACATATAGTATATATATATATACTTTAAAAAAGGTATTAGTCATTTCAAATCTTATCAATACACATTTAGGCTCAAATGCCAGATAATAGCTTGTACTTATAATATTCATGTATAGGACTAGCTTGATTACAAATACGGAATGGTGCAAGCACCCAAAATGCTCAAAGAGCCATAATCATAAGACATTTATGTGATCACATTCTTGTCATAACCATAATCTTATCAAAATCATTTCATAAAATATATTGGACTTAACCCACTTCATAATTTCCATAAAGACCAATGTTCATGAACGCAAATGCAATGCATGATGTGAGAATAGCATGAGTAATACAGGTTCAAGCTTAAATCAATATTTTAATATGAAATTGAAGTAAATTTCATAACCAAATCCATATTTAAATCATAATATAAATCACCCATGCATAAATCAAGCTTTAAAGGGGACATGCACATTCATAATTTCATAATCTCAATGCAAACTATAGTATAAGGGCTTAAATCAACCTAAAATCATCAATAAAGCACAACCCATCCTTCAATTGAATTTATAAAACAAAAAATCTCAAAACCCATATTTAAAGTAAGAAAAATTTATGATAATCAACTAAAAAGAGTTTGGGTCTTCTTGGTTGAAAAGGACCAAGAATCAGTCCCATATATCTTGAATGAGAAGTTGGAATTGAGAAGAATTTAGCTTGAAGTTGAATCCCCAATTGAACCCTTGCTTGAGTCTTGAGAGAGGAACTTAGAGAGGCTTTTAGGAATGATTTTAGGGTAAGAGTGTTTTCAATGAGAATGAATTAGCACGGAAGGATATCAACTAATTTAGGGGTCTAGGATAGGTAAAAAGGTCATAAAACACAATTAAAATAAATTATATTTACATAAAAGCCTTTAATGAAACGGATGAAAATTGGGTTGTCAGGGCTTCACTGGCACTAACATGGTCCGTGAGACCCTTCATGGGCCGTGAACAGTGCCCGTGAGGTGATACTTAAATGAATTCTCGCAATGTTCAACACTTAGAATTTTTCGGAGCGAGGGGGTACTATACGGACAACCACACAGCTCGTGTGACACTACATGGGTCGTATCAAGAACCATGAGATGACACTTAGAAAAATCTTACATGAAAAGTTACAAGACGGTGATTTTGTACTTAGAAAAATTTCATGTCGCGAGCTACACTGTGTGCCACACGGCCCATGACAAACCACACGGACCATGTGGGTGGTCGTGCGCCCACACTTAGCCTAAAACTCTTTGTCAAGTCCTCGTAATCAAAATTATGGCGAATTATCCCTCCATTGGAGGCCACACGATCTGTGTGACATTACACTAGCCGTGTGGGCCTCCCATGGAGTGACACTTGGTCAAATTTTTTCTCGGGGCGACATTATGAGGTCTGATAAAGTCGTTCAAAAATTTGGGTCCTTACATTTTCCCTTTTAACTTCAAATTGGTCAAACAAGGTCTTCTCTGTATCTTCTCAGCCTTTGTTTTGTGAATATTCTCCATGGACACACACTTGTTCTTGGAAACATTACCCTTCACCTTCATATACAAGTCACAGTACATGTGCTTGTCAATCTTCTTGGGCTCTTAGATGATTTGAGAAGTCTAGAGGAGTGGGTCATGTGCTGCTTTACTCCTTGCCTTAATCCAATGACGTTTCTGAATTGATTCCGAAGCTGTGGGATCATGCACTAGGGATTTGGACCTTGCTTGTTCTTCTTCGGAGCTTGAACATTGCGGCTCAAGAGACCCCTCCTCATCATTACTAGAGTCCCCATGTTCCACCATTTTTTTCCCTTGCCCCCATCCATAACTTCTATCCCGGCACATTTGGGTGGGCGAGATGACCTCTAACTAGGTTCCCAAATAGACACTGAGGATAGTGAATGCCCTGGTGGCTCATCCTCACTAACCAATATACTCCTTCTAATCGATTTCTTAGGTCATCCCATGCCTGCATTGACCATTGAAAACCATATTAGGCATAAGAAAATAAAAATTGAAATCATAATCAAGACCTTAAATCACATTTGGAATTGCAGGCATCTGGTGCTTGCAAAACGTTTTATGATTACAAAGTACCATTGGCGAGCTCAAATAAGCTCAGCCAGTGGTTTTAGAAGAACTGGGAGTCGACTAAGCAAGGTAGAGTGAGATTTGGTGAGTTCGCCAAATTGACTCGGGCGAGACATCAATACCTCACCAAAAATTCCACTTCAGAACCATTTAGGGTTTGTAAAAAGGAAGAGCTTATCGCCATGAATGCGATTCGCCAACCAATTGGGAAACTTAAAGGAGCTCGAAAACAGACCCTTAACAATAAACTTGTACCAGCTTAGCTCAAAACTAATTTTTGCACTATGAGCACCCAAACACAATTCTAAAACAACATTATGAACACACACATATCGTACCCACTACCCCAAGCTTCCTAATTACTCAGTCTTCATTGGAAAATAAGGTCTAGATATTTGATCGATAATTAATCCTTAAGAAAGTCATCACTAATCCATCATTGGGCAAACTTGTCAATCACAAGTATTGGTTTACTTAGACTTCACCCACACAAGTTCTATAATCAGCCCAAACATCAGATTTAAACCATTTTTAATCATTTCAAATCAATTTAGATTCAAAACTAATCATGTGGCCTCCTTACATAATCTAGACAAATCAAAGCATAATTTCTACCCATTTTCACCAAATTAAATATTCACGAATAAGACCCATATCATCAATTTCACACAAACATTCAAAAATTAATTAAACTCAAAAGTCACCATAACTAGAATACCCATATGGAATCCATTTGAGCACACAAGCATAGATATAACATCATAAGCTCAAATACAAGCAAGAACAAGTACCCACATGACATTCATTACTAGTTGCACAAAAAACACATGAATAATGGCTTTAAAATCGGAAAACAAGAGGACATACCTTTCACTAAAGCTTTAGAACAAGTAGATGATGTGTAATCGACGTGGATACACTCAAAACATGCTAAAATCTTGAAAATCAACGTAAAGAAAGTGAAGAGATGTATGGGGTAGTGATGGAAAGTGGATAGAGAAGTGGAATTTTAAAAATATTGAAGAATAGAGTCTTTTAGAAGACTCTTTAGTTTGTGTCAGGGTTTATTTTGCGAGGTAAATAACTTTGCCGAATGATTCAACGATTCCCAAAGCAGCTCTTCATCATATAATTTAACCTAGGTTGAGGGCAAGGAGGACTTTAAGAGGTTGACTTACCTCATAGACATGATTGACGAATCGTCAATTGATCTCTTTGCTCACCTTTTTAACAGTAGCCCCCATGACAATTTACACTTGAAATATTTCAATATTTTGTGATCTCACTAACTATTTTGGTAACTCGCAAATCTTCATCCCTGCTAGCCAATTTTTCTATCACTTCATATGTTTTCCTTCAACTCACGTACTCAACTCCCAACACTTGTAAACGACAAAATAACATAAAAATACTAAAAATTAAAAATTAAACTTGGGTTGCCTCCCAAGAAGTGGCTTAGCTAACATCATGGTATGATGTAGCTAGGCATCATTCAACCATTAACATTAGCATGATTTTTCTTTGGATTTGGAATGATATCACTTGGGAGACCTCCTTGTTGTCTTTGGTTCAGTTGAGAGGAGATTTGACTCATTTGAAACTCAAGGTGTTTAATAGTAGAAATATTTCATGTGACCACTTAATTCAATGTTGAGAAGTCACCCTTCATCTCCTTGAGCACCTTTTCAGAACCTTCCACCTTCTTCACAATTTGAGCCAACATGTCCTCGGTCCAATACTATTGTGGATCGCCTTTAGGATCTCCAACCTTTGTACATTCATGTAGACGTACATATCACTCATTCAGCCTGTAATTCCCTCTAACTTAAACCACAATCTCTTTACTCACCGCCTTGATTCCAACCTTGGTTGACATTTTACCTTTGAAAATTTGGGCGATAAGCACCCATTGATACAAAAGCGAAATATCTTTGTCATACACTGCAGCCTCTTGGGGTAAGTTTTCACTTGCTCAAATAGTGTTAACCACTTTAGGAACCCCTGTAACATTCTTTGTTAAGAAATCACACTGCATCATCGTTTTTGCCATATTCTTGTCTTGTTCTTATTTCTTTTCTATTTTCTCTTTTGTCAGCCCCAAGGTGAGAGGAGTAACCATATCATCCTTTGTACACCAAGCTCTATGAATTTTTGACATTTCATCCAACAACTCAGTTGCTCTAGCAAATATTTTCTTTATTAGACCACTATGAACCAAATTATCAGCAATGATCTTATTAACCACATCAAGACTTCAATAGAAATATTTGAGAAGCAAATAGTCAGGCACTCTATGGTTTGGGTATTGAGGTTTTGGAAACAAATCTAAGTCTCATGAACCAATTCTCTCTCTATTCTTTTGAAGTTTTGGATGCTATCCCTCAACATTAGCATCGTCGATGGGGAAATGAATCTCTCAATAAAGCATCTATCAGTTTGTCCCAAGAAGTGATTGATCTGGCCAGATGTTTGGCCAACCATTTTAAAGCTTCGCCAGTTAACGAGAATGGGAACAATTGAAGATGGACTCTTGCAATGAACAACTGAAGATGGATGGACTCTTGCAATGCTTTCTTGAAAGTGAACGGGTTGCACACATTCAAGAAATTCCTTATGTGGTCATGAGGGTCCTCATTTGGTTGCCCACCAAAGAAACCTCTTATTTACTATAGCTGTAACATGGTTCCAATGAAATGAAACAACATATTTCCTTTAGCTAGTGGTAAGCGTATTGCACCAAATTCCCCACCATATTCAGTCTAGCTTCGTTAACATTTACGACATCATCAAGGCTAGCAATGTCATTATGCTGCCCTGCATTCGAACCAAGCATGCTTCTAACTACACTCACGTATTCATCTAATAATTTGCAAAAGCAACAAAAAGAATAGTAAAAAAACTCAAACTACTTAAACTGAATCACCAAAGAACTTCTTCAAGGAAATCAAATGCCATTCCTCGACAACAACGCTATTTAGATGGCCTAACGCGTCAACACACTTTTCACAAGTTCAAGTATTTGCGATTGTCAAAAGTATAATTATCTAACTTAGAGTCAGGGTCGATCCCACAGAAAAATGATTAAGTTAGGTTTCAAATCAAGAAGTAACATTGGTGCTTTAATCTTTTGTAGTATGAGCAAACAACACATAAAAACAAACAATAATAACTAGAAAGTAACTTTCAGGAGAAGTTATCACTAAAGCAAAGTAATTAAAGTAAAGGTCAAGAGAGTTTAAGTAGCTTTTAGGGAAGATAAATAGACACACAAGTAGTAATTGACATGGGTATTTAAAATTACTCAAAATATGGTGAATTTACATGGGCAGGGAGGTGGATCTAACATTTGATCAAGGTTCTCTCAAACTCAAGATCAACTTTCCATATTAACTTTCTCAAGCTACCATGGATTCAATACATAACACCTGCACTTTAGCAAAAATCACCTATCTCAAGGAGATTTCATTGACTCAACTCATTAATTGCTATTCATTATTTAACCTCACTTCATACACCCTTCTCAGTCATACATGAAGATCCTAAGCTAGGACTAAGTTTCCAACCTCAATCCATATAACAAAACATGGTTAAATATAAAAACCATAAGGATTCATTGATATCTCAAGTAAATCAAGCATCCAGTAGACAACTACTACATAATTGTCTATGTTATTCCCCTAGAAGTATTGGAGTTATAACTAATCATCAAATAGAACATGAGTAATTTACCAAATAGAGTCCCTTCCATTTAATTAGTCTTCAAGCACAAGAAATCTAGAAGAAATCAATAAAAGTTTAGCAAAATCCTTATCCGCAGTGAAGTTGGTGTATTTTCTTTGCCCCTTACTCTCTTCACACAAAAAAAGAAAAATCGCTTTCTATTAAAAATTATACTCTCTCCAAAATTTACTACTAACTAATTAATTACTCTCTAATGCCTCAGGAATATGCTAGCTCTACGCTATTTATACTTTGCACAAAAAATACTAAATATGTTCTTTGAAGTCCAATTGGCATCATTAGTCGAGCTCGCTGATCAAGTTGGTGACTTGCATAATGTTCCTTCAGCATCACAGACTCCTCCTCTAGACTTGACTTGATTTGGCACTTTGGTGAACTCCATCGAGCTTGCACACCTAGTTGGCAATACACCATTCAGATCTTGAGTTCACCCTTTAATAAGTGTCTCTAAGCCAAGTTTGTGTCCTGTTTTGTCAGCTAGATCGATCTCGCCAACAAAGTTCACGACCCGCCAAAATATTCTTGTAGCTTTTCATTTTTCCTTTTGACTTGCCTCTTGTTAGTTGATTTTTAGCAAGGTCAGGGGTACATTGGTGACTCGCCAAGTACCCTTTGCGATGCTCAGTTTCTCATATTTCATTGTTCTCTTATTTTCAACCTCTTCTTGCATATTTGTGTTCCAGGTGATCCTCAATCTTCACCTTGCTACAAACCAACACTTTATGTCAGTTTATTGTAATGACCCTCTGGACCATTTCTATATTTCTGTGTCTTTCAATTAGTTTGAGCTTTTGTATGGTGACCTCAAACCTATTATGGTATATTGGGATAGTTGGAACGGTTGTGAGTGGTTTTGGTTGAGAATTACACGAGTTTGCTAGTTAACGAGAAGCTAAGGCTACAAAAATGAGATTTCTGTCAAAATCCTAGTAAATGGCCTCAGAATGGGATCTGATGGTTTTGGAATGACTGATTTATGCTAGGAGGGTGGTTGGTTCGAGAATAGAGGGTTTTGGTGTGATTTTGAGCCGAAAGTTGTAAAATGAGATCAACTAGAGGCTAAAAAGTGTATTTTTGTAAAAACCTAGCTTAACACGCTCGGAATAAAAAATTGATGGCGTGGTCAGCTCCAAAATGTCAAAATAGTCTAAAATGACTCTTCGTCAACAAACGGGGACATCTAATTGCATTTTGACCCCCTAAATTCTTCAAGTTGAAATTTTCTTTTTCCGTAGAATGCTCCGTTGGAAATTCTAAACATACCATTGGATCCAAAACATCGAAATCTATGCGGTTATACTATTGTTTTTTTTTTTGCATAAAATGGACATCAGGAACCCCGGGGAAGTTTTTGGGATTGCTAGTGCCAGTAACTTATGCATAGGCCCACGTTCGTGCCCATGTCTACGCACGACATGGTGCAGCCGACCTATATAAGGCTTGGTCGCGAGTCCTTGGATGAGAAAACTTCAAATGGCCATAAAAAGTGATCCAAAGCTCCGATGTTTTGGCGATTCAAAAGTCCACGTGACTTGGATTTTCGCAAGAAACATCGTGGTGAAGTTCGATTTGGGATTTGATGAGTATTTTGAGGTAAAATTGTTGTTTTAGCTGATTATTTTTTTGAAATTTGTGAAAACTTTACGCATTGATATCTTAGTCGATTCTTAATGGAATTAAGTGAATTTTAAGCCTAAATTGTTCTATGTTCCGATATGAACTATGTGGTATGCTGGGTTCTCGCTGTAATTTGTCTGGATTATGAGAATTTTGATCGAGAAAGTTTTGAAAAGAATATTTTCCCAGTGAAGTTTCTAATTTTGTTTTGGGATTTTTCTCGGTCTTCTGGGGCCTATTTTGGGCTGAAACTTTTGTTGTAGACTCGGGTGGTCATGGCGAACATTTTTGGAATTTTTTGGATTTCAAACATAACCTTAATTTTTCCCATTTTAGTGCTTTTGGCCTAATTCCACCCATTTCTCAAGTTTTTACAATCGATGTAATCGTGTTAACCCTGTAAAGTGTGTTTTTAGCAGCGAAGCAAGATTTGGAAGATACAAGAGGGGAAAAGCTCAGCTAGATTGATGAAGGGTATGAGACATTGGATGCCAGATAGGCTAGGCTTTGTCTACACCTTATACTAAGCTAAAATAGTGTCATATTTAATTTGAGTTGAAATTTAAGGAAGTATATTGTGAATGGGTTGAGTTGTGGACTTTATATTGCATATAACTGGTTGTGAATCCGTAAATATTATAGATGGTGACATGGGACTTCGCTAATTGTATTTGGGGTTGTGTTAACTGTAGCTATTATACTTTCTGAGTTTTTACACTATTTGGCTACAAGAGGGTCCGAAAAGGGGCTAGTTGGGTTGCGAACCTGCGACAGGTATGTACTCTGAGCTTGACTCTTGCTTATATGTGTGTGTGGTTTGAGGTTACCAAAATATACTAGCTATTGAGGCTGACTTATGATTACATGCTACCTTGTGTACTGACTCCAGTATCTATATCTTATTGGTATGTATACGCATGATGCAACTGTGGCAATCTATATCCGTTATGGGTACTTGTGGTAGAATTTCCTGTTTAAACACGAATCTGTGTTTTCCTGTGACCTATATATGATCCTGTATATCGCCATTATCTTTTATGTACTTATGCTACTAGTTAGTGACTGGAGAAATACACCATGTTTTGGGAACGATTGTAGTTGCCCTTCTAAGCGAGCCGTGTGATCTATGATACGATATGTGTTACTACTAAGCCACTGGTAGATTAGAGATGGGAGTGTGACCCTGATAGCAAAGTGTAGGTTATGTCCTACGGGCTCCTAAGGCTATCTATAAGGAGACACCAGTTGTGTGGGTTGGTCTTGGGGACTAGCACCCTATTTAGAGAGGAGCACTTTACAAGGGGGCCGGTACATGGTTGCCTTGGGCAATATCCTTTATAGCATGTGGTTGCGATATGATTCTGGGTAGGTAACATCCGTATAATTATCTAGCCTCTTGGGCTTTAGCTTAGGTTATACCGATGTTGCTCTATGAGTTGTTGTATATAGAGAAAGGGCCTGATAAGGGCTGAATATAAGCTAGTGCCTGGGGAAGGCATGCGGGTTGATTTGACCTATACCTGTACGATTATTTATTGTCTGTTGCTATAGAGATATGCTGACTGGGAGACTGTGTATTGATTATATGGCGTATTGTGGCCTAAATCTAGTATAGATATAACTCTATGAAATTTGGTTGTCTTGGATGCTTATGATGTAACGTGATTGTCCATGGTTTCTCTAGGCAATGGGGATTTATGAGGTTGTGGTATACTTGGCCTTAGCTGGGCATGACTCTATAGTGTTTTGTGATGTATATTCTCTCTGATGTACATCTGATAGTTGTTGTGCATTGATTCTTCCCATCTGATGTTGGGGTATCTGTTGTATCTAAGAGAGGTGATGATTGCAATTGTTTGGGTTGAATTGAGATTGTGGGATACCTAGGTTATGAGTGTCATCTCCTACATTCACTCTGGGCACGATATGATTGTCGTCACCTATGTTCACTCTAGGAACGACATGACTTTGGAGTTTTAGATCCAGATGTATTAGTTGAGTGAGAGGCTATTGACATCTCGTCCTAGATGGCGCTCCCCATCACCATTGAGCACCGATGGTCACTTCTGTAAAGTATGAGTCTTGGGTGATGCTCCCCGTGGACTTGTGTCCTGGTGACCGCGACTGTGATACTAGATAGCGGGCGTAGTTTCTGAGGATGAGCACTGATTGAGTTTTTGGGTTGAGGACCCCATGATTGATATTCTTTGGGGCGTGGCCCTTTGACTGATATTCGTAGAGCTAGGTGATGTGTCATCAAAATACAAACTTTTGATGCTTAAAACTTGGAATTTTGTGTGTTCTCATAGTAATGTTAGTAGATTTGATGTGTTTTTATGTTTGTTTTGTAGGATTACAGGGTTGGCATAATTTTTGGGCTAAGTGTGCAGAAGTTGTAGAAATTGCTGATATACGATAGCTTTTACGGGCCATGGAAAATTCCACGGTCCGTAGAGAAGGTTTCGTACAAAAATCCAGTGAAGGTTGATTTTCGAAAGTTGATTCTGTGAACATGCAGATAAGCCGTAAAAGTTTCTACGAGTCATAGACCATGTGTCATACCCTGAGGATCAGAAAGTGTGGAGTTGCTGAAAACTCATCAGATGAAACCCTTTACGGGCCATAGAACTTTATACGACTCGTAGATGGGTGTCGTAGAGGTCATACCCAAAATTGTTGAAGGAATTCACAAAGCCCTAACTGCGGGCCGTAAAACTTTATACGACCCATAGAAGTGTCTGTAGAGCCTGCCGACCCAATTCTCCTATTTCATTTTGGTTTTGTATTTTAGATAATATAAATAGGTGTTTTAGGTTTTTTTTTGGGTAAAATAGTAGGGAACAATAGAGAATAGTACAGAACTTCAGAGAGTCATTGTGAGACACTTGTGAAACATTATTTTGTGTTCTTAATTAAATTGTGTGCTTCTTGGTGAAGAGCTTAGATTTATTGTTCTTAATTATATCGTGTAAGTGCTCAATTATGTTATTCAGTATCATGATTCTTGCATCTATACTGATAATGAGTAGCTAAATCCACAACTAAGGTTGTGGGAACCATAAAGAACTAACAAGGTAAAACCGGATAATTCATGATTCTTGGAAAGTTATATGCATATGATAATTAATTCTCTTCGGTTTGAATGCTTTTTAACGGTGGCCAACATTAGAATTCGCCCTAGTGTTATTAACTGGATAAAGGAAGTAATAAATAGGAAAATAGATTAATTAACAAGATCCGATTGATGTTTCTCATCTAATTAACCAAACTAGATCAAGAGGAGGTTGTACTAGAACAATAGGTAAGGGTTAGTAATATCACACTGCGGGGATGGATCAAATCACATAGTGAAATTTGCCTCTTGCCTGAATCAAAGGTTTTGGTGAACTTAACTTATTGTTCATCATGCTACACACTAGAAAAGAATTTGATTATTTCGTAATACTGAGTTAGGAAATCATGGGGAACTTGGGGTGCCCCAATCCTATTCCTGTGAAAGAAAGATGGATCTTTCAGTATGTGTATTGACTATAGGCAACTGAATAAGGTAACCATAAATAATAAGAATCCTCTTCCAAGGATAGATGATTTGTTTGACCAACTTCAGGGTGCCTCTTTTTTCTCAAAGATATACCTCAGATCTGGCTACCATCAGTTGAAAGTGAGGGAATGTGATATAACCAAAGACAGCCTTTAGGACTAGATATAGACATTTTGAGTTCTTGGTCATGTCCTTTGGGTTGATAAATGCACCTGCAGCCTTTATGGACTTGATGAATAGAGTACTCAGACAATATCTTGATATGTTTGTGATTGTGTTCGTCGACGACATTTTGGTGTATTCAAAAAATGAGGAGGAGCAAGCTAATCACCTCAGAGTTGTCCTCCAAACACTTAACGGCCATGAGTTATATGCAAAATTCTCAAAGTGTGAATTTTGGCTTAAATCAGCGGCTTTCCTAGGCCACGTGATCTCCAGTGATGGTATTCGAGCAGATGCCCAAAAGATTGAAGTTGTTAAGAACTGGTACAGACCGACCTCTCCAACTGGCATAAGAAATAGCAGATTACGACCAAAGATTGTTCTATGGATTTTCTTCTCTATCCGCACCATTGACTATATTGACTCAGAAGAAAGTCAGGTTTCAGTGGTCCAACGAATGTGAGAAAAGCTTCCAAGAGTTGAAGACGAGATTGACTACTGCACCGGTTCTAACCTTACCCAACAGGACAGAGGACTTCATAATTTATTGTGATGCTTTGAGGGTTGGATTGGGATGTGTGCTGATGTAGAAGGGGAAAGTGATAGCCTATGCTTCCAGACAGCTCAAGGTTCATGAAAGGAACTATCCAACCCATGATCTTGAGTTGGAAATAGTGGTGTTTGCACTTAAAATCTGGCGCCACTACTTATATGAAGTGCATGTGGATGTGTTCATTGACCACAAGAGCTTGAAGTATGTCTTCAGTCAAAAAGAGCTCAACCTGTGATAGAAGAGATAGTTGGAGTTGCTCAAGGATTATAACATGTGCATTCTCTACCACCCAGGTAAAGCTAATGTTGTTGCTGGCACTCTTAGCAGGTTGTCAATGGGTAGCATAGCCTATGTTGAGGAAGGAAAGAAGGAGTTGGCCAAAGAAGTGCATTGATTGGCTAGATTAGGAGTTCAACTTGAGGAGAATAATGAGGGAGGAGTTAATGTTCATAATGGATCTGCTTCATCCTTAGTGGCTGAGGTAAAAAAAAAAGACCAAGATCATGTCATACTCCAATTGAAGGAGGTTGTCCACAAACCGAAAGTGATGGTTTTCTCCAAAGGGGGAGATGGAGTGTTGAGATACCAGAGCAGATTGTGTGTTCTGGACGTGGATAGCATTCGAACTAGAATCATGGTGGAAGCCCATGGCACTAGATATTCGATCCATCTTGGCTCCACCATGATGTACCACGATTTAAGAGAAGTCTATTGGTGGAGTGGAATGAAGAGAGATATGCCGAGTTCGTTTCAAAGTGCCCGAATTGCCATCAAGTGAAAGTTGAGTATCAAAGGCCATGTGGATTGTCTCCGAACTTTGATATTACTTAATGGAAGTGGGAGATAATTAGTATGGACTTTATTACTAGCCTGCGAAAGTCTCAAAAGCAACAAGATTTGATATGGGTGATTGTGGACAAGATGACTGAATCGGCTCACTTCTTAGCAGTCAAGACAATCAACACCACAAAGGAGTTTTCCACGTTGTACATCTAGGAGATTGTGAGGTTGCATGGAGTCCCCTTGTCCATTATCTCAAACAAAGGAGCTCAATTCACCTCCTAATTTTGGAGATCATTCTGGAAAGAACTGGGTACTAAAGTGAACCTGAGTACAACCTTTCATCCATAGACAAATGGTCAGGCAGAGTGCACAATTCAGACATTAGAGGATATGTTGAGAGCCTGCGTTCTTGATTTCAAGGGAAATTGGGATGATCGCCTACAATTGATTGAATTTGCATATAACAATAGATATCATGCAAGCATTCAAATGGCTCCCTGTGAAGCCTTGTATGGAAGGAGATGTAGATCACCAATTAGGTGGTTTGAGGTTGGAGAAGTGGAATTGATTGGGCTTGATCTTGTCCACGAATCAATGGAGAAGGTTAATGACATTAGAGAGAGATTGAAGACTGCCCAAAGTCTCCAGTAATCTTATACCAACGTGAGGAGAAGAGACTTAGAGTTCGAGATGAATGATTGGGTGTACTTGAAAGTGTCGCCTAGAATAGGTGTCATGACATTTGTGAAGAAGAGAAAGTTGAGTCCACACTATGTGGGACCATATCAAATTGTGAAGAGAATTGGAAAGGTTGCTTATGAATTAGAGTTGCCTTCCGAAGTAGATGGAATTCAATCGGTAGTCCATGTGTCAATGTTGATGAAATGCTTGGCAGATCCTACCTTGGTGATCCCTATTGAGAGTATCGGAGTGAAGCGTAGCTTGTCCTATGAGGAGATTTCGGTCTAAATCCTTGACCGTCATATTCGTAAGTTGAGAAACAAACAGATAGCCTTAGTCAAAGTCCTATGGAGAATTCAATTCGTTGAGGAAGCCACATGGGAAGCTTAGGAAGAGATGAAGGCCAAATATCCACACCTATTCTTGCCAAACGATGAGAACGTTCAAAGGTAAATTTCTCACCCTTGACTAAATTGATTGATCTATTCTTGAGTTGATTGTCTATTCTTGAGTTCGAGTAGAGTTGATTGAGGTTAAGGAGGAGTCAAGAGTTTGATTGGTTGAGGTGAGTGTTGAGATGAGTCTCGAATCTATTCATGCCTTAATATCAACCCATACTTATCATTCGACGATGAATGATCCCAAGGGGGAGATGATGCAATGCCTGATAAAATTACCAAAATATCTCTAGCAGAGGGGTATGCGCTAATCTATAAAGTTGTTGGATTGAATGGATGTGATAAGGCCAAGTGGTTCGCTTGGAGACTAGCAATAGTCTCTAGGTGCTGGCCACATCTTGGGTGTCTTCCCAGGGCGTGACAATAACCCGAATTGATGGAGTTGTGAGTGAATTGAGTCTTCCATGGAAATTTCTTGAGGGTTTTTCTTAAATTCAAATGTATGTCTAATAATCTTGCATGAATTACTGTTTTTATGAATTAAATACTTAAGTTAGATGATTTTGCTATTTTACATGAACCCTAGCATGAATTCATATTATTTTTACATATTTTATTTAAATAGACATGCATGAGTATAATTTGAGATAAAGAATCTATGGAATCCCTAATGCTTTAACTTTACATTTGTTTTCCTGAATGCTATGAGTTAGAATGATGCACGATAGAGTCTTTATATGTCAAGAGCTAAACCTTACAAGAATATGACCAAGGAGTTGATAGTTGATGTGATAAATTGAGTTAGGCAAATGTCCAATGAGACTAGATCAATGATTTAACCATATGGTTGATGTCTTATAAGAATACTGAGTCTTGGAAGGAGTATTGAGCACCAAACTGAGTAAGAGTAAATCCAACTCGAACTAAATAACTACGTAGCCGGCGTAGGAGCGGATTGACCTATAAATTGGACGTTTTCTATTGTCCCAAAAAAAGGACTTGATATTACTAATTTTGGATCCAATGATGGGATGTCCTATTCCCTGCCACTGTATTGGATGGATTTGGAAACAACATCGCTTCGTTGTATCATCATTGGTTCATTGGTAATGGTTTTTGGTTAGAGAAACTCCAAAATAGGTCTGGATAGTACTCTGAGTGGATGGGACATAAATGATAGATGAGTAGTCATTATCTAAAATGCATACTTACTTTAGACTCTTGATATGATGATTGAGTTTCCTACTTCTTGAGTTGAGCTATTAAGTTGATGTTGTTCTTCCTTTATATGTTTCTTTCTGCCATTTTACATACTCATACATTTCACGTACTGATGTCTATTTGGGCTTGCATCTTTTTATGATGCAGAGACTGGTACTAGCAGTCATCAACAGGCGTCCCATTGAGGACCCGACTAGCGATAGTCTCTGAGTGTCGGCCACGCCAAGGGTCCCCTCCCGAGACGTGATAAACTTGGTATTAGAGCACAGAGTTCAAGTTTCCTAGGGAGTCTATGAAGTAGTGTCTAGTAGATTCTTGTTTATGGGTGTGTTTTTTACCACACTTTATAAGAAGGAGGCTATAGGATATTTGGAACTGTAAAACTATTTTGTATTGTGAGTTTGTGCGATAGAATTTAACTCCATTAGAGTATTCAGCTAATTTGTGCATGATGAGCTAACAGATCATGCCTCCTAAGCATACCGCCTCCCAAAGATATGTTTCATCTCGTAACACTGAGAATCCCCTACAAGAGGCGCCTCCTCAGATGGAGACGAGGGGCTGGAGTTGATGTGCTAGAGCCGCTAGGGCTCCCCAGGCACCTACTACTTCACCTACTCTTATTACAGAGGCTAGTTTAAGGGGAGCTATAACCATGCTCACCCAACTGGGTAGCCACCCAGAGTGAAAATCAGATTTCACAAGAGCCAACTGCTGCGACGAGACACAGAGATTTTCTGAGGATGAACCCACCAGTCTTCACAGGGTCTAAGGTTGAAGAAGACCCCCAAAATTTTATTGATGAGTGTGAATGGTGTTGACGGCTATCCATGCGATAGAGATTGAGGGAGTTGAACTTGCTTCCAACCAACTCAACAATTTGGCAAATGTCTGGTACAATCAATGGAAAGAAAGCCGAGGTGAGGATGCTAAAGCTGTCATTTGGGACGACTTTGAGAGTGCCTTTCTTGATCACTTCTTTCCACGAGAGTTGAGGGAAGATGGGGTTGAGGTGTTTGTTAACTTGAAGCAGGAGGGGAAGACTGTCAAAGAATATAGCCTCAAATTCATAAAACTACCCAGATAGGCTCCAGAGATGGTTCTGGACATAAGAGCTAGAATGAGAAAGTTCATATCCAGTTTGGGCAAGCATATGAAAAATGAGTGAAAAGCGACATTGCTGATTTCGGACATGGACATGTCTAGGCTTATGGTCTATGCTTAACAACTTGAGATGGATAAGAAGAGAGATAGGTAGGAGCACTTGAGCCAGAAGGCTAAGTCAGCAGGGCATGAGCCTAGCTAGTATAAACAAAGTAAGAGAGACAGGTCCTATTTTCAAAAGAGGTCTTTGAATTATGCACCCTCCTCAGTAAGTGCACCAGCTCCGAGTAATAGGTATGATCAGAAGTCTTTGGGATATCAAAACTCCAGAGCTCAAGTTTCTCAATCCCAAGCTATTGTGACCCAAGGTTCGAGGGGAAAACTACCATGTGGCAAGTGTGGCAAACTCTACCTAGGTGAGTATCGTGAGGGCACCAATGCTTACTATAGGTGCGGAAATACTGGTCACTCCCATAATGAGTGCCCAATTAGGAGGTGGGGTGATGAAGGTAATAAAGCTCAGTCTTCATTAGCACCACAGCGAGGTGCCATAACTAATACGGGTGGGGGTATAATCCTTCCGTATGCGATCTGAAATTGACAGGATTAGGAAGTTGTACAGATGTTATCACGGGTATGCTTCAAGTCTTTTCCTATGATGTGTACGCATTCCTTGACCTAAGTGCCACTTTACCATTTGTAAATCCATTTTTTTCTAGTAAGTTTGAGATCTTTCTTGAATTTCTTCTTGAGCTCTTCAGCATTTCTACTCATGTTGGTGAGTCCATTCCAGCTGAAGAGGCACATAGAGATTGCACGGTGTCTATCTATCATAGGGATACTTTGGAATACTTAATTGAGTTAGAGATGATTAATTTTTATGTGATTCTTGGCATGGAGTGGCTTCATGCCTATTATGCATCTATCAATTGTAGAACCTAGACGATCAAATTTCAATTTCTGAATGAGCCTTTATAGAGTGGAAGGTTTAGTTCTGCAGTGCCCAGGGTAAGTTTATTTCCTACCTTAGGGCCAGAAAATTAATTTCTAAAGGATGTATCTTTCACCTCGTACGAGTTAAGGCTGATTATGTAGAGTCTCCACCTTTAGAGACAGTTCCAGTTGTCAATAAGTTCCCTGATATCTTCCCTGATGATTTTCCTAGAGTCCCTCTTGACAGAGAGATCGACTTTGGGATTGATGTTCTTCCCGATACCCAGCCTATCTCTATTCCACCATATAGGATGGCTCCTGCCAAGTTGAAAGAATTGAAAGAGTAGTTGAAGGATCTCTTTGATAAGGGATTTATTAGGCCGAGTGTCTCTCTGTGGGGAACTCATTTCCTATTTGTTTAAAAGAAAGATAGTTCCCTAAGAATGTGTATAAATCATCGCTAGTTGAATAAGGTGACCATTAAGAATAAATATCCCCTTCCAAGGATCGATTACTTGTTTGAAAAACTTCAGGGTGCCACTCTTTTCTCCTAGATAGACCTCAAATCAGGCTACCAGCGGTTGAAAGTAAGAGAACGTGACATCTCGAGTCAGGTTTTCAAACTCAATATGGTCACTTTGAATTTCTAGTAATGTCCTTCGGATTGACCAATGCTCATGTCGCTTTCATGGACTTGACGAATAGAGAATTCAAATAGTACCTTGACATGTTCATGATTGTGTTCATCGATGATATTTTGGTGTACTCCAAAGATGAGTAAGAGCATGTTGATCACTTCTAAATTGTTCTTAAGACCCTCAAGGATAAGGAGTTGTATGCCAAATTTTCAAAATGTGAGTTCTGGCTTAAATTGATGTCATTTTTTGCCATATTGTGTCGAGTGATGGTATTCTTGTGGATATGTAGAAGATTGAGGCATTTAAGAACTGTCCTAGACCCACCTCTCCAGCTGACATAAGAAGGTTTTTGGATTTGGCTAGTTACTACTGTAGATTTGTTGAGGGACTCTCTTCTATATCGTCGCCATTGACTATGCAGACTCAAAAGAAAGATAAGTTTTAGTGGTCCAATGAGTGCGAGAAGAGTTTTCAAGAGTTGAAAACTAGGTTAACGACTAGACTAGTGTTGACTCTAACTGACGGGATTGATGATTTTATGATTTATTATGATTCTTCTAGAGTGGGATTGGGATGCGTTCTGATGCAGAGAGGTAAAGTCATAGCCTATACTTCCAAAAATCATAAGAACCATGAGAGGAACTATCCGACGCACGACTTAGAATTGGTTGCGGTAGTGTTTGCACTCAAGATTTGGTGCCACTGCTTATATGGAGCATATGTCAATATATTCACATACCATAAGAGCCTATAATATGTATTCTCCCAGAAATAGGTTAAGTTGAGGTAGAGAAGATGGCTTGAGCTACTCAAGGACTACGACGTAAGCATTCTCTACCATCTAGGTAAAACTAATATGGTTGTTGATGCTCTTAGCAGGTTGTCTATGGGAAGCACTGCTTATGTGGAAAAAGAGAAGAAAGAGTTTTCCAAAAGGTGCACAGACTAGCGCGATTAGGAGTTCAACTAGATGAATCTTGTAAAGGTGGAAATACTTATGCATAATGGGTCTACATCATCCCTTGTAGTAGAGGTAAAGGAGAAGCAAGACCAAGATCCCATCTTACTCTAATTAAAGGAAGATGTACATAAGCAGAAAACAATGGCATTCGTCAAAGGGGGAGATGGGGTATTGATATACCAAAGTAGATTGTGTGTTCCAAATATTGATAGTATTCGAGAAAAGATTATATCAAAAGCCCATAACTCTAGATATTCTATTCATCCAGGGTCTACCAAAATGTATTGCAACTTGAGAGAGATTTATTGGTGGAGTGGGATGAAGAGAGACATGGCAGAATTTGTTTTTAAGCGCCTAAACTGCTAACAAGTAAACGTTGAGCAACAAAGATCATGTGGAGTAGCCCAAAATTTTGAAATTCCAGAATGGAAATGGGAGATAATCAATATATATTTCATCACAATCTTACCAAGGTCTTACAGACAACATGATTCGATCCGGGTAATTGTCCGTACGATGACTAAATCAGCCTACTTCTTGGCGATAAAGACTACTAATACGGCAGAGGATTATGCCCGATTGTATATCTGAGAGATTATCAGATTGCATGGAGTTTCTTTGTCCATCATATCAGATAGAGGAGCTCAATTTACTGCCCGATTCTGGAAGTCCTTTCAGAAAGGCCTAGGTTCAAAAGTGAACCTTAGTATTTCTTTCCACCCTCAAACCGATGGCCAGGCAGAGCGTACAATACAGACCTTGGAGGACATGTTGAGAGCATGTGTCATTAACTTCAAAGGTAGTTGGGATGGCCATTTTCCTCTTGTTGAGTTTTCCTACAACAACAACTTTCTTTCGAGCATCTAAATGGCTACTGATGAGGCCCTCTATGGGAGGAGATGTAGATCACTGATTGGATGGTTCAAGGTAGGTGAAGCAGGGTTGATGGGGCCAAACTTAGTTCACCAGGCTATGGAGAAGGTAAAGATTATCCAAGACAGATTGAGAACGGCACACAGTCATTAGATGTCCTACATTGATGTTAGGAGAAGGGACCTAGAGTTCGAAGTAAAGGATTGAGTATACTTGAAAGTGTCACCCATGAAAGGTGTAATGTGATTCGGGAACAAGGGAAAGTTGAGTCATCGATACATTGATCCCTACCAAATTGTGAAGAGAGTAGGAAATGTAGCTTATGTGTTAGAGCTACTACCAGAGTTGGCAACCATCCACTCGGTCTTTCACATTTCTATTCTTAAGAAGTGTTTGGGAGATCTATCCTTGTTTCTTCCTGTTGAAAGCATTAGAGTGAAGGATATCTTGAGTTATGAAGAGATCCCAGTCCAAATCCTTGATTATCAAGTTCGCAAGTTGAGAACTAAAGAGGCTGCTTCTGTAAAAGTGTTCTGGAGAAGTCAATCCATTGAAGAGGCCATATGGGAAGCTGAAGAGGATATGAAAGCTAGATATACACAACTATTCATACCTTCTAATGATGTAATTGATGGTGATGATCCATTTCTATTTTTTGAGTTACGTCCCAATTGTTAAGTTGAGTCCTTATCTCTGCGTTGATGCTCTTCTTGAGTCTCTAAGTATTTGAGTGTGCTGATCTTTAATTGTATTCATGCCTAAGGATGATGTTAGGAGTAGTCTTTCAATTTTGAAACTTGAGTTGAAGTTGATTTTTGGAGTTTGACTATTCAAGTATTTGAGTTCTTACTTGATAGGTTTCTTGGTTGCTTATCATTCAAGGACGAATAATCCCAAGGTGGAGATATTGTAAACACCTAATAACTCTATTACTATACGTAGCTATGTTTCAAGCCTCATTATTATATGTGAGAAGTGGATTAGGGTCATAAGAGACCTCTAGTACTTAGCCGAGTTCAAACTTTCCTATAAATTGAGTTTCAAGTGTTGGATTGTGCAAAAGTCAACTTTAAATGATCATAACTCTTATCACACGGAGAATCAAGTACCCATTCCCTGCCAAATTAAAGTTCTTTGAATTAGCTTTCCAACATAACTAATTTCACCTCATTTGGAGTTCAGAGTCAAACGTTATGGTTATTTTACTGAAGACTTCCAGAATAAAGTTGTATCTACGAGATGACTTACGGGCCATTGATTAACAGCTTGTCTGCTAACTCATGGGAAAAAAGTCCTGCAAATCCATTTTTTGGTCCTATACTTTACGGACCAATCTATGGGTCGTAAAAACATCTATAGGCAATAGATTGGGCTCGTGGAATTGATCAAGAGACCCCGAAATTTGCCCAAACGTTTAAGGAAAAATCCCTATGGAAGGGCCCATACATGACTTTTGATAGCTTTTTAAGAAAGATTATTTTGGTCTTTTTCCACCCTTTCAAAGCCTAAACCTGATGTTTTTACACCTAAATAAAGCCTTAAACATGTCAGTTCATCTTTTTACACAAACAGTCTCTCAACCTTAGAGCAAGGGTTCAAGGGCAAAAAATTCTAGGGTTTGAAGCAAAAACATGAGAATTCGACCAAGCTATTTCAAGATTCAAAACTTCCAGGTATGTAAGGCTGACCAAAACATAGATTCTATTTATCCATGTGCCCCATAACCCAATATAATGGAGTTGTGAGTGAATTGCGTCTTCTATGGATGTTGCTTGAGGATTTTTCTCAAATTCTAATCTATTTTTATTCAATCTTGCATGAATTACTATTTTTATGAATTGAATACTTGAATTAGATGATTTTGCTATTATAAATGAACCCTATCATAAATTCTTATTATTTTTGTATATTTCATTTAAATGAGCATGCATGAGTATAATTTGAGCCTAAAGAAATTATGGAATCTCTAGATGTTTTAACTCTACATTTGTTTTCATGAATGTTATGAGTTAGAATGATGCATGATAGAGTCTTTATGACTCAAGGGTTGAACCTTAAAAGAATGTAACCAAGGAGTTGATAGTTGATAAGATGAATTGAGTTGACAAATGTCCAATGAGACTAGATGAATAAGTTAACCATAGGGTTGGTGTCTTATGAGCCTATTTAGTTTTAAGAGAAGTATTGATCACCGAATTGAGTAAGAGTAAGTTCACTCAAACTCAATAACTACGTAGCCAGCATAGGAGAGAATTGAACCATAATATCGAATGTTTTGTATTGTCCCAAAAAGAGAACTTGATGTTACTAATTTTAGATCCGTTCATAGAATATCCTATACCCTGGCAAGGTATTGGATGGATATGACAATGATATCATTTTGTTGTATCATCACTGGCTCATAGGTGATGGTTGTCGTTTAGAGAAACTACCAAATAGGCTCTGATAGTACTTTGAGTTGATGGGACATAGATGATAGATGAGTAGTCATTGTATAAATTGCATATTTTACTTTAGACTCTTGACATGATAATTCAGTTTCCTGCTTCTTGAGTTGAGTTATTGGGTTGATTCTATTCTTCCTTTATGTGTTTCTTTCTGCCATTTTACATACTCATACATTTCACATATTGATGTCCATTTGGGCCTATATCTTTTCAGGGTATATCATATTTTTTGTTCTAGCTTTGAGTTTAGCCTTTTTACTTTGTGTTGGGGTATCTATAGGTTTGTCATCGACACCACTTAGTCAGATATTTTAGAGGCTTCATAGGCTAGACTGTCGAGTTGTGATTAGATGTTATTTTTGGCTAGTTTTTATTCATACTAGTCTTACTCAGTTGATGGGTAGATTGTTTGGCCTTAGTCTTTATTTATCATTTTGTCATTTATTTTCTTTAAGTATTCTTATTGATTGATGTCTTTCATTATTAAAATGTGATTGAACGAATGTGATGAGGCTGACTGATTAGCTTGGGGCTAGCGATAATATCTGAGTGCCGGCAATGCCAAGGGTCTCCTCCAGGGGCATGACAGTGACTTTGAACTAAGCATTTCCAACTATCGGAGGAAACTGGATTGCCCTTATATTGCTTACTTGGTCCCAGTTGATATTTTGAAGGCCATTCATATCTCCCATGGTATCACCCTAAATACTTCTTTCATCTTCCATCTTAACTCTTATTTTCTGAATAGTAAAATGCATAAGATAGTAGTAAAACAAGTCTAACTTCAAGAACTTAATTCAACAAACACTTCAGTCACAAACTAATGCCACTCCCTAGCAATGGCGCCATGTTTGATGGATGCTTAATCCTACTACTCAAAGGAAGTAGGGATGGTCGTCATCAGAATATTACCCAATAATTGAGTTGGGGTTGAATCCCACAAGGAGTAGAGGTTTGAGAGTTGAAGTATTTCACCGAATTAGAAAATTCAAGATTTGAATTGGGGGTTACAATAATTAAGGATTCAAATTCAGCAAACTACAACTAATTTATCAAATTGATTAATAGATATAAAGTGGTGTTGGAGATGTGCAAATATGGGATTAGATCTACTAATTTGGGTCTAAATATTTGATTAAATGAGTTAAAAATGAGTGAATAGGCTAGGATGTTGGTAACCTCAGTTCAATTATGACACCAAGGTGTTTCGCATGGTTCAATAACAATATCATATGCGGATAGCGCTAAGACACACCCGTCCTGTCAAATCACAACAAACCACCTAACACATTATCCATTGAACCCCTGGTTGTGGCATTCAACTAAAATTTCGAAAGATTTCCATCTAATACATCCATTCCTTACTCTAACTACTCCAATTAAAGCAATAATTAGAGATCTAAAATAAACCCACGTTTGCAACCTTAAGATTATAGATGAAACTTAGCAATGGACATAAATTCACTTAGATTAACAATAATATAGTAAGAATATTAAAGACCCAACATTAGAAATCAGAAACCCATACTATTTACACACCCCCATACCACTCATGTTGGAAAATATAGGTTCAATACAAATTTCAGCAGCTAAGTACATGGGTATCAAGGATTAAAAGAGAAAAGTTGATTTACACTACCAAATCTCTCCAATTTAGTGCCACCACAAGCTTGAAACTCTCTCTCGCTTGTACTCTTGAGTAAGAATGTTCCAAGTATCCTAATGTCTCTCTCTTTCCCTATAAAACCTGAAGTGAATGATATGTACATTCTCCTTTCCAAAATGCTAAAATAGTCCATGCAAAATTATTTAGTTTGTGCAAAAAGTTGCCATTTGGCGGTGAAGGCTGACCATTGTCGAGCACTCTTATAATGCGCCAAATGTACACTTAACCGCTTTCCTCTGCATCCCCTTAAAGGCTTGAGTCTCTGCAAGATTAGGAGACTCTTTATTACTCCACATATCATGTTCAGTGATACACTCAAATTCCTTTATGTTGCCTTTCTATCTTCAGCTTCAACTTGGGTCCTTAGTTCTGCAATATTAGGTGGTCTCTTCAGCTATTCCGCGATACGCCAAATATGTTTTGCGACTTCACTTCTGACTACTTTCTCAGAATGAACTTAAGACTTGGGTATTGAAATATTAGGTGGTTTCAATGAGCTTTGGAGATACGTCGACTAGGTCGACGAAACCTCTTATGTCTACCTTTTTCACACTATTACTCCTTTTCCAAGTTTTGTTGAGTATTATCCATTTGTGCACTTTTAGTTCCATTCCTTCCATAACACATGCAAATTAGTTATTATTTGGAATATAATAGCAGATTGAGGACAATATTTCTTTGCATTCTAGGCCCAAAATGAGTCTGAAATAATGACTCATCAGTCACTAGGTCTTTCATGAACTTGGCATACTCGGGAATTTGCTCTAATTGATCAATGAGAGGGTGATTAATAGATAGGTACTTCAATATGCACATGAAATTTTGAAACTTCCCCTTTTCATCCTTTTTCTTGAGTATCTGAGCGAAAGGTGATGGAGTCCTAGGAACGGGCTTCAACTTCCTTAGTGTCACAACTTTGTCACTCACCACATCCCTAGCTTTTTCACCTCCAGGCTTGACATCCTTATTCTCTATCGTTTCCTCATGAACCACATCATCAATTACCAGTATTAGTAGGTTGGTTGTCTTCTTACAATCTCGTGTAGTCATACCTATGTATTGTCCATCATTTTTTATATTCTGCACCGTGTGGCTTGGCTGTGTAACCTTCTGGCACTGATTCAATTAAGATGACATCTGACCAAATTGTTGCTCCAACTATTTAATTGTCACAAAATGAGACTCAATCTTTTGAGTAATACCTGATATGTCAGCTTTCATCCCTTTCGAAGTCTCATCTTGTGCATCTGCTTTCTTCAACAACTTGTCAAAAATCTCCTCAATGCGCAAGCGAACAGCCTCAAAATCACAATTATATGATGGCACATATGGACCATTTCTATACCTATCTCTATAAGCCTAATCACCATCTCCATCTTGTCCCATATTCGTATCGTAATATCCACTTCAGTTATTGTCCCTATATGCATTTCCATTGTTAAAGTTCTGATCTTAGTTCACTTGACTTTGGAACCAATAGTCTTGGTTGGACCCTTGGATGCTTGTTTGGAAACCCTTCATTTGATTTGTCACAAAACAAGTGTCCTCCTTATAACATGGCTCCTCATAAATAGGTGTCCTTGGTGGTTGATGGTTGACCGCATTCATCCATTCCTGGTTTAGCTTCGTCAGTAACCTTACATTGGTACTAATCTAAGCTAACTCTTGCAACACTTTCTCATTGATTTTGGCCTACTCCGGATTTTTACTCACTTTGAAAGAGCTCTTAGTCATCGATGTATCCCTTGTGCCCTATGAATGATTAGTCTTTACTGCCCTTCCGGTCGTTGATCCACATCTGTGAAAGTGCAATTCAAGAATGATCCTTCAGTTATGGTCTCAGCCACTTCTCTGCATTTATCATCTAATGCCCAATAGAATATCTCCACTAATGACTCAGCAGTGATCGTATGGTCTGGAACACTTCTTAAGCACTTAGTAAACCATTCCTATGTAGAACTTATAGAATCACCAGGCAATTGGTCAAAGTTATTGATCTGGTTCTTCAGCTACAGCTTCTTTGACTTGGGAAAATACCTCTCCAAAAAAGCTCTCTGCATTTCTTCCCATATAGTGATAGAGTTAAAAGGCATCTTTGATAACCATATTATCGTTTCATCAGTAAGAGATAACGGGAAGACACGGAGCCCAAAAACATCTATGGACAGATTTTAATTCCCTATCATATTCTTATAGATGAAGGCAACATTGTCTAGATGGTTATGCGGATCTATTATTGGTAGGCCCGAGAACAACCCTCTATGCGGCAACATCTGTAGTAACCACTAGATATGAAAATTTTTGTATCTTCCGGTAGGGGAGGCAACATAATTACTCTTGTGACATCCATTGCCATTGAATCAAGTCCGTAAGGATTCCACCCATTTTCTTTCGCTTGTTGACCTTGAGGCAATTGATTGTCTGTCACTAGTAGCGGTGGTGGGTTTTGATCATTCAATTTAAGTGTAGCATTTGCAGTGTTGTTGGCATTATCTTGAGCCTTTCTTCACAATATTTTTTGAATTTCTGGATCAAATGGAGTCAAGGGAGTGCCTCGACTGCGAGTATTGGGCATACACTACACTTGTATGCCGCAAGAAAAGCAAAAACAACAAAAATGTAAAATAAGGAAATAAGGAGTAACTCTCCAACCACCTTAATTAAACCAATATAAAAGCTATATTCCTGGCAACGGTGCTAAAATTTGATCACGCCCAAATAACACCTCCGAATTAGCGTATAAGTGGTCGTTGTTCAAGTATAGAACTTAATAACTGCTAGGGTCGATCACATGAGGAATATGGTCTAGATTTGGAGTAATTAAAGCAATTAAGATGAATTAATTGACTTACTTCCCTAAAGGGGGTTTTAGTGTAAAAGCAATAATTTAATCCTAAACAGATCAAACAGTCAATATAAGTGTTGTGAATTCAGTGAGAAAAGTAACTAGGGTATTGTGTTCCCCATAAATTCCTAACGCAGTATAACCTCATAATTGTAACCTAATCTAGTATGTAGCATACGAAATTGATAAGTTATGTTTACCTAATTCTGTGGTCCGGCAACTAGGTAAATTTCACCGTGCAACTTGATCCGTCTATGTATATCGCATTACCCTTGCCTTGTCCCAGTACAACCATTCCGTAATTTATACATATTGATTAGATGAGTGTGCTCACGTCAAATTCTATTATCTATTCCTTTTCCTATTCATTACCCCCTTGGTCTAGCAAGTAAGAATAAGGCAAGTTCTAATGTTTGACTCTGTTAAAAAGCAATCAAAACAAAGAGATAAATAGTACATGCATGCACACTTTCCAAGAATTACAAATTATTTGATTTTACTTTGTTAGTTCTTCATGGTTCTCACAACCCTAGTTGTGGATTTAGCTACTCATGTTCATTATAGATGAAAGAATCATATTTTGAATTTGCATAATTAAACACTTACAACAAAGAATTGAAGAAACACGAAATCTGAAATCTTCGCGTAAATCACAATGTTATTACTCAAAGATAAGATCAAAAGTTGTCTGCACAAAATCTCAAAGAAAATGCTTAAAATAATGTAATAATATGAAGTCTAGAGTTTTGTACGTCTAAAAATACCTAAAACCCCTATTTATAGCCAAATCCTACACTGATTAAGAATATTGGAATTGGGGAATTTCATGAATGGATTTATGGGTCATAGATGCATTCACGGCCTACGGACTGACTTCACAGACTGCATCCTCGAAACTACCATCACTGTTCAACTCGCCTCTTATAGGTTGTAAAATGACTTACGGACCATAAATGCCTTTGTCCTGTTAATTTTCAGCAAGCATGCATATTTTTGAAGCCTCAAAGCATGAACTGAGGTACGAGCTGTAGAATGACTTATATCTTGTCCTGGTAACACGTAGTTTTATCTACAAAAAATTATCCCTTCACTGGATCAAGACTACAAAACCCCATTTACAAGTCATGGAATGAACCACCGACTGTGGATGCTCTCGTAAAACCCCAAAAGCTGCATTATGTCTAAGTTAGCACAAAACTCCCCGATTCCTATGATTCAGCAAAATCAACAAAAGAGCACATCAAACTCACTAACATCACTTAGAGAATACACAAAATTCTAAGTTTAAAGAATTAAAAGTATCATATTTTGGTGGCACATTACTAAGTTATCTAGCCTACTGTAGTCAATTTTGGATATGAGGATGAACCTGCCAATTTGGGATCACATCTATCTCCTTCATCTTGGATGACCTATCTTTTGCCTTTTTAAGAATTTAAGGCCCTGTAAGTTTTAAAGTACAAACGTAAAAAAAATACTGAAGTTAGAAAATTTGTGGGTCAATGTACGAGCCTTATTTATAGCTCATGGTTGAAACCACTAATCATAACCAAGGCTCATGCATTGGGGCAGATGGGGTGAAAATTCAGCTAAGTATGGTGACAGTCTACAAGGGGTGTTTACTTTCTGTAAAAGGAACTACGAGCCGTAAAAGGGTGTTCTTGGATTGGGGTCTACATTGATCAGAATTTAGCTTTCTGAATCTTGAAGTACGAACAAACATGATGAGTCATAGTCTATTTTATGAGCCATTAGATTGTCTCATAGATTGGCTCCTAAGTCAGAAGTTTTTCTAAGTGTGGATAGTTTTTACAAGTAGGTTCTATGACCCATCGATCATTTTACAGATCATAAAGAGGGGTCTTAGATTGAGGTTTAGAGGCCATTTCAGAAGTCCAATAATATAACTAGGATAAAAAGCCCTAATCTACAATCCATAAACCATTCTACAACCCGTAGATAATCATCATGGTTTGGGTCTTGACAGTTATAATGAAGGGTATTTTCGACCTTCCCCACACCTTGAGTCCAATACTAGTCATTTTGAGTCCTAATTCCACCCATATCAGTCCCAAACCCTAACTCACACTCTCATTCACTCCCAACTCCAATTCTCTCAAATATCTCTAAGGCAAGAATCCTCTCCAAGGCAAGAAGAAAACTAGGGTTTCCAAGTCTCCTCCTTCAAGCTTCAAGTAATTTCTTAGGCTTCTCAATCAGGTATCTAGGTTTTGAATAAATATGGTGGCTTGCTTTGAGAATGGTTGGATGATCAAGTTTCACTTTATTGGTGTATAACACTCTTGAATTGCAAGATTCAAAGTCTACATGCATTGATCCACCAAGTTTTAAGTTGAGTTCTTTATTGAAGTATGATATGAATGATAAGGGATTTCTACTTGATATTCATAAAAGTTTATAAAGTATTTTATGATGCCTTTATGATGTTTTAAAAATGGTGAAAGGAAAATTCACACCAAAGATGGACCCTCATGTGAAAGAAAAAATCTCCCTTAATGGAATTCCTAAGTTAATGAGTTATTCATATGATGATGATGTTTATGTTTTAAATCTTACGAATGCATGGTTATAATAGTATTAAAAGTATTTTGTGGGATTTGACCTAGCACCGAGTGGGGATATAGGTGAGGTTTGATAAGGAAACCTTAGAAGCAACCCCTTGTCTTATTAATTATGTGCCACCACAGGATCCCTTGTAGGATAAGGATAGTGGATCCATAATAGCAAACTTAAAGTTAAAGATCTGCATGCATAAGTTGGAAGAGTTCTACCTGGAAAGTAGCATCTATGTGCCAACGCAGGGGGTTATGTTGGATTCTGCATAGTAGCTCACATGGTCTTAAATGTCGATTATAGTCTCCTCCCACATAGTTATGCATATGATGATTTATGTTGATGTTGTTACCTTAAAGAATATTATAATTAATGCATTAAACATTCATCATATTAAGCTTTATTCCTTACTACAATTATACATATTGCCTATAATGTAACTATGATTCTCTAATTGTATTTGTACTCCACATACTTAGTACATTCAAAGTACTAATTCATATTTTGCCAACATGATATCACCATGCAGGGACCAACATTCCACCTTCTCTAGCACGTGGCAAGGCTCTTGGACCTTGAAGACTAGTGATTTGGTAAGTCCTCTAGTTCAGGGACAACACTTCTTTCCTTCATGCTTGATGTATTATGACATTTACTTTCTTTAGTTGGATTCTCCTACGCTACTTTTTACTTGAGGGTGAGTTTTGAAGATGTCTTAGCCCTCGCCAAGTCTTTATTAAACGGTATGTTTGGAAAAAATGTATAAAGTTTTATAATTATTTCCTTTCTAGAATCTTATGTTGAATGTCTCTGAGTCCCATTTCCGCATTATATTCCACTTTATTTATGTTCAGATACCTATTAATGCTTAATGAATGCTAAGAGACTTGGGTGAGGTTCCTTCGAGTTCCTAATTCGCCATGTTGCGACAAGGCCCTAGGCTCAAGTCATGTCAGAGACTAGCTAATTGATTTGTATATTTTTTGTCCACTTTTAGATCTTGTGCTTATCATTATTTTATAGTAGCCCTGCGCTTGTGACTTTTAGGCTCTAGGAGGGATCCTTTGTATGTGTGTGTGTGTATATATTTATATTATGGGAGTAATATTAAGCACCAATTTGGGTGAGAGTTTGAATAGAGGTAACTCAAATCCCATAAACAATGTAACCAGTATAGGATCCTTTCTTGTCCCAAAAAAGAACTTTTACTATTGGACCTAAAGAGGTTGAGCATCCTTTACTGTGGAAAGTATTGGAAGGCTACGAAAGTAACAATAAGTTTGTTGTACCATCACTATCTCATGGGTGATAGGTACCAGTTAAAGAAACTCCCAATGAGTAATTACATTATTTTACTAAGCTGCATACTTTTATTGATAGTTGATGAAAAGCATTTGTCATACTATTTTAAACTTGTGTAGCATATTAATATTGAGTTGAGCTTATTCTTTCTTGAATATCTTCGATGGACACTATTCTATACAACCTTTTTACATACTATATATTCCATGTACTAATGTCAATCTATGTTGCATCTTTTCCTGATGTAGATACAAGTGCTAGGGTTTCACAGCAGATGATTCATTGAAGATTCTGAGTATTCTCAGAGTCTTGGTGAGACCTCCTAATATTCGATGGATTATCTCATGTTTTAAGTTATTTGTTTTTCATAGTTTTGAGGTAGCCTTGGACTTGTCTTGGCACCTTCTTGATAGTTGATAGAGCCTTCATAGACTAAGTGAGATGATATACTTTTAGTCTATTTGAAAGTTATCCTTATTAATATAAAGCTTCTAATTTAAGAATGCTTGAGTTACTTATTTCTTGATTGTGATATCCAAAGGCCCACATGACTATTTATTTGATTTTGTTAAGTCTTTCGCATAATTAAGCAAGTGATGAGATCAAATGGTTTTCTTGGGAATCAGCAGTGGTTTTTAAGTGCAAGTCTAGGATACCCTCTCAGGAAGTGAAAAACTTCTTATCAGAGCACAAGGTTCAAAAGTCCTAGGGTGTCTATGAGTGTCTATGTAATTATGTCTAGTAGAGTCTTGATTAAAAGTGTGTTGTGCACCACACTTATAATCAGGAGGCTATAGGAAATTAGGGAATCATTTCATTTTATTGATTTGTGAATTCGTGTGATAGAGTTAACTCTATAATAGTTTCTTTCTAAATCATGTGTTACGTGTTAATGGGCAATCCCTCGAAAGCACTCCGCTAGCATTAAAGTCCCAACACCAAAGGTACCTACTAGATTAATGACTAGGGGACGGCTTGCAACCACCCCAAATTTTTAGAATATGAATTTAGGGGAGCCATAGCTATGCTCACCTAGATAGTAATTGCTCAGTCGAGTCAACAGAACACGCCTGCTCAGAACATTAAAAATTAAGAGGCATCAACTTCTATGAAGATCATAGATATCTTAAGAATAAATCGGTCAATCCTTATGGAGTTAAAGGTTGATGAGGATCCACAAAATTTAAAGATGATATGTGGAAGGTCCAAAAAGCAACACAAGCAATGAAGACTGAGAAAGTAGAGCTTGGTTCCTACCAACTCAAAGATGTGGATCATATTTAGTACAACCAATTGGGAAAAAGTTGTAATGAGGATGTTGAACTGGCTCAAAAGGGTCAATAGAATTATAAAGCTCAAGGTTCAAAGATAGGAGTGTATCCAAGGATCAAAAGGAAAACACTCATGTTTTAAGTGTGGCAGACTCCATCTAAGTAAATGTTGTAATGGAACAAATGGTTGCTGCAATTATGGTCAGATAGGCCACTTCACAAAGTGTTATCTCACGTAAAGATAGAATGAAGAGGGTAATAAGGCTCTTCCCTTTTCAACAACACCACAATGTATAGATAATCAAAGTGGTGTTAGTATTGGAACGGGGGGAGAGGGGCACGAATCATCTATATGCTAAGGGTACTTCATAGGACCAAAAGAATTTATGACTAGTATGCTCTGAGTCTTTTCTTTTGATGTTTATGCCTTGCTTGTTCCAGGTACAATGCTGTATTTTGTGAATCCTTTCTAATTAATAAGTTTGAGATCCTTCCCGAGAGTCTTCTTGAGCCTTTTCATGTCTCTACCCCTATTAGTGAGCCTATTCTTGTTGTAAATGTGTATAGATATTGCACCCTATCCATTTATCATAGAGATACCATGGGTGACTTAGTTGAGTTGGACATGGTTGATTTCGGTGCCATTCTATGTATGGACTAACTTTATGCTTGTTATGCCATAGTTGATTGCAGGACTCAAGTTGTTAATTTTTAATTTTCTAATGACCCTGTCATACAGTGGAAAGGTAGTCCCTGTCTACCTAAGGGTTATTTTATTTCATACCTTAAGAACAAAATGTTGATCTCCAAAGGTTTTTTTTATCATATAGTTCGAGTCAAAGATATTAATGATGAGACCCAATCCCTTGAGTCCGTTTCTATCGTTAATGAGTTTTCTGATGATCTTCCTGGAGTCCCTCTTTATAGGGAGATAGACTTTGAGATTGATGTTCTTCCAAATACTCAACCTATCTCTATTTCACTATATAAAATGGCACCCGCCTAGATAAAAGAGCTAGAAGAGTAACTGAAAGATCTTCTTGTAAGCGATTCATTAGGCTTAGTATCTCATTCTGAATTCACTCCTGTTATATTCATGCAAAAGAAACATCGGCCTCTTGGGATGTGTATTGACTATTGGGAACTAAATAAGGTCACCTTTAAGAACAGGGATCCTTTTCCTAGAAAATATGATCTACTTGACTAAATGTAGGGGGCCACATGCTTCTCTAAGATAGACCCCAGGTCAGGCTATCATAAGTTGAAAGTGAAAGAATATAACATCCCTAACATGGCTTTCTGAACCCGTTATGGTCATTTTGAGTTTCTTATTATGTCTTTTGGATTGAGTAACGCATTTGTCGATTTTATGGACCTTATGAACCGGGTATTCAATCCATACTTAGACATGTTTATCACTATGTTCATCAATGATATAGTGGTCTACTCCAGGAGTAAGGAAGAGTATGCTAACCATCTCCAAATTGTTCTTCAAAATCTCTAGGATAAGAACTTAATTATATGCAAAGTACTCAAAATGTGAATTCTAGCTTACATCAGTGGCATTCTTAGGCCACATCATATCTGGTGAAAGTATTTTGGTAAATACATAGAAAAAGCAATTAAGAATCAGCCCACAACCACGTCTCCAACTGACATATAAAGTTTCTTACACTTGGTTGGTTATTAAATTATTTGTAGAGGGATTTTCATCCATATTAGCCCTACTGACATAAGTTGATTAAAAAAAGGCTAAGTTTTAATAGTCGTATACATGTAAGAACATCTTCCAAGAGTTAAAAACTAGATTGATTACTACGCTAATGTTGTCCCCACCTGAGAGAACTGGTGGATATGTTATTTATTGTGATGCTTTCAGAGTTAGTTTGGGTTGTGCACTACTGCATAAAGGTAAGGTTATAGCTTATGCTTTTGGGAAGATTAAGATTCATGAGAGAAATTATTCAACTTATGACCTTGAGTTTGTAACAATGGTATTTGTTCTTAAGATTTGGCGTCACTATTTATATAGGGTGTATGTAGATATATTCACCGATCACAAGAGTCTGCAGTATGTCTTCTATTAGAAAGAGTTAAATTTGAGGAAGAGAAGGTGACTTGAGTTGCTCAAATATTATGACGTTAGCATTCATTACCACCCAGGTAAGGCAAATATTGTTGTTGATTCCCTTAGTAGGATGTTTATGGGTAGTATCGCACACCTTGAAGAAAAGAAGAGAGAATTGGCTAAAGATGTGCAAACTCGCATAGATTGGGAGTTCAACTTCCTGACTCTGAGAACTATGGAGTTATTGTGCAGAATGGGTTAATCATCTTTAGTAGTAGAGGTGAAGGAGAAATAAGATCAAGATCCTATCCTGCTCCACTAAAAGAACATGTACATAAGCAAAAGGTGGTGGTCTTTTCAAAAAAGGAAGATGGTGTGTTGAGATATCAAGGTAGATTGTTTGTTCCAAAGGTAGGTGAGCTCAGAGATAAAATCATGATAGAGTCTCATAACTCAAAGTACTTCATCTATCCAGGTTTTTCAAGGATTTATCATGACTTGAGGAAAGTGTATTGATAGAGTGGTATAAAGAGGGATATTATTGACTATGTCTGCAAATGCCCAAATTGCAAACAAGTCAAAGTGGAGCACCAAAGAACATGTGGTTTAGCTCAAAACATAGAGATTCTAGAGTGAAAATAGGAGATGATCAACATAGACTTCATTGCAGGTTTACCATAGTCTCGCAAGTAACATGATTCAATTTGAGTAATCATGGATGGGATGACCAAATTAGCCCACTTCTTGGTCGTTAAGACGATTGAAACCATAGAGGATTATGCCAGATAGTACATTCACAAGATTATAAAAATTTAGGGATTTTTCATGTCTATCATCTCATATCGAGGTGCCTAATTTACAGCTCAATTTGGAAGTCCTTCTCAAAAGATTTAGCTTCAAAGGTTAATCTTACCACTGTTTTTCATCTTTAGATACATGGCTAGGTAGAGAATACAATTCAGACTTTGGAGGATGTATTGAGAACCTGTATCATTGATTTCAAAGGTGATTAGGATGACTAATTGTCTCTTGTTGAGTTTTCATATAATAATAATTATACTCGAGTCAAATGGCCTTTTTGAAGACTTGTATGGAAAGAGATGTAGATCACCGATTCGATATTTAAATTTGGTGAATTTGAGTTTATTGGACTTGACATAGTTTATCAAGCTATGAAAAAAGTGAAAGTCGTCCTAGAGAGGTTGAAAATGGCACAACGTCGCCAAAATTCCTACACATATGTTAGATAGAGAGATTTAGAGTTAGAGTTGAATGATTGGGTGTATTTGAAGGTTTCACCCATGAAGGGTATCATGAGATTTGGGAAGAAAGGAAAACTTAGTCCATGTTACATTGGTCCTTACCCAATTATAAAGCGAGTTGGTAATGTCACCTATGAGTTGAATTTACCCTCAGAGTTAGCCTCTATTCATCTCATATTTCATATTTTGATGTTGAAGAATTGTTTGAGATCTTTCATTGGTGAGTCCTATTGAGAGTGTTGGGATACATGATAACCTGTCATATGAAGTGCAATGACCTGGTTGATCATTTTTTGCCTTATCTATGAAAATTACTGTTTTACCCTTTTGTAAATTGCTTTAGGCCTACTTTGAACTATTTGAATGGTTGGAACTGAAATCGTGAGTTTTAAAAGTTGAAAATGTGAGTTTTGTAATTTTTGAAGATTTAAGTTATTAAAAAGATGAGTTTCTATGTCATTCTAAATTTCAGAGGTTGGATTGGGGATCCATCGATTCCATTATTTTCGAAACATTGAAATTGAACTATAGGAAGTTGCAGAACTGAATTAGAAGTTAAAATGAGGTTTTTAGGCCCAAAGTTGTGATTTTAGCCATTTTCGAAACAAAAGTTTGACTTTGGTCAATATTCGGAGTTCAGAAGCTCGGATCAGAATTCAGACAGATCTAGTAGTTCCAGATGGTAAAACTAATACTAGAAAGTCTTGTCATAATTTTTGGAGTTGCCAAGGGCAGTTTTGATATTTTGAGTTTTAAACTAGTTTATTTGACTTGCATTAGTAAATGTGTCGTGGAGATCTTAAAATAAAATTTCAATTATTTCGTTGAGTCCGGATCGTCATTTTCGATGTAGATACATGTTTAGTTTTTAAAATTTGGGTTTTCAGATGGACCCCAGGGGTCCGTTTTGAGATTTTGCAATTGCTAGGGTGAAGCACCTGGTGCAGCCCCATTTTCTTCTTTGTGTTCGTGGACAAACTTATGCGTCCGTGGAGATATAATTTTCTTTCTTCTATGTGTTCGTGGATAATTATTCAAGATCGTGGAGTACGTTCTGTTTGGGTCGGTTTTAAAGAAGTAAAATCACCATTTTTACTCTATTTTGCAATATTTCAACCTTTGAAAGGCAATTTTTGAAGAGGGTTTTCGGAGAAATCGTTTGCATAAGTATTTTTAACATCGTTTTGATTAATTTTTTCATGGTTGTTTTCTTCATTTTGCCTTGAATTTCATGATTTTGAATGTCCAAAATTGAGAATTTTTGGTCTATAATCTTGAAACTTTAAATGATGATTTCTCTATCGATTTGAACTCGATTTTAGTAGAATTTTAATCCACGAAATCCATTTTTCATGAAAAACGTCATTTTGAAGTCAATCTTCATATTTGAGAAGTTTGAATTTTAGCCCTATTTTTAATCATTTTACCCCTAAGCCTATTCATGCCAATATAGGTATTAAAATGCACCTCGTGATGTGTAGTATCTATTTTGATAGTGGTTGATCAACCAAGATCCTTTGGAGGCTGGAGTTGATTGAAAACTTGTCTGAGTGCTATTTTGTGTCAAGGTAGGTTCCGCTAAACTTTTTGGGACTGAATTTGAGTTATTGAGCATGCTTATGTGATAATTGTGAGATCTAGATTGAATTATGACCCGATAACACGATATGATTAAATTTGATGGGTATATGATGTTGGTTCTTTCGAATATTGAGTAAATGGTGATCCTATTGATTAATTGAAATGAAATAGTGTGATTTGTGATAATTTGGATATCATTATGAATATATAAGACTTGGAATAGTTTTTGGGTTAATGTTGTAACTAATTGATGATGAGTGTGATAACTCTGAGTTATGAGCCCATTTGGGTGTCACGACCTGGACCTAGGGTATAGGAGAGACATGGAGAATGGGAACCCAAGAGTCCCCAAACAAGCCTCATAGCATCCATTCACACATCATCGATTTAGAAGCGCATATGGAATAGTAAACACATAATTCTAAGGGACGGGAAAATAGGACTCACGCTATGGGGACATCATAGGGATAGGGATTAACATGGATTCACATAGCACATAGCACATAGAGACTAAGGAGCAGGTAAGTATGACTCACTCTATGGGGGAAATATGGGATTAGGATCTTCTGCATCATAACATGAAGACATAACCTAAGCTCATAATCCATAATGACCATAACCATTACATAACCATGCCCATAAACGTAATCCCCGAATACAACATTTAGCACATAAGTGTAAAAGAGAATCTACAAGATGCCTAAAAATGCCTCTAGTCATAAGATAGGACAGACGACAAGACATTTCTCGGGCTCACCCTCAAAGTAAATAACATAAACAAAACATCATAGGTAGAGAAATAGTGACTCACCACAACGAGTATCTCGACATCCAATCTAGCCTTCGTACGGTGGATGATGGAAATCTCTGGTCCCTACATGGTTAGATTATGTAGGAAAAATGTAATGCATTAGTATGTCTGAATGTATTAAGTATGCGGGAATTTAATGCACATGAACTCATTAAACCTACATTCAATGTTAGATGACAAAGGTACATATATAGAAAGAATCCTATAACAAGAGAATAATATATCGATATTCTATGAGATGTATGATGCATGAATACAAAAATGCTTCATATATAATGAGGATAGGACCGTAACTGACATGAGACCAAGTGAGCTATAACTTGGAACTCTGTCGTCTACTCCACAACTGGTAAAGAGGTGACAAACTTGCCAAAGTTAGACTTTTAACATTCTTTCCTTTTAGGGCATAAACATACCTATGCTGGGCATATAGTTATGGGACAATGAGATTTTTTTCTAGCGGGTCATGCCTCAACTAATGGGATGAGCCTCAATCTTAAGGTCCTCTCGGTGCTAGGTCATTATCCCACTAGAATACATATATATATATATATATATATATACATGTTTATTTCAAATCGTTTGCATGCATTCTTAGGCTCAAAGGCCAAATCTCACTCTTCTTAATCATGCATAGTAGGCTTAAAAGCCAAAACATTCTTCATTAATACTTTTCATGCATAGGAATGGCTCCTTAGACATAATGGTGTAAACACCCATACTTTCTTGATGAGCCTTAATCATAGACATTTTTGTGATCACATTCTTGTCATAACCATAATCTTATCAAAATCACATACATAGACATAGTTGGGTCTTAACCCACTTCATAATCTTCATAAAAACCATAGTCATGTATACATATGCCATGAATGAGATAAGACTAGCATGGGTAAAAGATATTCACACTAAAATCAACAACACTTTACGAAATTCAAGTAAAACCATAAGTAAAATTCACATTTAAATCATAATATAGTTTACCCATCACTAATCAAGCTTTAAAGGGAATATGCACATTCATAACTTCAATGTAATTCATCATGTTAGGGCTAAATCACATTAAAATCAATAAATAAACATAGCCCATACATCAATTGAATTTAATAAACAATAATATTGAAAACCCATATTTAAAGTAAGCTAAAATTCCATGAAATCGAGTGTAAAAGAGTTTACGTCTTCTTGGTTGAAAGGAACCAAGAATAAATCCCACATACCTTAGCTAATGAAGAAGATTCAAGAAGAATGAGCCTTCCCTTGATTCTCAAGCTTAAGGTATGGGCTCCCATGAGGGGTCCATATGTGGTGTGCCTTAGTTTAAAATTCCACGCTTAAGGCCAAACACCCTCCAAATGGCCAAGGGCCAGACCATGGAGGCATCACACAGGTCGTGCGACCTCACACAGACCGTATGGGCTCCCATGGAGCATCACCTTGGTCCAAAACTTTTCGAAATTGAGATTTTCAAGCTCTAATGAGGTCGTACAATGTTTGAATCCTTACATCATCTCCCACTTGGGAACGCTCATCCTCGAATGTGCTAGGACAAGGCTTGAAAGGCTTGACTTAGAACATGAAACATCCAAACACAAGGTACAATGCATAATTCATCATTTGAAAATCAACAAGTCATTGAAACTCATATCAAAACCTATTCAAATCATTAAATACATCATCAAAATCATTTCTTTGGACATGTATGCATGTCATATCATGAGACTTAAGAGTGAAAGAATTTGGACCATTGAGAATAGGAAGAATCTAATACCATAGGCTTGAGTAGATTGGAAAGGATAGTTGTATTATCACATCATACTTGATTCCACTCCCCACGTAGCACTTTCCACATGTTGATTTCTCTAAAGTACCTTAACCGAAACAACATCCTTGTTGGGAAGCCGCTTCAATTGTCTTATCCAAAATGTCAATAGGAACTTCTTCATAAGACAGGTTCTCCTCAACCTCAACACCTTTCAAAGGCACAATAGCACTAGTATCACCAACCAACTTCCTCAACATAGACACATGGAAAATCGAGTGACTAGGGCTTAATTTCGGAGGGAAATCCAACCTATAAGCTATATTACCAATCCGTTTCAACAATATCACAAAGACCTACATACCGGGGACTCAACTTGCCCTTCTTTCCAAAATGTATTACACCTTTCATAGGTAAGACTTTCACATACACCCAATTACCAAAATGAAACTCAAGAACCTTCTTCCTAACATCCAAATAGGACTTTTAGTGACTTTGGGCCATCTTAAACCGCCCCCTAATCAATTTCACCTTAGTACCACGTTCTCTTTGAAACGACCTCCAAAAGTGAGAAGTAAATTGGGTTCCATGATCTTATATGATAGACCTAGGTACACCATGCAACTTCACCAACTCTTGGATGTACAACCTTGCATAACCTTCGGCGCTAAAGGTAGTCTTGACCAGTAGGAAATGAGCCGACTTAGTTATCCGGTCAACAATAATCCAAATTAAGTCAAATTTCCTTCGAGTACAAGGCAAACCAACCACAAAATGCAAGTTCACATTTTCCTACTTCCAAGTAGGAGTTTCAATATCTTGAGTCAAAACCACCGGGCCTTTGGTGTTCTACCTTCGCTTGTTAACAATTAGGGCATTCAGATACAAGTTTGGCTATACCCTTCTTCATACGATGCCACCAAAACACCTGCCTCAAATCCCAATACATCTTGGTAGATCCCGGATGAATAGAATAACTAGAGTTATAGGCTTTACTCATGATTACCCTCCTAAGGTCATCCACATTCGGAACACATAACCGATCTTGATACCGAAGCACACTGTCTCCCCCATTAGAGAACACCTCTACTTTCTTTTCGGCAACCAATTTCTTCAATTTTACCAATGATGGATCTATATCTTGCTTAGCCTTTACATTAACAACCACCAAAGATTCGTCCCCATTCTAAACATAAACACCACCATCATTAGAGTCGGCCAAGCTAACTCCCAATCTAGCCAAATGATGAACATTTTTTGCCAACCCTTCCTTCCCTTCATCCATATGAGCCATACTTCCCAGAGATAGCCCACCAAGAGCATTGTCTACACTATTTTCCTGGACCGGATGATATCCTACACTCATATCATAGCCCTTCAAGAGTTCCAACCATCTCCTTTGTCTCAATTTAAGATCCCTTTGAGTGAACACATATTGCAAACTCTTGTGGTCGATGAAAACATCAACATGCAGCCCATACAAATAGTGTCTCTATATCTTAAAGGCAAACATCACCGCCACTAACTCAAGATCATGATTTAGGTAATTACACTCATGCGCCTTCAATTTCCTTGACTCATAAGCTATCACCTTACCATGTTTCATAAGTACACAACCCAACCCAATCCGAGAAGTATCACAACACACCATTAACCTATCTAAGCCATCCTGATAAATTTAAAATAGGAGCTGACGTAAGCCGATCTTTCAATGTCTAGAAACTCCTCTCACACTTATCCAACCAAACAAACTTGGCCTTTTTTGAGGCAACTTGGTCAATAGAGATGTATTAGATGAGAAGCCTTCGAAAAACCTCCTGTCATAACTAGCCAACCCAAAAAATCTTCAAATATCTGCAGGAGCAAGCTTGTTAAACAATGCATATCCTTCACCAACTCCCTTTTGACCTCATCTATAGGATCAACTGCAACATCTTCCTTGCATGGATTGCATTACGAGCCCTTAGTAACTCTCCATACTCGATAAGGAGGGATGGAGATAGGAAATCTTAAGACACATTCCATGGCATGATAAGAATCATGGAAAAGTAAATCATTTCCTAAAACACCATGTAGCCTCCTACCCATAGATGTGGTGCGCTTAACAACCATGAATAAGACTCTACTTGACGTGGCATGTTGGACTCTGAGGACCATTTATAAACCTAATGCTCTGATACCATCTCTGCCACGACCCAAACCTAGGGTCTAGGAGTGACATGGTGAATGGGAACCTGGGAGTTCCCAAACAATCCTCATAGCATCTATTCACACATCATCGGTCATAAAGTGCCTATGGAATAGTAAACAAAGAGTTCTAAGGGATGGGAAAATTGGACTCACTATATGGGGAAATCATAGGGGTAGGGATTAATATGGATTCACATAACATATAGCACACAGAGACTAAGGGGCGGGGTAAGTATGACTCACACTATGAAGGAAATATGGGACTTAGGATCTTCCACATCATAACATGAATCCATAACATAAGCTTATAATCAATCCATAATGACCATGACCATTACAAAACCATATCAATAAACATAATCCCCAAATACAACACTTAGCACATAAACATAAAAGTGAGACTACAAGATGTCCAACAATCCCTCTAGTCATTAGATAGGATGGGGGCCAAGACATGTCCCGGCTCACCCTCAAAGTTAATAACATAAACAAAACATCATAGGTAGATAAATGGTGGTTTGCCTTGGAAATTAGGACTCACTATAATGAGTAACTCAAGATCCAATCTAGTCATCATATGGTAGATGAAGGAAATCTCTAGTCCTTACATGAATAGATCATGTAGGCAAAAAGTATGTGTTAGTACGTTTGAACTTGCCAAAGGTAGGTCCTTAACATTCTTTCCCCTTGGGACTTAAACATACCTATGTTAGGCACATATTTATGGGACAATGAGATTCATTTCTCATGGGTCATGCCTCAGCTAATGGAATGCCCCTCAATCTCAAGGTCTTCTCGGTGCTAGGTCATCATCCCACTAGAATACATATATATACATGCTTGTAAAAGAGGGATAAGACTTACAAATTGGTTGCATGCATTTTTAGGCTTAAAGGCCAACTCTCATTCTTCATAATCATGCATAGTAGGCTAAAAAGCCAAAACATTCTTCATGAATACTTTTCATGCATAAGAATAGCTCCTTAGACACAATGGTGTAAACACCCATACTTGCTTAATGAGACTTAATCATAGATATTTATTTGATCACATTCTTGTCATAATAATAATCTTATCAAAATCACATGCATAAACATAGTTGGGTCTTGACCCACGTCATAATCTTCATAAAAACCATAATCATGTATGCATATGCCATGAATGAGATGAGATTAGCATAGGTAAAAGAAATTCAAACTAAAGTCAACATTATATTATGAAATTCAAGTAAAAACATAGGTAAAATTCACACTTAAATCATAATATAGTTTACCCATGCACAAATCAAGCTATAAAGAGGACATGCCCATACATAACTTCATAACTTCAATTCAATTCATCATATTAGGGCTTAAATCACTTTAAAATCAATAAATAAACATAGCACATAGGTCAATTGAATTTAATAAATAATAATATTTAAAGCCCATATTTAAAGTACGCTAAAATTCCATTAATTTGAGTGTAAAAGAGTTTGGGTTTTCTTGGTTGAAAGGGACCAAGAATCAATCTCACATACCTTAGCTAATGAAGAAGGTTCAAGAAGAAATTTGAAAAAGAATGAACTTTCCCTTGATTCCCAAGAGTAATTCCCACTCGAGTTCTTGGAGGGAGACTTAAGTGAATTTTAAATGTGAGAAATAAATTTAAATGAGAGGAATACAGTTTAGGTCATTTGGAGGTCTTAAGATTGTATAGAAAGTCATTTAGTAGAAGCCACAATTTTTTAAAAAAATCATTAATAAAGAAAAATAACATTTCTTGCCAAGGGTCCTTTCTTAGGAAGTCTCACGGTCCGTAGAAGTTTTTATGGACCGTGAAACCCTCTCGTAATAACTCACTTAGTAAATTTTTAGAAAACCTACAACAGACGGGCTTTACAAAAATGAGCATAACTTCTTGATTCGAACTTGGAATAAGGTGAAACCAGATGCGTTGGAAAGCTAATTCAAAGAACTTCAATTTGATAAGTCATGGAAAACCCTTCTCATCCAATAGATATGACCATTTAAAGTTCAATTGTCCATCGGTTCTTGTGAAAAGTTTAACCAATGGAATTTCTTTGAACTTGGCTTGATGTATGAGACCCATGATGGCCCTAAAAACATAAATAAGCTTGAATTGAAGGCTTGAAAGTGAGATTATCTTGAGCTTGAAATTTTTATACTTAGAAAAAATCCACTCCGGAAGCCATAAGGACTGTACTACTTTGTACGAGCCATGTACTTGGCCGTGCCACCATACTTGGCCCCAAAATTATGGGATTTCATGCTAAGGCCACCACAAGGTCCGTGAGGTGTCACACAGATCGTGAATGGTCTATGTGTGGTGTGCCCTAGTTTAAAATTCCACACTTAAGGCCAAACACCCTCCAAATGGCCAAGGGCCACTCTATGGAGGCTCTACACGGGCTGTGTGAACTCACACGGACCATATGGGCTGCCATGGAGTGTCACCTTGGTTGAAAACTTCTGAAAATAAGGTCATACAATGTCCATGTTCTTACATCGAGGGTACTTATAAAGCTTCTTTCAACGACATCTGGTTATTAGTGTGTTTGTGATGAGATGGGATAATGTTGACCTTGTGGTACTAGTTGATATACCTGGTATAGACCATTTAATGTGATGGCTATTGTACATATTCTATCTTATATGGATTAGATGCATTAGTATGCACGCGTCTTTTATCTGATTAGTTGAATTGGTATGCATATGTTTCTTACCTCATTAGTTGCATTAATATGCACACATCCTATGATGGACCGGGTGTATTGGTATGCTCAGATTTCCTTCTTGATTCGGTTGCATTGATATGCACACATTATATATGACTATTTGCATTGGCATGCACGCATCTTATACTTGAGGGTTGCATTTTTTGCACAAATCTCATTTTATTGCATCATTTGAGATATTACGATATGTTTTGGGATAGTTGGTTATGGCCTGCGATGCCCTGACATATTTGAGTACATGGTGTGCGATGCCCCCGGGTTTTATCTTGCAACTTCAGCTCTATAGATGTGTACATTGGCCCAGCAATGGTCATGATTTCACCTTATACATGGCCTACGACGCCATTGCATTCAAACATAGCATTGCATTGCATCATTGGATCAGTTTACCATCTATAACTGCCATTATTAATGACTTTATTATATTGTGTACTAACCCTTTTGATGCAGGTGATAGAACTCTTTGTTATTACATACTTGTTCGATTTCTATTACCCAGTTAGTTGAACCTACTAGGTACATTTTGGTGTACTCAACCCTACTTTGTTTCCTCCTTACAAATTGTGCATAGGGTTCAAGATAGAATAATTTATCATTCCATCTGAAAATTATCAGTACCATCCAGATCTCAGCAGTGAGACTTAGACCTCGAGTCATCGTGGATCTATGGGTCCTCTTTTTTATTTTCTTATCTCTCAAACTATGTATCAAATATTATCAAATAGCATTGTATTTTATTTTGAGGCAGTTGTATTTACCCTTCAGTACCATTTTAGATGCTCTTGTACTTATGACTCTAGGTTTGGGAGATTTCATATATCTTTTGAGTTTGTTTCCACTTTATTTATCTTTCTCTAGTTGCGATCCATTTTGGGTCATGGCAAGTTTGGTATCAGAGCTCTAGGTTTGTTGGGATCATGACTCAAGAGCAAGGTGTCAGTAGAATCATGTGAATTGGTGTGTAGACATCCAACCTATCTTTAGGAGGCTACGAGATACTAGTTAGGAAGGATTTTCACATCTTGCTTCCATTCGTGCATTTCTTTGTATTACCTATTTTGAAAGTGTCTAATCTGCTCCTTTTACGCAAATGCCGACTACCAAATCCCACCGATCAGTGAGAAATCCTGAGGTAGCTGATGTGGCTCCCACCCGAGGTCGAGGTAGAGTTTCAAAAAAGACCAGGGGCAGAGATATGTTAGAGGGGTATCTCCACCTCAAAGGAAGACTAGATTGGCTTCTCTAGAGCCTTCCATGCCCTTAGCCCTAGAGACTACTCAGTTCAACAGTTACTGTTGATGTATTGGCTAGATTGGAGGGAGCACCTCCCACCCCAGCTACTGTTAATGTACTAGTTTCTACAGCACCGGTTGGTCCTTCTATAGCCCCATTCAAGCCAACTATGATTCATGTTGGTCCTTTTATAGCCACATAGGGTTGACCACACTTCATACCAGTTCACCGGCCTTGCCAAGGAGTAGTGGAGGTTAGTTGTAGCTTTTAGACCTGTTGGATCTCAAATTATGACTTGGGGATAGTTCATCGAGATATTATTGGAGAGGTTTGTGCTATAAAACCTCTGAGATAGCCATCAAGATAAGTTTGATACAACCCCTAGATATTTGACGATTGGCTAAGGGCTTGGCAAGGTATCTTCAGGAGGCTATAGCTTCTTTGGTGTTGGATGGAGGCACATTTTTAGTGTTGTAGATCATGATCATATGATAGAGTGCATCAAGAAGGATAGACAGTGTGGCAGGAAGAGGTTTTGTCGACATGGATAGTATAGTGGGCACCCGCCACAAGACCAAGAGATTCAGAGGCAGGGCCAGGCAGTTCGGGTAACTCTTCTAGCATTTGATAGTGTTGATAGATCCAGATCTACTCAGGTGGGTAATGCACCCAAGCATGGTGGCTTTTCAGGGCAACCATCTTAGAGGCAGGAGACTAAGGCTTTTTATTATTCTGATGAGATTGGGCGCTTGGCTCATCATTTTCCTCACTGTATACCTCCTGCTCAGACTATAGATTCTCAGCCCACTCATCAAGCTCTAGTATCGATACCTAGGAACACACTTCAGGCTTTGAGAGATGGTGCTAGAGGAGGTCGTGGTATAGTGAGAGGTGGTACTCATTATGGTCAACAGGCTAGCGGTGGGCATAGAGTTTGCTATGCTATCCTAGATAGAGCTAAGGCAGAGGCCTCTAATGCAGTTATCAAAGGTATAGACCCAATTCGCCACCATTTGGCTTAAGTTTTATTTGATCTTGACTCTACTTATTCATATGTGTCGGCCTATTTTGCTTCTGATATTGATATTATGTGTGAGCTGCTTGCCAATCCTATTTGTGTTTTCCCCATGGTAGGTGAATTTTTAGTGGTGAATCGGGTGTATCGGGGTTATGTTGTGACTTTTATGAGGAGAGATACCGTTGCTAATTTGATATTGTTGGATATGGTTGATTTTGATGTGACATTGGGCATGGATTGGTTGTCGCCATATCATGTTATTCTTGACTTTCATACGAAGACCGTGACCCTATCTTCCCCTGACTTGCCTCAGTTGATGTCGATTGGAGCACCTATCTCCTATCCTAAGGGTGTTATTTCTTATATGCATGCTTGTCGACTGATGAGTAAGGGGTGTTTGGCATCTTTAGCTAATGTTCAGGTTGTTTCTTAGGAGCCTCTATCATTGGAGACTACCAGGGTTACTCGAGAATTTGTGGATGTATTCTTGACTGATTTACCAAGTGTTCCTCTAGATCATGATATTGACTTTGTTATTAATTTATAGTCAGGCACTAAGCCCATATCAATTTCTCCTTATCGGATGGCCCTAGCAGAATTGAAGGAGTTAAAGGAATAATTGGGACATTTATTGAAGAAGGGATAATGTCCGAGTGTATCTCCCTGGGGTGCTCCTATATTATTTGTGAAGAACAAGGATGGCACTATGCATATGTCTATTGACTATCACCATCTTAACAAAGTGACCATCAAGAACAAATTCCTTTTGCCTCACAGTTATAATCTTTTTTACCAGTTGAAGGGTGCCTCGACATTCTCCAAGATTGACTTGAGGTCCGATTATTATCAACTGAGAGTTTGAGAGTCTGATATCTCAAGGACAACTTTTAGGACCTGTTATGGGAATTATGAGTTCGTGGTAATGTAATTTAAGTGGACTAATGCCTCGGTTGCCTTAATAGAGTTGATGAACCGAGTGCTCAAGCCCTATTTCGACATCTTCGTGATTTCGTTCATAGATGATATATTGGTTTATTCTAAGAGTGAGGCAGATCATGTTCAGCACATGAGGACCGTACTCCAGAGATTAAGGGAAGAGAAATTGTATGCGAAGTTCTCAAAGCATGAGTTTCAGCTTGAGTCTGTTGCATTTTTTAGCCATGTGGTGTCAAAAGAGGGTATTATGGTCAATCCCGCCAAGGTCGCAGTTGTTGATGAGTGGGCTAGGCCTACTTCCGTGATTGATATTTGGAGTTTCCTTGGTCTAGCGGGGTATTATCGGTGTTTTCTTCAAGGTTTTTCATCTATAGCAGCCCCGTTGACTAGATTGACTCAGAATGTTGTGCCATTTCAATGGTCGGATGATTGTGAGGTGAGCATCCAAAAGCTTAAGGGTCTGTTGACTTCAACACCTATTCTTGCTTTATCCAAGGAGGGAGTTCCATTTGTGGTATATTATGATGCTTCGGGTGTGGGCATGGGTGGTGTATTGATGCAATAGGGGAAGGTTATAACTTACGCTTCTATACACATGACTTCGAGTGGGTTGTAGTTGTGTTTGGGTTAAAGTTGTGGCAATATTATCTTTATGGGGTACATTATGAGATCTTTACTGATCACCAAAGTCTCAAATACATCTTTTCCAACTTAATCTAAACATGAGACAACATAAGTAGTTGGAGTTGCTTAAGGATTATGATATCTCTATTCTATATCACCTTGGGAAGGCTAATGTGGTGGCAGATACTTTGAGCCGAAAGGCTACTAGTATGGGGAGTTTGGAATTCTTGAGGGCTGAGGAGAGGCCCTTAGCCTTGGCGGTAGTCGTTTGCTAGATAGATGGTTAGTTTGGATATTTCTCCTCCTCAGAGTATTTCGGCCTTTGTTGAGGCTAGATCTTCTTTATTTGATCAGATATGTGCTTATCAATTTGAGGATCCTAGATTGTGCTTGTTTCGGGACAAGGTGTTGATAGGTGAAGCCAAGGTTGCTATTGTTGATTCTGATGGTATTTTGAGGGGTTAATGGTAGGGCTTGTGTACCCAAGGTAGGAGATTGGGTAAGATTGATACTAGAGAAGGCCCATTGTGCTAGGTATTCCATCCATCCGGGTGTGGCTAAGATGTGTCATGATCTTAAACAATATTATTGGTGGTTTGGTATAAGGAGAGACATCGCTGAGTTTGTGACCAAGTGTTTGAATTGCCAATAGATGAAGTATTAGCACCAAAAGCTCGGTGGATCGGTGCAAAGGATGCCCATTCTCGAGTGGAAGTGGGAGAGAGTGACTGTAGATGCTGTTACAGGTTTTCCCATGGCCTTGGGAAAGTTTGATTTAGTTTGGGTGGTTGTTGATCGATTGACCAAGTCAGCACACTTTCTACCAGTGAAAACTAGCTATAGTCCGGAGCAATTGGCTAAGTTATATATATAGGGCATTGTAAGATTACATCATGTGCCAATGTTAAACGTATCAAATAGAAGGTTTGTGTTTACTTCTCACTTTTGAGGGGCTCTACAGTGTGGTTTGGGTACTAGAGAGGATTTAAGTTCAGTTTTTTACCCTCAGACTAATGGTCAGTCAGAGCGCACCATTCAGGTGTTAGAGGATATGCTTAGGGCTTGTGTTATTGATTTTGGGGCTCGATGGAACAAGCAATTACCTTTGGTAGAGTTTGGATATAACAACAGTTACCATTCCAGCATCCAGATGGCACTGTTTGAGTCCTTGTATGGCCAGAGGTGTAGATTTAGATTGGATGGTTTGATTCTGGTTAAGCCAAGGTGTTGGGTGTAGATTTGTTTCAGAATTCCATAGATCGGGTTCGACTGAGTCAGAGCAGACTTTTGACAGCCCAGAGTCACTAGAAGAGTTATGATGGTAAGAGGGTTAAGCCTCTTGAGTTCTCTATTGGTGACAGTATTTGGCTAAAAGTCTCACCCATGAAGGGTGTGATGAGATTTGGAAAGAGGGGCAAGCTTAGTCCCAAATTCATTAGCCCATTTGAGATTTTGAGGAGAGTTAGTGAGGTAGCCTATAAGTTGGCTTTACCACGAGACTATCTTCTATCCATCCTATTTTTCATGTTTTTATGCTTCACCGATACATTCCAGAAGAGTCCCATGTGATTTCTCATGACTCTGTTGAGTTGGGTCCAGATTTGTCCTTCGAAGATGAGCCTATAGCTATATTGGACAGGCAGGTCCAGAGATTGAGATCCAAAGGTATACCATCCCAGCCTTTTTGAGACTTAGGTACTTTTTTTTTCTTATGTTCAAGGACGAACATCATTTATAGTGGTGAATGATGTAATGACCTGGTTGGTCATTTTTTGCCTTATCTATGAAAATTACTATTTTACCCTTTCGTAAGTTGTTTTGGGCCTACTTTGAACTATTTGAATGGTTGGAACTAAAATCCTGAGTTTTAAAAGTTGAAAATATGAGTTTTGGCATTTTTGGAGGCTTAAGTTATTAAAAAGTGAGTTTTGTGTCATTCTGAGTTTGGGAGGTCGGATCGAGGATCTGTTGATTCTATTAGCTCCTTAAACGTCGAAACTAAACTATAGGAAGTTGTAGAACTGAATTTAGAGTTATAGTGAGGATTCTAGGCCTAAAGTTATGATTTTAGTCATTTCTGAAACCAGTGTTTGACTTTGGTCAACATTCAGAGTTCAAAAGCTCGGATCAGAATTGTGACAGTTCTAGTAGTTCCAAAATGGTGAAACTAATGCTAGAAATGGTTTCATCATAATTTTTGGAGTTGCCGAGGGAAGTTTTGGTATTTTGAGTTTTAAACAAGTTTATTTGACTTTCATTAGTAAATGTGTCATGGAGACCCCAGAATCGAATTCTGATTATTTCGTTGAGTCTGAATCACCATTTTTGGTGTGGATACATGTTTAGTTTGTAAACATTTAGGTTTTGGATGGATCCAAGAGGTGCATTTTAAGATTTTGCAATTGCAGGTGTGAAGCATCTGGTGCAGCCCCATTTTCTTCTCCGTGTTTGCCGAAAAAACTTCCACGTTCATGGAGGTATAATTTGCTTTCTTCTCTGCATTTACGGATAATTATCGGCGATCGCGGAGTACATTTTGTCTGAGTCAATTTTAAAGACATAAAATCACCATTTTTACTCCATTTTCAATATTTCAAACTTTAAGGGGCAATTTTTGAAGAGATTTTTCAGAGAAATCTTTTGGGTAAGAGTTTCTAACATCATTTTGATTAATTTTCATAGTTTTATCTTGATTTTGTCTTGAATTTCACGATTTTGAATGTCCAAAATTGGGAAATTTTGGTCTATGATCTTGAAACTTTAAATGATGATTTCTCTATCGATTTGAACTCGATTTTAGTAGGATTTTCATCCACGGACTCTATTTTCGTGTAGAACCTGATTTTGAAAATCAATTTTTTATTTAGGAACATCGATTCTTAGCCCCATATTTGACCCTTTTTTCTCTAAGCCTAATCCATGCCAATATGGGTATCAAAATGCACCTGTTGATGCGTAGTATCTATTTTTTATGGTGGTTGATCGACCCAAGAACCATTTGGAGGCTTGAGTTGATTGAAGGCTTGTCTGAGTGCAGTTTTGGCATTGAGGTAGGTTCAGCTAACCTTTTCGGGACTAGATTTGAGTTATTGAGCATGCTTAGATGATAATTATGAGATGTGATTAAATTATGACCTAGTAACATGATATGATTGAATCTGATGGAAATACAATATTGGTTATGCCAAATATTGAATAAATGGCGATCTTATTGAGTAATTGAGATGAAATCATGTGATTTGCAATAATTGGGATAGCATTATGATTATATGAGATTTGAGATAGTTTTTGGGCTAATATTGTGACTAATTGATGATGGGTGTGATAAGTGTGAGAGTTATGAGCCCATCTGGGGGGTACTAGTAGACCTTGTTTCAATGACATCTGGTTATTACTTAGTTAGTGATGAGATGGGATAATGTTGGCCTTGTGATATTAGTTGATATACCTAGTATAGCCCGTTTAATGTGATAGCTATTGTACATACTCTATCTTACATGGATTAGAAGCATTGGTATGCACACATCCTTTTTCTTATTAGTTGCATTGGTGTGCACATGTTTCTTACCTGATTAGTTGCATTAATATGCACACATCTTATACTAGACCAGGTGCATTGGTATGCATAGATTTCCTTCCTGATTGGGTTGCATTGATATGCACACATTATATATGATTGTTTACATTGGCATGCACATATCTTACACATGATAGGTTGCATTGTTATGCACACAACTCATTTTATTGCATCATTTGAGGTATTACAATATGTATTGGGATAGTTAGTTATGGCTTGCGATGTCGTTGGGTTCTATCTTGCAACTTCAGCTCGATAGATGTGTACATCGGCCCCGCGACAATCGTGATTTCACCTTATATATGTCCTGCGATTCCATTGCATTCATGCATAGCATTGCATTGCATCAATAAATTGATTTACCATTTATAATTGCCATTATTCGTGACTTTATTGTATTGTGTACTAACCTTTTTTATGCAGGTGATGAATTCTTCTTTATTACATACTTGTATGATTTTCTTATGCGGTTGGTTGAACCTACTGGGTACATTTCAATGTACCCACCCTACTTTGTTTCCTCGCTATAGATCGTGCACATGGTTCAGGACAGGGTAGTTGATCATTCCATCTGAGTATTATCGTTACCATCCTGACCTCAGTGGTGAGGCTCAGGCTACGAGTCGTCGATGATCTTTGGGTCCTCTTTTTATTTTCTTATCTCTCAGACTATGTATCATATATTATGAGACAACATTGTATTTTCTTTTGAGACAATTGTATTTACCCTTCAATGCCATTTTAGATGCTTTTGTACTCATGACTCCAAGTTTTGGGAGATTTCTTATATCTTTTGAGTTTGTTTCCACTTTATTTATTTTTCTCTAGTTGCGATCCGTTTTGGGTTGTGACATGAGGAGACTCTGGTCCAAATCCTTAATCGCCAAGTCCACAAGTTGAGGACCAAAGAGGTTGTATTTGTCAAAGTCTTTGTGGAGAAATCAATTCGTTGAAAAAGATACATATGAAGCTGAAGAAGATATGAAGGTGAAATGCCCGCATCTATTTGTGCATACTAGTAATGACGTCGAAGGTACTATTCCTATTCCAAATTCTAAGTTCGATATCCATTCTTAATGTTTGAGTATTCAAGTTTTTGAATATTTGATATCTTGATGGTTTTCATGCTTGATGCCTCTTAGTTTCATCATCATTCAAGGATGAATGATCTCGAAGGAGAGATATTGTAACACCCTCTACAATATCCTAATTATGAAATCCAAAATCACAAAAAAGTCTGAGAAAGATATTCACTATCAGAGACCATGAAGCGGTTGTTGCAGCTCAAAAGGGAGATATTGTAAAACAACAACAACATACCCAGTGAAATCCCACAAGTGGGGTCTGGGGAGGGTAAGATGTACGCAGACCTTACCACTACCACATAGGTAGAGAGGCTGTTTCCTGGACACCCTCGTCACAAAAACCCATCAGCAGAATAAGCTAGATATGATAAACAAGCAAGAAAGAGAAGAATACATGATAATACGTAGATACAGGATAGTAAACATGTAAAGGTAGATAAATAACATATAAAGACAGACAATTACCACTCCTTCCTATCTACCCTATTAGCCTGCTACTCTAATTCTCGACCTCCACTCCTTCCTATCTAAGGTCATGTCCTTGGTGAGATCAAGTTTCACCATATCTTATCTAATCACCTCCCTCCAATACCTATTTGGTCTACTTCTACCCCTCCTTGTAGCTCCCAAATCTAACCTCTCACATCTTCTAACAGTGGCATCGGTACTCCTTCTCTGTACATGTCCAAACCATCGCAGTCTCGCTTCCCTCATCTTGTCAGCTACAGGGGTCACCTCTAGCTTCTCCCGAATGACCTCGTTCCTAATCTTATCACTCCTAGTGTGGCCACACATCCATCTTAACATCCTCATTTCTGCGACCTGCATCTTCTGAACATGTACATTTTTAATTGGTCAACACTCCACCCCATACAGCAAAGATGGTCTAACCACCATTCTGTAGAACTTACCTTTGAGTTTAGGTGGTATCATCTTATCACACAATACTCCAGAGGCCAACCTCCATTTTGTCCAAGCCGCTCCAATACAATGTATGACATCATCGTCGATATCCCCACTACTCTGGATGATAGACCCCAGATACTTAAATCTTTCCTTCTTGGGGATAAGGGAGATATTGTAACACCCTCTAAAATATCCTAATTATGAAATACAAAATTCTAGAAAAGTCTGAATGAGTCAATCTATATCAGTGACCACAAAGTAGCTTCTATAGTATGTAGAAGGTTCTACGATCCTAGAAGGGGTCTTGTGGTTCACTTCTAGACTTAGTAAAATTTCAAGCCTTAAAACTCATTCCATGAATCAACTCTACGCCTCGTATAAGTTTCTACAGGCCATAAATGGGATCCGTAGTTGAGATCCTGAGAGGGGTTAAAATCCTTGGTTCCATGAAGGGTCTTCATGACTTGTGAAGGTTCCTATGATCCATAATTTGTGTTCAGTAGTTCCCCTACCCCTGCCCTCTATCCTACCACAAGGAAGGGTCTACGACCTATAATTAAGACTATGATCTGCAGTCCCTGTTCGTAGGTTCCTAGCCCAAAGTTCATGGCCTCTAAATCTTGACAACCTTTAACAAGACGAGGCCTAAGTATGACGTATAAGAGGATGGTCGTAGACTAGGCCTAATTTTTCCAAGAAACCACGAGAGGGCCTTTTATCGCCCGTAAACTAATCCAAGGCCCGTAGATAAGGTCTCGTAGTTTAGTCTATCAATTATAATGAAGGTAACTTTCATCTTTTCTAGTCCTTTTCTAATTATACCCTTGACATTTTGGAATTAAAATAGACCCCTTATCAGTACCCAACAGTACACATATGCTCGTAACACCTAGAATACTTTAAAAGCTAATTCAAGAGGAGAAAAAATTTAGGTTCAAGCAATTCTATCGAGGTCTTCTAATTTTAAGTAAAGTTTCAATATTTTTAGGTATGTAAATCTATAATAGTGTTGGATTGAGTTTGTCTACATGCCCATCATCTATGTTTCCTTTGCAATTTAGTATTTAGTTGAGTTAAAATTTATTTCTTAAATTCCAGTTGAGTTAATTCCTCTACTATTGTTTCTATATAATTTTGCATTGAGATCTTTATTATTTTGATTTCTCATATGATTTAAATTCTTATTCATGACTACTTTCATATAAATCCTAATTGAGTTGATAATCATGCCTTTCTCATGAATTATTTGATGATTGTGTTGATGCATATTTTATATGAGTTTTGATAAATTTAAGCATTGAGTTAAATGATGTCTTGAGCAAACATATTGATGATGATGCAAATAATTTTAAAGCATAATATTGGTTAAAGTTAATGATGATGTTTTAAGATGATATTGATGTTTAATTTAAAGTCCAATGAGGCTAAGTGAGATGGTCTAAATATTTTACTTAATTGAGAATATGAGCATATGTTTATAAATATATTTTGGGGGTAATATTGAGCACCAATAGTTCGAACAGAGGTAACTCGATTCCCATAAACTACGTAGCCAGCGTAGGATACAAGCCTAGCCTTTCTTGTCCCAAAAGAAGAATTTTATTAATGGATAAAAAATGATTGAACGTCCCTTACCGTGGCAAGTATTAGACAATTGTGACAACAGCAACAAGTTTGTCGTACCATCACTAGCTCATAGATGATGGATATTAGTTAGAGAAACTCTCATAAGTAATTACATTATTTGATGAGTTACATATTTTATTAGTGATCAATGAAAAGTATTATTTATACTATTTTAAACTTGTATAGCATATTGATATTGAGTTGAACTTATTAGTCGAATGGTATTTGAAAATATAAACTTGTGCTCGTTCATGATATATTGAGTTCTTTCATTGACCCTTCCTTATTATGTATTGGCCTCTTATCATGACCCAAAAACGGGTGCAATGACACTTACCTTAATCTACCTAGGCAAGTCAGCCTCAGCAAGGATATAACAAAATAAAGTGGAAGGAAAAGCGAATATAATAATCTATAAAAAGGTAAATGGTAAGGGAATCACAAATCTAAATCCAACCCAAGATTAGAGTCACATGTACAAGACATTATTTTAATAGAACTAGAAAGACATAGTACAAGTCCCAATGTCACGATTCTCAAATAAATCAAATATAAAGATAAAAGGAGCCTTGAGAGTCTACTTAATAGACAAGTTGATGCTTCTTAGGCGATCGAGAATCTCGGTACAAGGTGTGAAAGGAACATCAGGTGGAATCGAGCTCACAAGCTACACATAAGTGTAGAAACAAGAGTGAGTACCAAATAACGTGGTACTCAGATAATAAATCTTATACACGATTAGAAAATAAGGAACACAAGTACTTCAACCACACAATCTGAACCTTTAAAACTATAACCTGCACTCAGAAAAGCCATCATTCACAATATTGATAGATAATTCAAGTAAAAATTCTTTTTCAAATGAATTATAACTAACACATTCAAGTAGCACTTCTTTTTCAAACGAATCATAACCAACACATCACGATTATACAGTTTAACCTGCAATACATAATTCTAAGAATTTCACACAGCCATAACATGTAAATGAATTTCTAGATAATGCAACACAATATCAAAATAATCATGATGTATCTCCATCCTATCGTGCACATCCGTTGATAAACTCAGATCGGAACCCATGGGGCCTTATATGGATCACGTAGTCACCAAAATAATTTTCCATAGGCATAATTATATCTAGCTGAATCATTTCCTCCTACTTTTATCAAATATTGTCAAAATCATTTCCTTTTGGCATTTATACCAATCTAGCTAGAATCATGTTTCATCAATTTTTATCAAATCTTGTCAGAAGATTTTTTTTTTTTTTTGGCATTTTAATCTTATAGTGGGACTCAAGCAATCTTTCAAGTCAAGAAAATAGGCATTTTTAAGTAGTGCATGAGTGTGTGAAATATATCCATAATATACATATAAACATCATTCAAGTCTATCAATCAAGTCATTATTTTAATGGTAGAATCATCATCATCAATAAAATCCTTCAAGGATAATTTTATCATCATTGTTCAATTTCTTCAATAACTGATTAACCACCATCAATCATAATACTAAATAATGAGTCAACATTTTCATTTTACAATTGAATAATCATTTTCATCAAGATTCCTAAACAACTTAATCAACAACATCATCAAGATTTTTCAAAATGCGGATAGCAATATCAATTAATATTTTCAATATTTTCAATACTTGAATCGACATCAGTCACAATTTCTCAATAATTGAATTGATATCAATAATCATATTTCTCAATAACAAATTAACATCAACAATCACATGTCTCAATACCATTCAAGTTTTCACATGCAACCACATATTCATTTTGTTGCCCCATCTTAGTTCATTTAACCAATAATTCAAACTCATATCCCTATTCTCATTTACTCTCCAACACACAAGGAATAAAATACATGGTTCATTAGTCTCAACAAAGTTTTAAAAATTCACTTGCCTTAAACAATTTACACAATCGCTCCAACACTTGAGCTTTTCCTCTTTGTCGGTTTCTAATCCAACAAAATCTATTCAAGTATAGATTCCTCATAAAATTTCATGAACAACAATATCAATCTCATCAAACTTGGAATTTGAAACAAAAATAACTAGAAAATTCCTTACTAAAAATTAGGTGTAAATTGAGAATAAACATAAAATCATGATGCTTAAAGCATTTGAAAATCACCGGTGAAAATTATTTCAAGAATGGGATTGAATTCATTTCAAAATCCTCAATTCTTCAAAAACTCATGTTCATGGAAGAATCCTCAAAATTTGAAGTTCAAAACTAGGAAGTAGAGGTTGAAATCACAAAATAATCAATAGATAATGAAGTTTTAAAGTCAAAATCACTTACCCAATAAATTACACTTGAAAATCACTTCAAAGGTCACCTCCCACGAGCTTCCCAAGTCCAAAATAGCAAATAGCAAATAATTTTTGAAATCAGTCCAAAAACTCAAGTCTCATATATCGCAAAAGCGATGATGGGTCATTTAAGTGAGATATGACAAAAGTGCGAGCTTGATTTTTGTGAATATCAGTTTGCTTAAGAAATGGTGTCTCTTAAGCGTTCAAGCTCATTTTAGTGAGACCTAAGCACCAACAATCAACTACTTTCACAAACCACATCAAAAGCTCTAAATTAACCATTCAAATTTGTTCAGAACCCTATGAACACAAAACCAGATATGCGAATATATAAAATTTGATATTTCAGACTCAATGAAATTATGAAAAATCAAATTCAGGATATCCTTGATCCGAAATTTGATTAGCCGCAATTAGAATAACTTAAAACATCAAAAATACAAAAATACTCTTGGGACATCTAAAAATTATACCGAGGCTCATTCAAGATCTAAAAACACCACTCGAATCCAACATAATTGACAAAAACCTAGTTCAAGCATCTGAACATAAAACGTTGATCAAAGTCAAACCTTTATTAAATTTTAACTCAAACTTCAATTTAAGACCTCAAATTCACTATATAACCCCCAAATTTGATTTTGTCAACTATCTTACAAAATAGATGGAATCAATGAAATTTTATTTCAGATTTGAAACTCCAAAAAACAAAATTGAGTAGCTTAAGTCTTTAGAATTCAAAACATACCAAAAATATAACTTTTTACAAAATTCCCAAGAATGAACTTTCTTAATTGATCAAAAAAGACTCGGGGCAACTATTAGGAAAGATAAAATAGTAATTTTTTAAAAAATATCAAAAATAACCTTTGGATTCATTACATAGCTATCAGGTTAGGCTGACTTTATTTATGCAGGTTGTAGTCATGGAGGATCGGATAGATTGTAAAGGAGTATTTGTATTCAATATAGCTTTACTTAGGGAGAATAGGACTGCATACTAGGTACTGACTTACCCCTTCCTTCTACATTTGTGTAGGTTGTGAATTCGAACCCCGTTTATTACCTTTTTTTTCTTTTCAGCCTGAGATAATTGGTAGAAGATTATGAGGTAGCGTCTCGTCTCTTCATGGACCCTCATATTCCCTTTTTATGTTCTTATTATACTAAAAATATAAAGACATTGAGACTTGTATTTTATTTTAGGTTCGGGGTATACTTTAAAGGCTTGTATAGGTAACACCTGGTTATGGGGATGGTTTCTAGTTGTGACTTACTAGCCATTTGCTTATCCTATTCTAGATGATTCTTGTTTTATTACTGTCTTACTTCCACTTCTATTTATATTATTATCGTCTTAGGTTGACTTATCTTGGTAAGTTAAGACACGTGTCGTCACACTTGATTTCAAATCGTGACACCATACGATGCCATGTAGATGACTTCTACATGACACTTGATTTCAGATCATGACAGCATAGAATGTCATGTAGAAAACTTTTACATGCACTCCAAATGTAAATTTTTAACTTTAGACACATACACCCTAATTATTTTCAAAAGTAGGTAACTAATAAAGAAAATTATACAATAAGGGGGTGGTTTGATTACTGTATAAGAGTCATATTATTCATGTGTAAAATGTTACATTAGTTTTTACCATATTTGGTAGAAGTTTTGTATTAGGTATAAAAGACAACATAAGTTATACCATGTTTAGTTGATAGTTTATAAATATTGTATAAAAGTTATTAATGTATTAACTTTATACAATGTTTGATTGGATTTTAATAATTCTACATAAATAATACTTACATAACTTATGAAGAAATCAATGTATAATTTTATGCGGGGTTAAAAGTGAAATAAGTTCTGTAGGTATTAGTTGGATTAAAATTGAAAATTACAAATCTACCCCTTTTAATTTACTTTTCATTTTAAAATTTTGTTTGGACAGCATCAAAGAAGATTTAGACACAAATTACCCATTTACAATATAAAATATTTCATCATTTCCTTTTTTTCTTAATTTCATTTAAGTATGTGTTCAACGAAAAAATATTTATATCAAACGTAGATCAAAAGAGAAAGATATTACCTGAGAATTTAGACAGAATCAGTTGTCTCAATACAAATATTAGCTATTTTATATTCTACTTTCAAAATGATTTTTTTTATTATGTACTTTATATTTATAAATATTATACTATTTATTTAGTTTTTTTCTTTTAAAAAAAGCTTGAAATTTTTTCCACCTAAAACTAGTCGAATCACTGACTAATTTGAATTATATAATATATTTTTAGGTATTTGTTACATATTTTTCAATGTTGTTGTGTAAGGACCCGGATGTTATAAGGCCTTATTGGTGCATGGAAATTTGGTTTCGAAAGGTTTTTTACCAAGGTGACACCATAAGGTCACCTCTACGGGTCATCTGATGCTTCACTGGCCATGTGGAGGAGTTTTGAGGTGTCTCTTGGCCTTGTGTGTAGAGTGTTTGGCCTTAAGTTGGAGTTCAAAGCCAAATCATTCTTCAATGGGCACCACATGGGTCGTGTGACACCTCACTAGCCATGTGGTGGCTCGTGAGAGAAGCCTTGGGCTTGAAAGCCACATTTTGGATAAGGCACTTCACACACGAATCCCTATACAGTCTGTGTAACACCTCACGACCTGTATGCTTCCGTAATAAGCCACATTTTGGATAAGGCACTTCACACACGAATCCCTATACAGTCTGTGTAACACCTCACGACCTGTATGCCTCCATTACGGAACCTCTGGCAACTTTTTGAAACTCGTTTCATTAATCGCTTTCTTGTAATTTTGGCTATTCCTAAGGGTCATTTATGACTTTCTAACCTATCCTAAACCTCTCAAAAGACCTATACACTTCTGTCATCATTCAAATTCAATTTATACAATTAGAATATTCAAACTCTCTTATCTAAAGACTCCTCTCAAGTGAGCCATTGGAGATTAGCTTGCAGCTTAAGGAAGGGCCTTCCCTTCACTCAATTTCTTCTTATTTCTTCTTGGTTATCTAAGGTATGTGGGATTGATTCATGGTCCCTTTCAACGATGAAAACCCCAAACTCTTTTTACTTTTTTATTTATGTAATTAAGCTTACTTTGAATGTGGGTCTTTAAATTATTGTTTATTTGATTCAATGAGATATGAGATATGTTTAATTGTTGTTTTTAATGTGATATAGACCCTAATATGTTGAATTTCATTGACGTTAGAAGATTTCAATATGCATTGTCCCTTTAAAGTTTGATTTAAGCATGGGTAATCTAAATTGTGATTTAAATGTGGATTTACTTATAGATTTACTTGAATTTCATATTGTATTGTTGATTTAAGTTTGAATCTGTATTGCACATGCTATTCTCATATCATTCATGGCATATGCATATATGAGCATTGGTTATATAAAGTTTTGAAGTGAGCTATGACTCAGTTATTTTTATGGATATGATTTTGATGAGAATATGGTTATGATAAGAATGTGATCACATAAATGTCTACAATATGGCTCTTTGAGAAAATCCGGGAGTTCACACTACTTTGATATATGTGAATGAGCTATTCTTATGCATGAAGGTTTGATTTGAAGTATGATTTGGCTCTTTAACCCAAGAACGAATGATTATGAAGAATGTTTGGCTTTTAAGCCTAAGTATACATTAAAATGATTTGAAATGACTTGTGCCTCTTTGAAAAGTATGTATATGTATATGTATATGTATTCTTGTGCGATGATGACTTAGTAGCGAGAAGACTTGCGGGAGGAGGCTATCTCCAAGGGTCCAATACCCAAGTCCCATAATTATGTGCCACCATAGGTATTTATTTATGGTAACCATTATCAAAATAGGAGGCCCGTAAGCTACGGTTACAAATTTGATATAATGAATGAAAATCCTATCCGAAATGGAGGCCTGTAAGGAAGGTTACTTCTCCAAAACGGGAGGCCCGTAAGGAGAAGTATGGTCTACCTTTGGCACACTTCTTATCCGGTGTGAGGAAGACACCAGAATTCCAAGTAATTGCTCGCTTGATCTTATGTGTCGGTTGAGGTCTCATATCCTCTATGTTGAAGTATTATGGCATTGCGTGCATCATGGATTTCATGCCATATTGATATATTACTCTTCTTTGCTTATATATTTCTTTCTATAGATATATGTTCTTGTCATCTAACATTGAATGCAGGTTTAATAAGTTCATATGCATTGCATTCGCACATGCTTATTACATTCAAACATACTTACGTATACTTTTGCCTACATGATATAACCATGTAGGGACCGGAGACTATATTTATCCACCTTTTGACGGCTAGTTCGGATTGTGAAAGTTGTTGTTGTGAGTCCAATCATACAAGGACAAGTCATCATCCATCTACCTATTATGTTGCTTCTACTTATGTTTTATTTACTTTAAGGGTGAGCCAGGGACATGTCTTGGCCCTCGTCCTATTCTATCACTTAGAGGCATTGTTGGACAATATGTAGACTCTTGTATGGATCTGTGCTATGTTTTGGTATTTGGAGATTATGGTTTATGGCTATCTATTTAATATTGATACTTTGATGATTTGCTTATGATGAAATATGGAAATGTGAAAAGTCCTAAGTCCTACTCTATCCCCATAGAGTGAGTCATACTTACCCGCTCCTTAGCTCCTTTGTGTTATGTGCTATGTGAATCCATGCAAATCCCTATCCATATAGCGTGAGTCATACTTTTTCGTCCCTTAGATCTATGTGTTTACTACTTTATTATGCGCTTTCAAACCAATGATGTGAATGTGGATACTTTGAGGCTTATTTAGGGACTCTCAATTTTCCATTCATCATGTCACTCCTAGACCCTAGTTCTGGATCATGACAAGCTTGATATCAGAGCACTAGGCTTATAAATAGTCCTCGGAGTCTAACATGTCATGTCGAGTAGAGTCATATTCATGGGTGTGAAGTGCATCACACCTATGAGTGGGAGGCTATGATGACGTTCTAAGAATTTTCTCGCTTTCTCATTTCTTATGTCATGCTTTGGACCGTGTATTAAGGCTTCCTAACCCTAATGTTGTCCTTGATACATTATAGAAGATGCCTCCACGAAGAGTTATTCTACTAAGGCAGGCCTTGGTTAATGAAGACCAAGTTCCTCAAGACCCTATAGAAGAGCTGGTCACTCATGGTAAATTTTATACTGCTATTTCCATGCTTTCCCAAGTGGTGACTACCCAGGCTAGATAGGCTAATCTTCCTCCTCATTCTCTCACTCTGGCTTCTAGAGTGAGAGATTTTACCCGAATGAATCTTCTGGATTTTTATAGATCAAAAGCCGATGAGGATTCTCAAGACTTCATTGATGAACTCTCAAAGGTGTTGAGTATTGTGGGGGTGACTTTAGAGAAGGAAGCTAAGCTAGTTGTGTATCAGTTGAAGGATATGGCTCAAGTGTGGTACACCCTATGGTTGATGGAGAGGGTCTATGGTGGTGGGGTTAACTAGGAGTTAAAATTTTCCTTTCTGGGTCGTTTCTTTTTCCTTGAGCTTAGAGAAGCTAAAATGATAGAATTTAACAACCTCAAGTAGGGTGGAATGGGTGTGAGGGAATATGCCCTCACGTTCACAAAGCTTTCTAAGTATGCTTTTACACTAGTGGCTGACCCCGTGCAAGAATGCACAAGTTTATCGATTTGGTTCTGAAAAAAATATCGTACGACTATGCTTATTCAGGATATGGACATCTATAGACTTGTGACTTATGTTGAACATATTGAAGGGGAAAAGCTCAAGGAGAAGAGGGTGAATGATTCTAAGAGGGCCCGTAATGATGGTGGATTCTCCAACTCTAAGGGTGGTAATAGTTATAGTCGCTTCCAACAAGGCCAAGGTTATAATGCAAGGTTTGTGAATGCTAGGGTGCCTCCTCCCAAGGCACAAGTTGAAGGTGGACCATTGCCTCCTCAATGTGACAAGTATGGAAAGACTCACCCCAGGAAGTGCTTGTGGGGTTTGGATGCTTGCTTTGCGTGTGGTGAAATGGGCCACAAGCTTACTGCCCAAAGACACCAAAGAAAGGTTAAATGGCTCAAGGTAATCAAGTCCAACCAAGAGTTCCTCAAGCTGGTGCCCCCAGAAACAACAACTTCTACGCTTTGCATACTCAACAGGAAGTAGAGGAAGCTCCAAAAGTTATGTCTGGTATGTCGAAAGTTTTTTATTTTGATGGCTATGTTTTGCTTGATATGGGTGCAAATTTATCTTTTCTGACTCCTCTTTTTGTTGTTTAGTTTGGTTTGAGCCCTGAAATCTTGAGGGAGCCCTTTTTAGTCTATACTCATGTGGGGTGAATCTATTGTTGCCCAAATAGTCTAGCGGGGTTGTCCTATCTCTATCATGCATAAAGTTCTTTTATGTAATCTTGTGGAACTTGAGATATTTGATTTTGATATCATTCTCGGGATGGATTGGTTGCATGTATCATATTCCTTTGTAGATTGTAGAACTCGGAAGGTTAAATTCCAATTCCTAAATGAGTTTGTTCTTGACTGAAGGGTAGTAATTCTGCTATTAAGGGTCGCTTTATCTCTTATCTCAAAGCTCTAAAGATGATTTCTAAGGGGTGTATCTATCATATTGTAAGGGTTAAAAATGTGGAGTCTGAGCCACCTACTCATGAATAAGTTCCAGTGGTTAGCGAGTTTCTGGATGTGTTTTCCGAAGATTTGCTCAGTATTCCTCTTGAAAGAGAAGTAGACTTTGGCATAGTTCTCCTCCCGAATACTCAACCTATCTATATTCCTCCTTATTTTATGCACTGGCTGAATTGAAGGAGTTGAAGGATCAATTGAAGGACTTTTTAGAGAAGGGCTTTCTTAGACCAAGTATATCATCATAAGGTGCTCCGATATTATTTGTAAGAAAGAAAGATGGGTCTCTTTAAATGTGCATTGATTATAGGCAATTGAATAAGGTAACCATCAAGAATAAATACCCATTGCCAATGATCAACGACTTGTTTGATCAACTTCAAGAGGCCATCCATTTCTCAAAGATTGACCTTTGTTCCGGTTATCAGCAGTTGAAGGTTGAGGAGTGTGACATTCCCAAAATGGCTTTTTAAACTAGATATGGGCACTTTGAATTCGTGGTGATGTCATTTGGTTTGACTAATGCTCTGGTTGTGTTTATGGATCTTATGAACCAGGTGTTCAAGCCATTTCTTGATAGTTTTATGGTTGTCTTTGTTGATGATAACCTTATTTATTCCCGAAGTGAGCGGGAGCATATGGATCATTTGAGGTTGGTTCTTCAAACTCTGAGGGAGAAGCAATTGTATGCTATATTCAGCAAATATGAGTTTTGGTTGGTTGACGTAGCTTTTCCTGGTCATATGTAATATCCGGTGATGGTATTAAGGCTGACCCAAAGAAGACCGAGGTCATGAAGAATTGGCCTAGACCATTGACTCCTTCGCATATTCAAAGTTTTCTTGGGTTGGTTAGTTATTATAGGAGGTTTGTTGAAGTTTTCTCATCCATTGCATCTCTATTTACCAAGTTGACACAAAAGAAGTCCATGTTTGTATGGTCAGATGAGTGTGAGAAGGGTTTTCAGACTTTAAAAGATCAGCTGACATCGGCTCCTATTTTGACTCTATTGAATGGCTTAGATGGGTTTGTGGTTCATTGTGATGCTTCTCGAATTTGGTTGGGTGGTGTGCTTATGCAACATGGTAAGGTGATAGCTTATTCATCAAGGCAATTAAAGGTGAATACGTGTAGTTACCCGACTCATGATCTTGAGCTAGCATTTGTGGTGTTTACTTTGAAGATTTGCTGACATTATTTGTATAGGCTTCGTGTTGATGTTTTCACTGATCATAAGAGTTTACAATATGTGTTCACCCAAAGGGATCTTAACTTGATGCAAAGAATATGGTTAGAACTTCTTGAGAACTATGACATGAATGTTTAATATCATCACGGCAAGACAAATGTTGTAGCCGACGCTCTTAGTAGACTGTCTATGGAAAGTGTGACTCATGTTGGTAAAGGCAAGAAGGAGTTGGTAAAAGATGTTCAACGTTTGGCTAGGTTGGGTGTTAGATTGGTTGACTCTAATAAAGGTGGTATTAATGTTCAGAATAGGGCTGAATCTTCTATGGTTGTAACCCCTCATTAGTTGAGTTGAAGAAGTGTATAGAGGTTTTCTCCTAAGGAGGAGATGATGAACTTCGATATCAAGATCTATTGTGTATTTCGAATATTGATGGTCTTAAAGAAGTGATCATAAGTGAAGCCCATAACTCTTATTATTCTATTTATCCGGGATCTACCAAAATGTATCGAGATTTGAGGGAGGGTATTAGTGGCATGGTATGAAGAACGATATAGCCAAGTTTGTATCTGAATGTCTTAATTGTCAACAAGTGAAGGTAGAGCATCAAAGGTCCAATGGTTTAACTCAAGATATTGAAATTCCCACTTGGAAGTGGGAAGATGTGATCATGGATTTTGTGGTTGATTTACCCCAGACCCGAGATCAATTTGATTCAATTGGGGTTATTGTTGATCCAATGACCAAATCGACTCATTTTTTACCAATCAAAACTACCTTCAATGCCGAAATTATGCATGGTTGTTTATCCAAAAGTTGGTGAGGTTGCATGGTGTGCATAGGTCTATCATATCGGATCGGGGCACCCAATTTACTTCTCACTTTTGGAGATCGTTTCAAAGAGGAGTTGGCACTAAGGTGAAGTTAAGTACCACTTTTCATCCTCAAATCGATGGACAAGCCGAGAGGACAATTCAAACTTTAGAGGACATGTTGAGGTCTTATGTGTTAATTCAAGGATAATTGGGATAATCATCTATCACTTATTGAGTTTGCTTATAATAATAGGTTTTATGCTAACATTGGTATTGCACCATTTGAAGCCTTGTATGGTAGTTGGTGTAGGTCCTTGGTGGGATGGTTTGAGTTAGGTGAAATGAAATTGATTGGCTTAGATTTGGTGTTGGAAGCCATGGAGAAGGTGAAGTTGATTAGAGAGAGGTTGAAAATGGCTCAAAGTTGCCAAAAGTCTTATTCCAATGTTGGGAAAAGGGATATTGAGTTTCTTGTGGATGATTGGGTGCATGTAAAGGTTTACCCATGAAGGGTGTAATATGTTTTGGTAAGAAGGGCAAAGTAAGTCCCCTGTATGTAGGTCCTTACAAGATTGTGGAGCAGATTGGAAATGTAGCTTATAGGTTGGATTTGCCTCTGAATTTAAGTTCTATTCACTTGGTTTTCCGTGTGTCTATATTGAGGAAATTGATTGGTAATCCTTGTTCAATTATTCCTTTGGAAGGTGTTGAGGTTGAGAAGAACTTGTCTTATAAGGAAATTCCAATTGAGATCTTGGATGAGCAAGTAAAGCGGCTTCGCAACAAGGATGTACCTTCAGTTAAAGTGCTTTAGAGAAATCAACATGTAGAGAGAGCTACATAGGAGGCCGAGTTGGACATGATGAAGTGATATCCCTATCTTTTCCAATCTATTCAAGACAATGTTATTAGGTTCATCCTATTCCAAATGGTCCTAATTCTTTCATTCTTGTGTTTCATGACATGATATGCATACAGTGCACCAAAATGATTTAAAAGATGTTTTAGTATGAGTTTTAATGACTTTATGATTTTCAAGTGATGAAATATGCATGGTGTCTTTGTGTTTGGATGATTCATGTTCAAGTCAAGCCTTTCAAGTCTTGTTCTAGAACTTTTGAGGATGAATGTTCCCAAGGGAGAGATGATGTAAGGACCCAGACATTGTAAAGCCTTATTGGTGCATAGAGATTTAGTTTCGAAAGATTTCTTTACCAAAGTGACACCACAAGGTCACCTCCACAGGTTGTGTAATGCTTCACGGGCCGTGTGGAGGAGCCTTAAGGTGGCCTTTGGCCTTGTGTGTAGAGTGCTTGGCCTTAAGTGGGAGTTCAAGACCAAGACATTCTTCACTGAACACTACACGTGTCGTGTGACACCTCACTAGCTGTGTGGTGGCTTGTGAGAGGAGCCTTGGACTTGAAAGCCACATTTTGGCTAAGGCACTTCACACACGACTATATGGTCCGTATGACACCTCATGACCCATATGTCTCCATTACGAGACCTCCTGACAACTTTTTTAAACTCATTTTTTAATGGCTTTCTTGTAATTTTGGCTATTCCTAAGGGTCGTTTATAACTTTCTAACTTATTCTAAACCTTTCAAAAGACCTATACTCTTTTATTCTCATTCAAATTCAATTCAGACCTTAGAATATTCAAACTCTCTCATCTAAAGTCTCCTCTCAAGTGAGCCATTGGAGATTATCTTGGAGCTTAAGGAAGGGTCTTCTTCTCTACTCAATTTCTTCTTGGTTATCTAAGGTATATTGGATTGATTCATGGTTCTTTTCAACCATGAAGACCCCAAACTCTTTTGCCTCTTTGATATATGAAGTTAAGCTTACTTTGAATGTGGGTTTTTAAAATTACTGTTTATTTGATTCAATTCAGATATGGGATATGTTTAATTGTTGCTTTTAAAGTGATTTAAGCCCTAATATATTAAATTGCTTTGATCTTGTGAAGATTTAAATATGCATGGTCCCTTTAAAGTTTGATTTAAGTATGGGTAATCTAAAATTTGATTTAAATATGGATATATTTGAACTTCATATTGTATTATTGATTTAAGTTTGAATATCTATTGCCCATGTTATTCTCATATTATTCATGACATATGCATATATAAGCATAGGTTTTATGAAGATTTTGAAGTGGGATATGACCCAATTATGTTTATGGATATGATTTTGATGAGAATATGGCTATGACAAGAATGTGATCACATAAATGTCTATGATATGGCTCTTTGAGCAACTCCAGCCGTTTACACTACTTTGATATATGTGAATGAACTATTCCTATGCATGAAGGTTTAATTTGAAGTATGATTTGGATCTTTAGCCCGAGTATGAATGATTATGAAGAATGTTTGGCCTTTAAGCCTAATGTCAGGACCCGCCATTATTTATGCACGGAGGAGAAAAATCCGGAGCCTTTGGCTAATTTACAGAAGATACTAGATCTATGTAGATTAGTCTTGTAGTATGTAGTCTTCTCTAGAACTGTATACAATTGTGTGGAATATTTTAGAGAAGGGACTAATGTGTAAATATAGGAGGACTTGTCATGTAAATATTAATTGCACTCAGGCCCTTAGGAGTAGTATAAACAGAGGGGATCATTTGCATTTGCAAACCATCCAGAAAGCAAGTTGTAAAACATTCTTCCAAAGTAATGCAAGCCTTCTTTCTATAAGCGCGCGCGCTCTCTCTCTCCGCTCTCTCCCTCTCTCTTATAAGTCTTCTATCTAGCATTACCTTAACAATCTTAGTTGAAAGGCTTACTAGTATTTGCAAGATCGTGAAAGAGTTATGAGCAAATCGACTAGTGCCACCACGGGAGTCTTAGCGAGAGTTCTAAGTTTGTGATAACGTGGTATCAGAGTAGGTTTGTACTAAGGGAAGCATGACAAGTGAAAGAGACATCAACGCCACCAGCACTGCCAACGTTATGCTGTATGTTGGCAAGAAATGCAAGGGGAAGAAAAGCTCCAAGAAGGTTGAGGAGGTATCGGTCGGACCAACACTGAGCGAGGCCTTAATGACCCACTCACTCTTGATCGTTGAGTTGAGTGATGAGGAATGAGGTGAGGAGCCCTCCGACATCACGCTCGACATGGGATGGGTCACGAGGCTGGATGTTGCCAGGCAAGCAGTAAAGTTCTTGGGTAAGCGCTTGAATCAGTTAGATGGCAAGTTTCAGACCTTGGAGGAGTTCACCCTTGAAGAGAATGATAGAATCCGGAAAGAGTTGGGCGGACATCAGGCGGCGGCATACAAGCTAAGGTAGACCATCACTTCCTTAGAGCGCCGGCTCATGGAGGCACTGAGCAAGATGGAGGCCATGAGTGCCACCATAGAGGTTATGGGTACAAGGGTGAGGGCACTTAAGGAAGGCGTGGCTGATGGGAGATGTGTAGGGATTGTTGGAGAAAGGGAGGTCAGGATTGAGGCTCCCAAGCCATCTGTCTTCAAAGGCGTCTGTGATGTAAAGAGGTGGAGAACTTCTTGTGGCACATGGAGAATTACATCAAGTGTAATAAGGTAAGGAATGACGAGACGAAGATCAACACAACCGTGTTGTATCTGATAGATATGGCCATGTTATGGTGGAAACGCAAAGAGTCGGAGGTAGGGAAGGGGCTATGCAACATCGATACATGGGAGCAATTCAAGAATGAGTTCAAGAAAACCTTCTTCCCGAACAATGTCATTTATGAGGCGAAGTGGACGTTTAGAGAGCTGAGTAGACGGGTAGCATAAGGGCCTATGTGAAGGAGTTTACTACCCTCACACTTCAGATTCACAACCCCAAAAATGAAGATATGATGTTCCACTTCATGGAGGGCCTACAGAACTGGGCCACGATGGAGCTGGAATGCCGATAAGTTAGGACCATCAACGAGGCCATCACACAGGCAGAGGCTTTGATGGATTCTCGGCATGAAAGGCAACAGAGACCGAGAAGAAGGTTCGGGAGGTAGTAATGTCCAAGGTGGGGGAGATCATGGTAAAGGCAAGGGTTGGCAGCCATATCCCAAGCATCACGATACCCAAAGGCCTGATAATAGGAGAGGTGGTCATCAAAGCAGCGGAGAGGGCAAGGCACAACCTGAGAAAGAGTTTAAGTGTTACATATGTGGGGGGGCCGCACAGCTACAAGAAGTGCCCCAAACTAAAGAGCTTTGGTGCTATACTACGGGAACAGACCCAGGGAGGGTACCCTTGGCGTGGTCGGCACCTAGAGACTATTTCTAGTCCCCAAGCGACCACTTAGCCTCATCACATTCGTTCAATCATATAACTCTACTAAATAGCGGAAATAAAAGTAAGTAAATGGACACATCTTATCTAAAGTCTCAAGATAAATAGATGATAATATAGGCTAGTAGAAAGAACTAGCTCACAATCTCAACATCAATATTCAACCATCGTCTATGAAGCCTCTATCACTAATCATGTGGTGAAAATGACAAACCCATGGCTACCCAAATCAAAATAAAAGAATAGTCCAAAAATCTAACTTTAACGCAAGATGAAATAACTCATAGTGGATCCTCCGGAGTAGTGGAGACTCACCAAATCAGTTGCGAATCTCAAATCTTCAACGGAGCGCCTGTTGACGATCTCTAGTACCTGCCTTTATACCATAAAATGATGCAGTCCAAAAAGGACATCAGTGCTTGGAATGTAATAGTATGTAAAATAGCTTAGTGAAAAGGAACCAGGTAGATTAATATGGAAACAACATCTACTCAAAATAAACATCAAATCTCATCAAATCATCAAATGCCTCTCTATGCAAGAAACAAAAGTAGATAAGTGACCCATCAACAACTCAACCTCATCAATTATCTCAGACTCGCCTCAAAGAAGCTCACCTCCTCTCATCTCATCTCATCTTGACTCAGAGTACTCAAGATAGGAAATTAATGGGAGTTCCTCTTATCCGACAACAATCACTTATGAGCCAATGAATATATAACAATCACGCTAATATTGCCATAGCTGTTCCAAATTTGCCAGGTAGGGAATGAATCGAAATCATATCAGCTCACCCAATATAGAGTTAGTCGTCAATAAGTCTATTATTACTTTCAAGGACTTCTAATCAAGAGGGAACCACAATATATGTGATGGTTCTAAGCCTCACCTACGTTTGGCAACGTAGTTTGACGAGTTCAAGTCAGAATAACTCTCACTCTTTTGGCACTCGATACTCATCCCATGACTCAATGCTCATAAAACCTCTATTTCAACCAATCTCATAGGGACTCAAACCCCGTCATCAATTGGGATCTGATAGGGACTTTAACCCTCTCGTCAATCAATCTCATCAATGACTTAAGATTTAGAACAATCATTAGGAAGCAATGGAATAGACACATCGGTTGAGTTCCTTTATAGAAACTCATAAGACAATCAAATTCTATCAACTCATCATCATTCTCTCATCATAATTAACAATCTCAACTCAAGGCTCTAGACTCAATTTTTAAGTTCATTATGCATGCTTTTAAAATTAGTCATGTAGGGTTATGTGAATTCTCATGAAAATGTTATATTCAAGGAAACAAGTTTATGATGATCATCAACATAGGAAAACATGTAAATTAAATCAATTTTTCAAGAAAAACCATCAAGTATTCATGTATGTAGACTCTTGAACTATCAAATCATCTATGACCTTCTATGGGGCACATGAGAGAACAATCCCACGCTTTTAGATTAGCCTTACATACCTGGGATGCAACTATCAATCAGTCACGTCAAAGATTTCTTCTCAAATATCTCAAACTCAAGCTCTCCTCCTCTTCCCTCAAGCCCTAGCCTTGTTAGATTATGGAATAGGATTTAGAAAAGGGGCTTTAGACCCTTTTTACGTCAAAAAGACCTTATTAGATCGTGTATAGAGTTTGGGGGGTTGGGAATTGACCAGAATGCCTCTTGTAAAAATTAAAAATTTTCAACTAAGAATAGACTCAGTCCACTATGCGGATTGGTCGCGCAAAGTTTCTAAACGAGTTTTCTCAATCCCGTTGAAAATTTTCATAAAAATAGAAGTGCTGGTCCGCGACGGGTGCGCGGCGCGCTCCTATTGCATACCAACAATGTTTTGTGTTTCGGATCGAAAAAGTATCTTTTGATCAGGTTGCTTTAAATATCGATCAAGAATATTTTTCGACTCAAATTTTTGTGTTGATCATAAATCCAGCCTCAGATTTGCAATATGAGCATAAGAAGATGCATTATGCGCATACCCTCACTCTCAGGGTATTTTGGTAATTTTACCAGGTGTTACATCATCTCCCCTTAGGAGCATCATCCTCGAATGAATAGGTAAAGGTGGATATCAAGGCACGAAAGACTCAAGACTCATCTCAATACTCAACTCAATCAATACTACTCAGACATAAGAATCGAAAGTCACATCGAGAATAGATTAATCAATTAAGTGAAGGGTAAGGATTTTTACCTTCAACACTCTCAATATCGGGCACGAATAGGTGCGGATATTTGGCCTTCATCTCTTCCTCAGCTTCCCATGTTGGTTCCAAAAAATATTGATTTCTCCACAAGACTTTGACTGAGGCTATCTCCTTGTTCCTCAACTTAAGAATCTGACGATCAAGGATTTGAATTGGAACCTCTTCGTAAGATAGGCTATCTTTCACTCCAATTCTATCAACAGGGATCACCAAGGCAGGATCTCCCAAGCATTCCTTCAACATTGACACATGGAATACTAGTTAGACTCCATCTAACTCGAAAGGTAACTCTAACTTATAAGAAACTTTCCCAATCCTCTTTACAATATGATGCGGTCCAACATAGCATTGACTCAACTTCCCTTTCTTCACAAATCTTAGGACACCCTTCATTGGTGACACTTTCAAATACACCCAGTCATTTACCTCGAATTCCAAGTCTCTTCTTCTCACATTGGCATGAGATTTCTGGTGACTCTAGGCATTCTTTAATCTCTCTCTCTAATGACGGCCTTGACCTTCTTCATTGGTTGAAGGACAAGGTCAGGCCCAATCAACTCCACTTCTCCAACCTCAAACCACCCAATTGGTATTCTATATCTCCTCCCATACAAGGCTTCGTAGGGAGCCATTTGAATGCTTGCATTATAACTATTGTTATATGCAAATTCAATCAATGGTAGGTGATCATCCCAATTCCCTTTGAAATCAAGAACACAAGCTCTCAACATGTCCTCTAGTGTTTGGATCGTGCGCTCTGCCTGACCATTGTCTGTGGATGAAAGGTTGTGCTTAAGTTCACCTTAGTACCCAATCCTTTTTGGAATGATCTCCAAAACTGGGAGGTAAATTGAGCTCCTCTGTCCGAGATGATGGACAAGGGAACTCCATGCAACCTCACAATCTCCTGGATGTACAACTTGGTGTACTCCTCTATAGTGGTAGTTGTCTTAACTGTCAAGAAGTGAGCCGATTTAGTTATCCTATCCACAATCACCCATATCGAATCATGTTTCTTTCGAGACCTTAGTAGACTAGTAATAAAGTCCATATTGATCATCTCCCACTTCCATTCCAGAGTCTCAAGTTCTAAGCCAATCCACATGGCCTTTGATGCTCAACCTTCACTTGTTGGCAATTTGGGCATTTTATGAAGTTTGTGATATCCCTCTTTATTCTACTCCACCAATAGACTTCTCTCAAGTCATGGTACATCTTGGTAGAGCCAGAATGAATGGAATATTTAGAGCTATAGGCTTCCGACCACCATTTTCTGTTTGTGGACAACCTCCTTCAATTGGAGTATGACAGGATCTTGGTCTTGCTTTTCCTTCACCTCTGCAACTAAGGATGAAACAGACCAATTCTGAACACTAACTCCTTCCTCATCATTCTCCTCAAGTTAAACTCCCAATTGAGACAATCGATGCACTTCCTTGGCTAATTCCTTCTTTCTTTCCTCCACATGGGTTGTGCTACCCATTTGATAACCTGCTAAGAGCGTCAGCAACAACATTATCATTACCTGGGTGGTAGTGAATGCTCATGTCATAATCCTTTAGCAACTCCAACCATCTCCTCTGTCGCAGGTTGAGCTCTTTCTGACTGAAGATATACTGCAAGCTCTTGTGGTCAGTGAACACATCCACATGCACTCCATATAAGTAGTGGTGCCAGATTTTAAGTGCAAACACCACTACTGCCAACTCAAGATCATGGGTTGGATAGTTCCTTTCATGAACATTGATTTGCCTAGAAGCATAGGCTATCACCTTCCCTCTCTAAATTAGTACACATCCCAATCTGACCCTCGAAGCATCACAATAAATTAAAAAGTCCTCTATCCCATCAGGTAAGGTTAGGACCGGTGATGTAGTCAACCTCGTCTTCAACTCTTGGAAGCTCTTCTCATATTCATCGGACCACTGAAACTCAACCTTTTTCATAGTCAATTTAGTCAATGGTGCGGATAGGGAAGAAAACCCCTCAACAAACCTGTGGTAGTAGCCTGTCAACCCCAAGAAACTTCTTATGTTAGTCGGAGTGGTTGGTCTAGGCCAGTTCTTAACCGCTTCAATCTTTTGGGCATCCACTCGGATACCATCGCCGGAAACAACATGGCCTAGGAAGGCCGCAGACTTATGCCAAAACTCACACTTTGAGAATTTTGCATACAACTCATGGTCCTTAAGAGTTTGGAGGACAACTCTGAGATTATTAGCATGCTCCTCCTCATCTCTCGAATATACCAAAATGTCATCGATGAACACAATCACAAACATATCAAGATATTATCTGAATGCTCTATTCATCAAGTCCATAAAGGCTGCAGGTGAGTTCCTCAACCCAAAGGACATGATCAAAAACTCAAAATGGCCATATCTAGTCATAAAGGCTGTCTTTGGAATGTCACATTCCCTCACCTTCAACTGATGGTAGCCAGATCTAAGGTCTATCTTTGAGAAACAAGAGGTGCCTTGAAGTTGGTCAAATAAATCATCTATCCTTGGGAAAGGATATTTATTCTTTACCGTGACCTTATACAGTTGCCCATAGTCAATACACATTCTGAGGGACCCATCTTTCTTTCGCACGAATAGGACAGGAGCACCCCAAGGTGAAACACTTGGCCTAATGAAGACCTTCTCTAGCAAATCTTTTAATTGCTCTTTCAACTCAATAGGGGCTATCCTATAAGGTGGAATCGAAATAAGTTAGGTATCGAGAAGAACATCAATCCCAAAGTCAATCTCCCTATCAGGAGGGACTCAATCTCCCTATCAGGAGGGACTCCAGGCAGATCATCAGGAATCACTTCCAGAAACTCATTAACAATCGGGACTAACTCAAAAGTAAAAGACTCAACATCATCAGATCTAACTCGCACGTGGTGATAGATACAACTTTTGGAAATCAACTTTCTGGCTCTAAGATATGAGATAAATTTTCCTCCAGGTGCAACAGAATCAACCTTCCATTCTAGAAACGATTCATTCAGAAATTGGAACTTAACGGTTTGGGATCTACAATTAACAAAGGCATAACAGGCATGAAGCAAATCCATGCCAAGAATCAAATCAAAATCAACCATCTCTAACTCAACCAAATTAAAAAGAGTATCACAATGAAAGATGGGCACTACAACAGCTCTATAGATTCTCTCAGCTCGAATAGACTCACCCACTAGAGTAGAAACATCAAAGGGTTCAAGAAGACTCTCAAGGGTTCTATTAAATCTACTGGCCACATAAGGAGTTACAAATGACAATGTGGCACCCAGATCCATCAAAACATAACAATCAAAAGTAAAGACTTGAATCATACCCGTCATAACATCTAGGGAGTTCTCCTGATCTTAGCGACTACCTATGACATACAAGCGATTTGTTGCTCCGCTTGTGCCTGACATAGTGGCCCTCTGGTTTCCTCTAACTGGCAAGGCTGGTGTACTAGATTGAGCCCGGTCAGTCCACTTTGGACAATCTCTCTGGTAGTGACCCGCTTGGCCACATCTATAGCACATATCATTCCCTTCACGACATCTCTCTAAGTGCATCTTGCCACACTTGTCACACGGTTGCTTACCCTACGAACCTTGAGCCACACTAGCTTGTGACTGAGGTCCATGATTTCCTACATTCTGAGAGCTCTGATCATACCACCCTCTAGGCATAGTGTACTAGCAGATGATGGTGCAGGAAATCGGTTGCCATTGTCTTTCCTTCCAACCTCATGGCTGGATGTCTTAGCTTTCTTATGCTTGAACTCTTCTCTGTCATACTGTCTCTCCTCATCAGCTTGTTTCACAAATGTCATTAGTCGCCCAATGTCCATATCACTCACAAGCATAGCTCCTCTCCCATCTCTCTTGGGTCCTCTATTCAACCCATCAACGTACATTCCTATCCTTTCCCGTATGTCAGCAACCATATCCAGAGCATAACGAGATAGTTGCGTGAACTTCAAAACATATACTTGCATGGTCATAGAGCCCTGTTTCAGATTTCAGGAACTCTCTTACCTTATCTTCTCTTTTCTCTCTTGGGAAGAAGCGTCCCAAGAAGGCTTCTTCGAACATTGCTTAAGTCAAACATGGAGCATCATCCCTTCTACTTTTCTTTCACTAGTCGAACCATAATCTAGCCATACCCTTGAGTTGGTAAGCAACCAGTTCAACCTTGTCGGCATCAGGCACATGCATCACTTGGAACACCTTCTCAAGTTCCTCCACATAGTTCTTAGGATCTTTAGTGGATGCAGACCCCGTGGACTCAGGCGGATTCATTTTAAAAAATTCTTGGACTCTAGAGGTGTCATGAGAATTGGGTCTACCCGCTCCTTGTCTCATAGCAGGTGCTATGACAGCCTAGGCTAGAGCTTGAATAGCCCGGCGTAGCTCAACATTGGAGACATCATCTTGAGGGGGTTGTTCAATAGGGACAGCTGACCTACAGGCTCCTCGGGTACTTGAGGCTCAGATGGGTTAGCATCTTGCCTGGCAGGATGCCCCCTTCCTTTGACAGCTCTTCTGGGAGGCATGATATCAATTATGCATGCATAGAGCACGACTTAGAAGAGAGCTTTCACAGAGTTTAACTCCATCATACAAATCGGAATGAGAAGAAAAGTGTAACAATTGCTAATATCCTATAGCCTTTTGCTTATAAAATGTGGTCGACAATATCCCCATAAACAAGACTCTACTAGATGCGTCTTCAAAGACTCCCTAAGACACTTGATCTTTGTGCTCTGATACCAAGTTTGTCATGCCCCGGGAGGATACCCTTGACGTGGTCGGCACCTAGAGACTATTGTTAGTCCCTAGGCGAACCACTTAGCCTCATCACATTTATTTAATCATATAACTCTACTGAACAGCGAAAATAAAAGTAAGTAAATGGGCACATCTTATTTAAAGTCTCAAGATAAATAGATGATAATATAGGCTAGTAGAAAGAACTAGCTCACAATCTCAACATCAATGTTCAACCATCGTCTATGAAGCCTCTATCACTAATCATGTGGTGAAAATGACAAACCCATGGCTACCCAAATCAAAATAAAAGAATAGTCTAAAAATCTAACTTTAACGCAAGATGAAATAACTCATAGTGGATCCTCCGGAGTAAGGGAGGCTCACCAAATTAGCTGCGAATCTCAGATCTTCAATGAAGTGCATGTTGACAATCTCTAGTACCTGCCTCTGTATCATAAAATGATGCAATCCAAAAGGGACATCAGTACTTGGAATGTATTGGTATGTAAAATAGCTGAGTGAAATAGAAATAGGTAGAATAATATGGAAACAACATCAACTCAAAATAAATATCAAATCTCATCAAATTGTCAAATGTCTCTTTGTGCAAGAAACAAGAGTAGATAAGAGACCCATCAACAACTCAACCTCATCAATCATCTCAGACTCATCTCAAAGGAGCTCACCTTCTCTCATCTCATCTCATCTCGACTCAGAGTACTCAAGATAGAAAATTTATGGGGGTTTCTCTTATCCGACAACAATCACTTATGAATCAATGAATGTACAATAATCACGCTGATGTTGCCACAATCGTTCCAAACTTGCCAGGTAGGGAACGAATCGAAACTATATCAGCTCACCCAATATGGAGTTAGCCGTCAATAAGTCCGCTATTGTTTTCAGGGACTTCTAATCAAGAGGGAACCACAATATATGTGATGGTTCTAAGCCTCACCTACGTTTGGCGACGTAGTTTGACGAGTTCTAAACCTGTGTCATCCGAAGAATTTTGGGAAGTTCTTAGGGAGATTTTAGAAAGGGAAATACTTCCTCCACATATTGTGCCGGAAAAGGTGGGAAGAAAGGCAAAGAAGTGGCAGGCAAGTATCGGAAAATCATTTCCAAGCAAAAAGAACAAATGTTCCATATGCAAAAGGGTTGGGCACAATAGAATTACATGCTCGGAGCGAAATGTTTCATAAGAACACTCGCTTTTATTTGGTATTTGTGAACTTGTTTCATTTTGCATGTTAATTTTATGCACAAATTAACATTTGTTGTTATTTAATACTATCAGTATTATTGTTATTTGAATACATTTTTCATCGAATGCTTCAGATATTAAGAATTTGCATTTTAAACTATTAGCAATTTTATAGCAATTGCTACTGACCTCATAGCAAATGCTGCAGAATTTACAGAAATAGCTATATCGTATATAGTACTTTACAGCAACTGCTAGGCTTTTGTTGCTGTAACTGCTACTACATTTACAACAACTGCTACACAATTTCCAACAATGCTTAGAATAATTCAACAAATGAATAACTTACTGAGATATTTACACAATTTACTTAATTATCATCGCTTACATATGCAATTGCTCAATAGATTGTATATTACTTGTGAAATCACCACCTCAATGTTTAAGATCACTTATGGATTTAGCTTTTAATTTGAAATTGGACTAACAAAACTCAATTTATCACTAGATATGATTGATACCACCAACTTATAGTCAATTTGCTACAGCTACTAACTACCTTGCAATAGTAGAGTCCAGCAATTGCTATGCATTTTACAGCAGCTGCTGGGCTTTTGTTGCAGCAACTGCTACTACATTTACAGCAACTGCTACACAATTCCCAGCAATTGCTTAGAATAATTCAACAATTGAATAACTTGCTGACATATTTTACAGCAATTGCTATGACTAGTCCAGCAACTGGCCAACTTGCTATAACAAATTCAAACAAAATGTGTACCATCGACTTATTTCTAGTATTGAATTGGACTAAAATCACTATATTCATCCATAACCATGATCAAATGGACTATTTAATGAAAAAAGCCGCTGAAATAAGTATGATTAACAATTGTGATCGTATTACTTATGTAAGTACTATCTCCATATATAAGATCATTACTGATTTCACCTCAATATATAAGATCACTACTAATATATTATAAAACATATTGACACAACCAACTAACAATCAATTTACTTAATTACCATCGCTTACATATGCAATTGCTAAATAGATTATATATTACTTGTGTAATCATCACCTCAATGTATAAGATCACTTATGAATTTAGCTTTTAATTTGAAATTGGACTAACAAAACTCAATTTATCACTAGTTATGATTGATACCATCAACTTATAGTCAACTTGTTATAGCTACTAACTACCTTGCAATAGTAGAGTCCAGCAATTGCTATGCATTTTATAGCAACTGCTAGGCTTTTGTTGTAGCAACTGCTACTACATTTACAGCAACTGCTACACAATTCCCAACAATTGCTTAGAATAATTCAACAACTGAATAACTTACTGATATATTTTACAGCAATTGCTACAACTAGTCCAGGAACTGGCCAACTTGCTATAACAAATTCAAATAAAATGTGTACCATTGACTTATTTCTAGAGTTGAACTGGACTAAAATCACTACATTCATCCATAACCATGATTAAATGGACTATTTAATAAAAAAGGCCACTGAAATAAGTGTGATTTACAACTGTGATTGTATTACTTGTGTAAGTATTGTCTCAATATATAAGATCATTACTGATTCCACCTCAATATATAAGATCACTACTAATATATTATAAAACATATTGACACAACCAACTAACAATCAATTTACTTAATCACTATCACTTACATATGCAATTGCTCAATAGATTGTATATTACTTGTGTAATCACCACCTCAATGTATAAGATCACTTATGAATTTAGCTTTTAATTTGAAATTGGACTAACAAAACTCTATTTATTAATAGATATGATTGATACCATCAACTTATAGTCAAACTTGTTACAGCTACTAACTACCTTGCAATAGTAGAGTCTAGCAATTGGTATGCATTTTACAGCAACTGCTGGGCTTTTGTTGCAGCAACTACTACTATATTTACAGCAACTGTTACACAATTTCCAGCAATTGCTTAGAATAATTCAACAACTGAATAACTTGCTGACATATTTTATAGCAATTGCTACAACTAGTCCAGGAACTGGCCAACTTGCTATAACAAATTTAAACAAAATGTTTACCATCGACTTATTTCTGGTGCTGAATTATACTAAAATCATTATATTCATCAATAACCATGATCAAATGGACTAATTAATGAGCAATTATTCAGTAAAAGTTGACTTGTTGAGTAAATTCACAGCAAATAGTCCGATCCCAGCAAATTGTTGACTTGCAGACATATTCACAACAAATGCTAAGACTGTCCCAGCAAGTAGGTCACTTGCTGAGTCATTTCACAACGAATATTTCTATAAAAGGAGAAATTTTCATAAAAGGAGATATTTCAATAACATAAAATATCTATCATCAAGATTTCAAAAAAGTTAGAAAAATAAGAAAATACATATGTTCATAAAATAATTATCCATGATCAATATCACCTAAAACTTTAGAAAATAACAAACATAAAAAAATACCCATTATCCAAACATTAAATACAACCATTAAATTAAATAAAATCATCACATTAGCTACTGCTCCTCCATTGATACTGCTGGTTGTTGTTCCTTCCTAACACCTGCTGCTTGTTGCTCCTCCATCACAACACTTTTTGCCCTTTTTCTTGCGCTCATGATTGCTTTAGAAACTTGCTTTCGCCTCTTTTGCTCTCGAATAGGAGTATAAGATGACACCACCCTTGACGACGGGATGACACCTCTTTTTTGGATAACATGATATTCAAGGTTTCCTTAAATGAGAACATCATTTCCATCATTTTGTCTATCCTCTCATTATGTGATACTATCATTTTCATCATCCTATTCGTCCTCTCATTGCAAGTTTCACAACCACAAGTACTACAAGGTGTCTTAGAAGTCCCAGCACCCAAGTCACCGGATCTACCAACGATGAATAGAGTTCCAAAATCACCTCCACCACCAAGAGGAGAAAATCCACCTCTATAACCAGCAACTTCTTCTTCCCTGCAGCAGTTTCTACAACATCTACCTCAGCAGCAGTTTTAACACCACTTACCCCAGCAGCAGCACCAGCTTTCCCAACAACCTTTGCACCTGCCTCAGTAGCATCACCTACCCCTACCCCAGCAGCAGCATCAACATCAACACCAACCCCAACACCAATATCAAAAAGAAAATCCCTTTTGATGGTCATTACGCCGACCAAATTTGTCACCAACCTCACAATCCTCGGATCTTCTTCTTTTTGCTCGAGTGGCACAAATTCTGTCCAAAAGTCCATCTCCTTCTCACTTTCAGTCGAGATTAGCCACAGATAAACAATCTACAAATTTAATAAAATTATATTAGCAATAAAATACTAAAATATGAGAAGACAAGAACTGTTTTAAAATCACAACAACTGTAACACTTACCTCATCCTCTGGTGGATCAAAGAGTTCGTGCACCTCCACTTTAGTATTATTTGGCGCTGCCAACCATCGAAGAAGTCTCGGATAAGATACTTACTCGGCGAACGCTTTGAATGTTTTCTGGATGTAAGGAATGGCTTCAAAAGCCCAAGCCTAAATAAATCAATGCCATGGAATATTGTTAATTAAGATAATAAATAAATATAAAAAACTACAACAAAAATCAACAAATAAAACGTACCATAAAAGCCCACGGAAAACTATATAGATTGGATGACTTTCTAGTCGATGTCGTCGCCTTCTTTAAATATTGCACTGTGAGTCCATAGCTATTACGACCCCAAAGATAGGCACAAAATGCATCTCGGTCGGCCGCTAGCTTGAACCAAGAATCCATCGCATTAGTCCCTACATCTCTACCCATAAGAATCTCATGGACAAAGTAAACCAAACATAGGGACTTCTTCACACTCCTCTTGACTTTACTTGACTGCAACAGGTCAAGCATATCTTTTGATTTGCAATGCGTCTTCTTCATTGCATCACACATTCTTTTGTATGTCTTTTTTATCTTTTTGGATTGGAAGGGAGGAGGAGGTGGAACGTGACAGTTCAACCCGGTAATAATGGCAAACTCTTTCATGCCAAAACAAACAGGCATACCACAAAAATTAACCCAAAAATCATTCTCGCTACTAATCCACCGACAAATAAGCTGATACATCAGCTTCATTTGAAATCTTGGGATGTTTCCCTCACCTATGTCTAGGTATAGCTTACCAAATACCGTAGACTTAAAGTAGCCATCCAAGTCTTCCTTCACTAAAATATTTTTAAAATCAGAAAATGGTTTCCCAAGTTCAGATTTTATTCCTATATCGCCTCTCTCATGTCGATTCAGAAACCCAGGCATGTCAAATCCATAATCATCATACCTGAAAGCCACAACTATGACAGTATCTGTAGAAGCTGAGGGAATGCCAGCAACAACTGGGGGGGAGGGGAGGTATCTGCAGCAACTGATGTACTGTCGTCACCAGTTGTGTCCCTTGTTGCAGCATCGGAGGAACTTTGTTCACCAGCTGTGGCACCAACAGAACTTGATCTAGCAGTTGCTGGACTGGGTGCAGCAACTACTGGACTGTGTGTAGTAGCTGAAGAACTCTGTCCAGCAGCAGCTAGACTAGCACCAGCACCAGCCTGAGCACTGACTTCCTCAATGAGATATTCTAGTTGTTGCTGTGAGTGATCATCATCTAGCTCATCTTCCGATATAATGAGCCTCCTAGAATGTCTAGAAGGAGCATTCTTGGGTCCATGATTTTTTTTTGGTCTTGCCATTTAAGTAGATAGTCCTGTCACAAAATAGAGATTATCTATTAGTACAACAACAAATCAAAATACAAAAATTAAACATTAGCTAATTTTCTTACTACAAAAACAACAACACTCATACTCGAAAAGTACAACAACAAATCAAACAACACCAACTTGAAATAATGCAATAACAAAATACATACTTTTTTTGTACAATAAAAAAATTATAGCAGTGAAAAAAATAAACAAAATCTTACCTTAACAAAACCCTAATTTTTTTTCCGATGGTAGTGGTGACGAGCCGACGACGAAGGCGACGATGACGAACAAGCAAAAGAAAACCCTAATTTTTTTCCAACTAAATCGTGAAGAAGAAGAGGAAGAACAACAAGAAGAAAAAGAAGTAGAAGAAGAGGAACCAAGAAGAAAGGGAACCGATTCTTTGGTTTAAAATTGGAGAAAGAAAAGAAGTTGAAGATATAGTTTTAAACTGTTTTTTAATTTTGTTTTTAAACTTATAGATTTTTTTTTTAAAAAAATAGTTACTGAAGTTTTTAAAATATACACTTTAACCCTTTATTAACTAATCATACTTAATTTTTAATTAATAATAAATTTGACATTGAAAAGTCAAACTTGTGACCTTTTCTAATTATTTTACCACAATTTTCACTAGTTTCCTGGTAGGTTCCAACACCATTTCTCTCTTATTAACATACAAATTTTTAGATGTAAACAAGTGATTGCTTTGCTTTGTTGTGCTCGGTCACATGTGTGAGTGAGTATGTGAGAGAGAAAGTATCAGAGTGATTTAAGGGTTAGATGAATGAGAACTCACCCGCCTTCCCTTCTTTCTCTCGCTATTGACTCTGCCCTTCTTCATATCTCTTCCTACTCTGATCTATCTTTCTTGCCTGAACACATTCTTCACGACCTTTTCCTGGTAAACGCACTTTCTTCTTTTTATGGGTTTTTTCCCTTTGGATTTCTTGGATTATCGAAACGTAAGTTAAAGGAAACAGATTTGTGGCTTGCACTTGTTATGCATCACTTGCAGTTATTATTTTCTATTCGGCCCATGTTTTAATCTTTTGATTTTTGAGTATACTTGTGTATTTTGTCTGTGATTTGATCTGGTTTCTGCTTATTTTGGTTTTTCCTTTCATGGGTTTCCCGTGTTATTTAGTTGCAAGTGGTGTTCAATTATCATCAGTGCTGAAAGAGTTTTATGGATTTGAAAAGACTTTTTGAGTGTATTTCAGTTTAGCTGTTATTATGTGATATATCTATCCAGACCGAAGAGAGAAAGAAAATTGTGTCTTTATGTTTAAGCTTGTACTTGGATAATTTTATCTCTCTTGTTTTTTTGCTCAACAAGATGACCTTAATTCACTTATTTTGTTTTAAAAAAGAGGATGATCTTAATTCAGCAAGGTGCTGTTCAGACTTTGTCATGTAAGAGTAGGAAAGTAATCCCTTCTGCATTTTGACCTAGCCCATTACAGCGGATTGATTAAATACTGAGTTGTGATAACTAATTTTGTCTTGTCGTTTCTAATGTTTATCTAAAGAATGTAAAGAGTGTTTTTTTTGCCACTTCAATATGTTCAGTCCCTGTGATTGCCCATACTGTGCAAGTGAAAGGTGGAAAGGATTTTGAATGATGTAAGGAGCTAAAAATGACATTGATGGTTATCTTTTCTTTCCTTTGTTGAAATAGAAGACATTAACATTTATACCTCAACTTGTGTTTTTTATTCTTGGTGGGTTGGTACTAACTTTAGCACCCAAAACCGGGTTTGTAACCATAGCATCTCAGGTGCAAATCCCAAAAAGATACTGGATAATTTAACCAACACTTGTTGATGGAAGGTGGCAGGTGTCTTGTGGAATTAGTCGAGGCTAGTACAAGCCGGCCTAGATACCACGGTTATAAAAAAATGTTTCTTTTAGTAAAAGGAGTTATTTGTAGAATCAGTATATAAGCACTTCAGCAACTTCTGGAATTATTATTTTGTATATGACATATTTAATTTTAGTCATTTTTTTTAAACGGGTAACATTTACCTAGACAGTTTGAATATTGATTTGATATTTATTGCAAATTATCCATAGAATTGATACTTTTAAGTTTTAACAAGAGCATATTAGTTTCTTTGGTTCCAGAAGCACTTCCTTTCTCAAAAGCTCTACTAACTAAAAGTACATCTGAATTTTAAGAGAGATTATATCAAAACATAGCCTTCCAGTTCGTGCTATGCCTCTGAGGTTGGTAAAATCCTTCCATAGCTGATCTATGACCTTGTAATGTAAGAATAGATGGCTGACTGTCTCAAGCTTTCCCGACAAAGCAAACATCTGGAACAAAGGGGGATCCTTTGCCTGTTAAGACTATCTAGGGTAAAAACAGCTTCATGTGAAACAAGACACCTTGAAAGGTGTTTTCACTTTCCAAACGTGTCCCAAGGCCAATGAGCTGTCTATTGATGGTCTTGATTTTACTTCTTGTAAGCTGAACTTACTTTAATGAGTCCTCTACTGTCTCATTTCTAGCATAGACAATATGTACCCTCCTGTAACCTTTGAAATCTTCTAGCATTTTGTAAAATTCAGTCAATGTATCCACTTCTCAGTCATATAAATTCCTTCGGAATTGCATGTTCCACCCGTGTGTGGACTATGTATCTGCTACTGTCATCAGTATGGGGGTTAATCTATCAGACACCCCCAACCAATTATCTTTACAAAATGATGTTTTGTACTCATTGTTCACCTTTATGGAGGTGTGATTCCTTATAGAAGGCCACAATACTCTAGTAGATCTCCACAAGCTGATTCCAAAAGGAGAGTGCACTTTATTTGTCATTATGGGAAGTTTCCATAATGTCATGTTTAAATATCTCCCAATATTTGATAAGAAAACCATTGTGTAGCCATCTTAGCTACCCATGGCACACATCGTTAGGCAAGTAAGCACCTCATGTTCCTCAAAGACATCCTGTAGTGATTCTCTCTTCTTCAGAAATGGTAGGGCAGTTGATAAGATTACTAAGATTGTTGGCAAGTCTCATTCAACAGTTTCAGAATAGAGGTTTTGATAGAATTCAATGATCACCCTCTTAATTCATTACTCTGCTGTAACACCTCGTATCACTAGTATTGCTTCTCTTATGTGCATTGGTCACTTTACGGAGAAAATTAGTGTTTCTGTCATCTTTAAGTCAGAGCTCTATATCTCCGTCGTCATGCTATGTCTTCAATTTTGATGTGCTCATCGTACTCCATTCTGAATTGATTCCTCATTTTACAGTGGTCTGTTATGTCAGAAAACATCTATTGTAGCAAGTTGATTCCAAATCAGAGCATTTTGAAATGCCAAGTTCCTTGGAATTGACTACTTCTACTCCATTCTTTAGCTTGCCTTTTAAGTGCTTTGAGCTTGCAAGCGCAGGATAAATCAAGCTTGCCTGGAAACTCCAAAGAAGTCTACCATTCTCTAATTCTGTCCGCAAATCTTTTTGTGTTAAACCACCAATTCTCAAATTCGAAGTAGGAGTTGTCCTGTTCCCAGACATCACATTGCAGTGATATATGGATGTGATTAGATTTAATTCTTTGTAGAAGAGGTTGTTTGATATTTGCTATTATCAGATTTAATTCTTTGTAGAAGAGGTTGTTTGATATTTACTGAATAGCATCCCACTCTTTTGGAAAAAAGTAATCTGTCAATTCTTGAAGCAATCATATGATTATCATCTTTGAACCAGGTGAAAGTGTCCCCTTCCAGTTGAGGATCTATTAAAGTCATATCCTTTATAAAATTTGAGAAGTTCACCATAGCCAGTGATCTCCTGTTACCATTTATCTTTTCTGAAGGAAATCTTTTGATGTTGAAGTCCCCACAAACAGCCCAAGGACCACCCTTCAAGCCCCCAACTGCTTCTATCTCTTCCTTATAATTTTCCCTTTCATATCTGTAATTTGGTGCATATGCCTTTGTTATGTGACACTCAAAATCTTGGAAGAGTGCCTCAAACTTGTAATTAAGGTATATGGACCAATTTGAAAAGAGGTCTCTCTCCAAATTCTAATATTCCATAACATATCTCATCCACCTCTCGCCCGGAATCTCTTTAATGCTCTCCCTTACTCCCCTTTCTAATTTTGTCTCCTGAAGACAAATGTTATCAACATTCAATTTGTGAATCAAGCTCTTTACGACTCTTCTTTTATCCGTATTGTTTTTATTGAAATAGGTAAATCTATATATCTCATTCTCAGCAATAAGCAATAAGGACATGCTGGAGACCATCAAAAAGTGTTAGTTACAAGAAAAAGAGGAAAAAGAAATACTGACAGGGATCTAATAATTTTACCTAGTGGTCTAAATCCTCTATTTTTTGTCATATCTAGTCTTATTCTGCCTATGGGTTGTTGAGACGAGGGTTCTCAGGAAACAACCTCTCTACTTCTATGAGGCAGTGGTAAGGTCTGCGTACAATTCTACCCTCCCCAGACCCCATTTGTAGGATTCCACTGGGTATGTTGTTGTTGGTCTAAATCCTCTAGTCACTTTTTTTTTACACCACAAGTAGGAAGATACTATATAATTACATTTAACTTTTAAGTGGATCCGGATCTGTCTTCGAAACATCTCCCGTTCCTCTCTCCTAACTGTTCACAGGATACTCTCTGGGATTATCCTCCTCATCTTTTGACTCGTGCTTCCACCTTTTTTTATCCAACAGCTTAGCAAGTCTCCCGTATTTTCATGCATAATTCATCTTGTCTCAGTTACTTTTAGAAATAAGGTCCAAATGTTTGAAGTGAATTTGCAATATAGAAATAGATGATTGTTGGTTTCATCTGTTTCCTTGCACAAGAAACATCTGGAGACTATGATGGCTCCTTTTATCTTCAAAACTTTATGTGTCAAACAGGCTCTCTTAGCCACAACCAAGTGATGCATTTTACCATGGCTGGGATGAGGCATTTCCATGTTCCTCCATAATTTTGGCTTCTCTCCATTGTGCACCATGCCTTCCTTTGTATATTCCCTGTTTAGAGTGAATTCCCCATCTGTATTGTGTCTCCATCTCAAGATATCTGGTTCGGAATTGGTCCGGTTGGAATCACCAATCCTACGTAACAAGTTAGCATCCTCCTGAAGGTTAAGTTCCAGTCTTGTGCACTTCACACTTCATTTATGTTGCCCTCTGGGTTGTTGCTAATAGCAAACAAAGCTGGAAGGTCTCCATCAGTGGTAATCTCTCCTTCCAAGCTTCTATCAAGAATTTTATTATATTTCCATCTCCTACTATCATCTGTAAGTTCCTTTCCAGCTTGGGCCATAGTGCTCTAATTGTCTTCCATACTCCAACCCCATAAGTACTAGTGCTCACAAATGTACACCATGGATTGATTTCCCCAAACTTGCATTTAGTCACCTGGTAGAAACTAGGATGAAAACAAGAGGATAATGAAAACTTAGTGGTTAAATAAAGTGCAAGGATCTTAAGCACTGCATTAGCTAATAACTATGTCCATATGGAGTGGACAAATCTCAGATATAAACATAATGATAATATTTTCTTCCCCCAGAGTTCTCCTAAATACGCATATTTATACTAAACATAAGGATGACTCCTAACACAGAAACAATTACTGGTGTAGATGATTGCCGGTGATAATTGTTGCCTATAACTACTATAGATAAGTACTGTTTATATATTTTATCCTATTTAAAACCAAGAAATTAAGGTAGATTCTCTCCACATGCTTATCTAGATTTTCTTCTTGAATAAGTCCGCAAAGGAAGATTCGTATTAGTGCATCCCCCTCGAAAAGTTGCCTAGTCCTCGAGGCGAAAAGAAGGAAATTGATCAGCAATGAGATCACAGTTCTCCCAACTAGCTTTTTGGGACGGTCAAACGTCAACCCATTGAACTAGCAGTTCCAACGAAAAAGCACCAGCTTCTTTGACCCATCGATGTGATAAAACTTTTTCATGTTCCACCATGAATTCCAATTCACTCACATTAGAATATTGGAGGGAAACTGCGGCGAAATTTGTCGATCTCAACCCGTGCAGTTTGTAATATTTCCATCTCCAGTTGAAAATTATAAACATATCCTTCTGGTAAGCTTGAATAGTATTGAGAGAAGCTAACCATTTGACACCAAAAACCTATTCAGCCCCTCCAAGTTCCAAAGGGTCGTATTCCTGGGTGATGGTAAAACTTGGCAATTGAATTTTAAGATTTTAGCAAACTTTATTGCAACAAATGATGTCCCAATCCCCTATTTGCATGCCGCATGTTGGAACTATCTCTACTAGGAGCTTATGCTTCTCTACAATGGATTAAGCCATAAAATTGTGTGTGGAACCACTATCCACAAGTATTAAAACCTTTCTATGGTTGATTTCACCCTAAGCTTCATTGTAGCACCATTTTTCTGTCCCAAAATGGCGTGGGACAAAATTTCAACAATGTAAGTTTCTTTAGGATTGCACAATTGTTGCATTAACCTCGTCAACATCGTTGATTGATCTCCTATTGTAAGCTTCATGAGAGATAGTTTCGCTGATTGACATCTATGATTGCGTGCAAATTTCTCATGGCAACGATAACAAAGTCTTTATTCCATAAGATATCACCTTTCGCGATCCCATGTTTGTATTTGTATTTAAATTTAAAGAGGTTGAGAAGTGGTTGGATTAGAAGAATCATTGTTGCGTGGATTTTGAAGTGAAGGGTTAAAATTGTTTTGACCGTTGATAAAAGACTGCAATGGGTTTTGTATAGTGAATCTGTTGGTTAGGGTCCATTTAGATTCTCCATTACTACAAAATGGGCCTAATTTATTTTCAAATTCAAGTGCCCAACTCATGAGTCTATATACTATTCTAGGCTTGTGAGTTTTTGATGACACTCTTGTATAGAAACTTTTTGCCGAATGCTATGAAGATGCCCGTCAGGATTTTGAAACTCCGCAGGGTCGTAATTTTGCTGCAATGCTTTAACAAGCCTTTCCCAATAAAGCAATGTTCACTCACGATTTATCCAAGTGAAGAGATCAAGAGCATCTCCTTCCAGATACATAGTTGTGATGTCAACTTTGTGTTCCTATGGAGTTTGATAGTAGAAAATATATTTTTTCTGCCTTCAAAATCCATCCTCTGGGATTACCTCCTTCAAATTTGGGAAATTCCATCTTTGTGTGTGGCCTTAGGTAATGATTTTTTGGCCATGTTGGGCTATCAACGTCTTCTCCCTCTTCTCGCCAAGTAGGTTTCCCCCTTATTGGGTGAACATTCTGGCTTTTCAATGAAGCAACTTTTGCTGTTATTGAATCAATAGTATTTAGTTTTGATGCTAACAGATAATTGTTGGGCAAGTGATTCAACGTCCGGAGTGTTTTCTTGAGAAGTAGAAGATCTTGTATTGACCATATTGGATCGATCAGCTCTGATACCAAAATGACAGAAACTAGGATGAAAACGAGATGATAGTGAAAATTTGTAAATAAAGTGAGTGGATCTTAAACATTGCATTAACCAATAACTAGGACAAATCTCTAGGTACAAAGATAATGATAATATTTTCTTCCTAGAGAACTCTTCTAACTACATATATTTACACTAAGCATAAGGATATCTCCTAACACTTAGAAACAATTACTGCTTAGATAACTACTGGTAATAACTGCTGCCTATAACTACTATAGATAAGTACTGCTTATATATTTTAGCCTATTTAAAACAAAGAAACTAAGATTATTTCCACATGCTTGTCTAGATTTTCTTCTAGAGCAAGTCCGTAAAGGAGGAGTCGTATCATCACCTTCTTCCACAGTGCATATTGTATCCCCAAAACCATTTTATCTGTATTGTTAAGCCCCCCTGACACTCCATGAAACCAAATTGATCTTCATGATTAATAGTTTCCACACTTTCCCCTGTTTCTCTTTCCATCATTCTTGAACTTGATATCAAAAGTAGTTGAGTTTTAAGTTCTTTCACTCCTTTGAATCTAGGTCTCTAGATAGATGGCTTCCATTCTCCTAACCTGCACACAACTGACAATTTTCCATGGTATTTGTATGTTACCTTTGTTTTATCCTAGGTTTGAGATTGCTGCTTGTGTCGGCCCCTCTGTTTCTGGCACTGATGGAGAAAATAATGGGATTGTTGCTTGCAGTACTTATGTTCTTCTAGCAGTGGATCAAAGTTTTCCTCCAGATGTTTTGATTTTAAGTCGTTAAAAATGAATTGGGCTGCTCTGTTTGGCCCAAATTTTTTCAGACTGAAATGGCATAGCAAACTGGCCGAAACTTTGAGTTAAAACCCTTGGGATCACCTCCCTTGCATGTGCACCTAAATCAAATTTTAAGATATTGACAGTTGTCCCCACATGCTCTTTATTAGCTGCACGTGGTATAGCCTTGTATTCAGTACGTTCCTCAGACAAAAAGGGTACATCTTCACCCTTCAGTCTGTTGAGAGCTTTGAACCATTGGTTTCCTTGCCAAAACCTATCCAATGATTCTTCTGGTGACGGTGGTCTGAATCAAACATCTCTCTCGACCCAAATAGGGATATAAAATTTAAAATCCATCTCTTTCTATCGTTAGCTCACCAAGACAACTCCAACCATCTCCTACGATTTGAATTTTTGCCCACTGAAGCTCTGTTTCTTTTCAGTGCAAACCCATCCAACACAAAGATTACTCACCTCTGAGAAAATCTTCTTCAACCATATATGAAGTGGAATGCCTAAATCCATGTGTTATCATTGTTTTGAGAGATTGAAGAACAACCACCGTCTGCTTCCACAACTCGAGTCTGAACTTTTCTTTTCTCCATTTCCACTCCCTTTTTAATGTCCGCTTCTCCATATATCTATTTGGGAACTTAAAGAGAAACATATTCCTTGCCATCATAGATGCTGACCCCGAAAACAGCCTTCCATGTAATAGGGTACCAATTTCTAGTATCCACTAAAGTAACTTTCTTTGGAATCCCCTCTCCCAAATTGCTCACCTATGCTTCTATTCAGCAAGCCATTATCCTTTGTCTGTGACGGCTCTACATTGCGAATATTACCTTCATCAACTACAACTATGGACCCTTTGAGGGTGTTGGACTACCATTTGCTGTCATGCACTCCTTTTGTATAAGGATAATCCTCCTTAAAGACTGGAATGCTCTACATTAAGCACGATGTTGAAACATTTAATAAACCTCCATCTTGAATGCTATATCATTTTTACCACATTCAATACCAACTCATGAATTATTAGGACTGATCTTTTGTTCCCTTGAAGTAGCAAGATGCTCATGTACCTTCAATAAACAACAACATTCTCGTGTAATCCTACAAGTGGGGTCTGGAAGGGTAAAATGTATGTAGACCCATACCCTTACTTTGAGGTAGGGAGACTGTTTTCGATAGACCCTCAACTCTAATGAAATGAAGAAGCCATAGCAGGGTGCAATGATATACAATAATAACAATACTCGGAATAATCCTGCAAAGAGGGGTTTGGGGAGGGTAAAGTGTAGGCAAACCTTGCTTTTGCGGTAGAGCTGAAAAACCAAAGAAAAAAACCTTGGAGGTAGAGAGGATTATGGTGCAAGGATATAAGGTGACAAAATAATAGGATACAAAGCAAATGAAGCTACAGATAGTAACAAACACGAGAAAAAGGAAGCTACACAAAATACAAGAGGTTTGGTCTCCACAAGGATGGAATTTGCATGTTAGGAGATCACTTAGTGACTGGAAAATAGGGTGGGTATCTGATATGCTAGCTTTGATTGAAGATTTTCCTGGCACAAATCTGGAAACAGAGAAATTGCTACGGAGGCATCATACTGATGGTCAGTTCTTTGTGAATAGAATGTACAAACGAGACCTGGTCACATTTTTAAGGAAAAAAATTAGGGCCATGGAGTGCTATCAGAGCATGGCCCTATTTAGGTGAAGTGCTTCACTTGGTTGGTGACTAGGAGAGCTTGCCTTACACATGATGGACTTCAAAAGAGGGGAAAAATTATTGCCTCTAGATTTTATCTTTGCAAAAAGGTTCTAGAAACCAACAATCACATTTTTCTCCACTGCAAAGTAACAACACAAGTATGGAATCTATTCACCAGTTTAGCTAGCCTCAATTGGATTATGCCTGAACATATAGCAGACTTACTAAATTTTTAGGTCAAAAGGGGAGGTAGCAAGAGCTAGAAGAGGTGGTGGAGAACAATACCAGCTTGTATCTGGTGGATTATATAGTAGGAGAGAAATCAGAGAATTTTTGTTGGGACAGAATGCACTATAGAGAGGATAAGTGCAAACTAATTACCACTTTAGGTTTTTGGTGTAAAGAAATGAATATAGAAGAAGAAATTCAGCTAGTGGATTTCATAGGAGCTCTGTAAGTATCCTGTTTTTTTTTTTTTTTATGTAATTAACACTTTTGGAGGTGGGCAGCATAGACCTTAATATGCTAAGGAATACAAAGTTACCAGTTTCAAAAAAACAATTATTGAATACTAATAAGGAGAAGAGGAGGAGAGACTAGCCCCATGCCTCCCACAAGCAGTGGGACAAAACTCAGCTACTTACTAATCTTCCATGCTAATTCTCAACCTCCAAACCTTCATCTAGGATCATATCCTCTACAAGATAAGACATGACACAACCTTCAACTTTTTTTTCCTTTTATTAAAAAAAAGTTGAAGTTGTATCATGTTTTATCTAAGTACCTCCCTCTGCTCGTTCTTCTTCGACCTACCTTCTATCTCTCCTAACTCTTGTTATAGCCAACCTCTCTCTCACCGCCTCATCGGTGCATTTGTGCACCTCCACTTCATATGTTCACAGTCTCGCTTCTCTCATGTTGTCTGACATGGAGACCGCCCCTACTTTTCCTTGTATAGCTTCGTTTCTAATCATATCTCTCTTAGTATTCCTATACATCTGTCTGTGCATTCTCATCTCCATTACATTCAACTTTCTTAACGTGGGCGTTTTTGACTGGCCAACACTCCAGCCTATACAACAATGTTGGTCTAACCACCACTATGTGGAATTTACCTTTAAGGCTTGCTGACACATTCTTAATGCATAGAAACCTGGTTGTGAGTCTCCATTTCACCCACGCTGATCCAATACGGGTGTGCGGCATCATCATTGATTTCCTTGTCTCCTTGGATTATGGAGCCAAGATACTTGAAACTTCTTCTCTTGGATATGACTTTTGCATATCTTTACTTCTGCATTCTTCGCACGTGTTACGTCTCTAAACTTGCATTCCAGGTACTCTTTTTAGTCCTACTTGAGATCTTCCATTCGCATCAAATTTCTTGGTACGGAATAGCTCCGCAAGTTTCTCCTTTGTTTTCCACCTTCTTGTCATTTTTTCCCCATAGATGCTTCCTTAAGGATGTTACAGATCCACCTGATGGTGTTAGTGCTTAAGGTTGAGCTTCTCATTATTTTGTGACTTCTTTCTACCCATTCGTACCAAGTCTCATTGCTAACAGTCCATCTAGTGATGTCAAAGGATTTGAAACGTGCATTGAAATTGATTCTATTTTCCTCCGTGAATGAAGAGAAAAAAAAAACTGAAAAGGAAAGAAGAGAAGGGAAAAGAATAAAAAAATTTATCAGCGATCGCAGTGGGTGAGAAATGAGCTACCAAGCCAAGCGCTGGCCAGCAAGAATCGCCATAGGAGCTATTTGGGTATACTGAATTCTGACTGTGATTTAGTTTGGCATTCCCTCAAAATAGACGTGACAATGGATTTCTTTTCCCATCTTTGCACTAAAAAGGCAGAACTCAAACAGTGATCCAATAAAAGGGATCAGATATCATCTACACAGACAAGCTATGAGCTGTAGTGGGATTACTTTGTTTTGATCTATATGAGAAGTAGACATCTATAATACAAAAATTAAACGTCAAGTAAGGTCTAAATTATTGGAGTAGCTGATGTTTCTGAATTCTGAACTGTTTGTTACACGCTTTGTCCTTCTGCAGTTACTCGGCATTAATTGTGTCACTTTTCCACTTTAGTGCTTATTCTACACATTAGTCCTTCAACCTGTAAATATATGGCAGGTCATCTTTATGTTTTCAAAGTGATATTCACCAATTAGTAGGCATATGTCATACTTGCACTTCTTTCTGCATCTTAACAATATGTCACTGTCTGAACTTCTACAACTTACAGATTGTAGACTATACCTATATACTAGCTGTGGGCTATAAATGCAGTTACTGCTCCATATGTTCATTATTAAAATTATTAAATTCACGAACGAGAATCGGAAAACATCCCATTGGTAGATCTAATGAAACAAACTCTGTAAATTTGTGTGAAGATCCATCTATTCAATCGTGTTGGAGTAGGTTCACATGTGATAACAGTTAATTTTCTGATCTTGGCAGAGGACCTTGAGAGCTGGGAAGCTAAATGAAAAGATTTTGAAGCTGTTTATTGCAACTGGAAAAGAAGAAATCCTTTCACTAATTGACGCATTTAACATCCAATGTGTTCTTACTCCTGTGCTTCCTACTAGTAAGGTTTTTGTTTTAAATCCTTCTGTAGCATAATGATTCATGATGTAATATTTATAACTACTTTATTTCAGGATGCTCTGAGAAATTCTGATATTCTTTGGTAGCAAGCCATTATTGCAAAAGTCTCTTGCCATTTCTCAAGGCAACAGTGCCTGTTCTTGCTTTTGCTTATTCTAGTCTTGAAAAATGTCTCAAGTTAGCATCAAAGATGATGAAGTAGATATTGTGATAGCTGCAATCGAACCAGATCTTACTTCATTTCTGGAAGAATGGAGAGCAGTATTCTCCCGATTTCACCTGATAATTATCAAAGATCCTGATGTTAAAGGAGAACTTAAAATTCCAGGTGGATTTAAATATGATACCTATACAAAAGCTGATGTTCAACAAATTATTGGACCTTCAAATGCTGCAACTTTCTCTGGCTACTCGTGCCGATATTTTGGCTATCTCTTGTCAAAGAAAAGATATATCATCTCAATAGATGATGATTGCATTCCAGCTAAGGATAATGAAGGTATCCAAGTCGATGCCATCGCACAACATATCAATAACCTCTCGACTCCTGCCACCCCATTTTTCTTTAATACCCTTTATGATCCGTTCTGTAAAGGAGCTGATTTTGTTCGTGGCTACCCATTTAGCTTGCGAAGTGGCGTCTCGTGTGCTCTTTCATGTGGACTCTGGCTTAATTTAGCAGATCTTGATGCACCTACACAAGCCCTCAAGCCGGCGCTGAGGAACACTCGATATGTTGATGCTGTCCTTACTGTACCAGTTAGGGCCATGATGCCTCTGAGCGGAATCAATATAGCGTTTGATCGTGAGTTGGTGGGACCTGCTTTGCTGCCATCTTTCAGGTTGGCAAAAGAAGGAAAGTTCAGGTGGGAAACTGTGGAGGATATATGGACTGGAATGTGTGTTAAGGTCGTATGTGATCACCTAGGATATGGTGTGAAAACTGGGCTTCCATATGTGTGGAGGAAAGAAAGAGGTGATGCCATAGAGAGTTTGAAGAAAGAGTGGGAAGGGGTGAAGCTGATGGAAGAAGTTGTTCCATTCTTCCAATCAATGAGATTGACTCCAGCAGCAAAAACAGCAGAAGATTGTGTGATTGAGATTGCAGCAGCCGTGAAGGAGCAGCTGGGACGAATCGATCCTGTGTTCACCCGTGCAGCTGATTCCATGATAGAGTGGGTGAAGCTGTGGAAGACTGTTAAAACCCGAACATAATCCAGTCTTGTTTGGGGGTTAAGTTTCAATTTATTTTCTTCTAGATCCTTACAAAGGCATGTACGTTCTTTCCAGACGGTTCTCTTAAAACCGAATGCATAATATAGACAAGTTTTGTTTTTCAACTGTTTCCTGCAGTGACCAAGATTTGATAATAATGCCTAGTGGTTTTCCTTGATATACGTTCTGGCTTTCTAAATGCTTGGTTCATTTTATGTAAGACTTACAAGAAAGGGGAAATAAATGGTGTAACGCATGCTGCTTTTGTTTCCTTGGTCTGCTTGTAGAATTGTTAATTTCTGTGTAAAAGTTCAAATAGGTTTAGGCTTGCAGTGCCTCTTGTTTATGGAATAACCAGACCACTAACTGGGGTAAAAGAAAAATCTCTCTCAAAAGTTTGTATGTTTTTCTTAACGAAGTTGGAAATTTGACGGAAAAGCTTTCTTTGGCTATCATTTGGTCATAGATTTCCAAAAAATTTTTGGCAAATTATTTTCACCATGTGTTTGGCCATAGTTTTGAAGAACATGATATATAGCCTTGATAACATTTTTAATTATTGTAACGTGATAAAAATTAAACTCATAGATTGCTTTTACAACAAGAGCCATCCAATTTTTATATTTACAGTCCTTTAACAAGTTCTATGGAACAATTTACGTACTCCCTCTGTTTAAAAAAAAATAATTTCTTTCCTTTTTTTAATAACATTTTAATTTCAGTTTTTCACGAGGCATCTTTAACGCCACAAAATTAAAGGATATTTTGATACATTTAAGATAACCTTCATTTAAACGACAAAATTGAAAAATCTTCCTCATTTTTTTATACTTTCGTATCAAGTCAAACGAAATCATTCTTTTTAAAATGGATAGAGTATTTGATAGTAAAATAACAACAAACACATCATAAACTGAAATATAGTATGTAAGTTGAGTGAGCGTCTTCATGGTGCATTTCTCAAGCTTGTCAAGTTGGAATTGATAAATGATGAGATATTTATATGGTATATTTTAAAATTTTTAAAAATTCTCAATAAATAAAATTTGCCAAGTTTTTTTTTTCTTCTAAAAAATCTCTATTCCATCTATCTCATTTATGTGGCATCATTTGACTTGGCACAGTGTTTAATTTTTTTTTTTAAAAAAAAATTTGTGGTCTAAAATCATCCATATATATTTGCGTGGTTGATAATCATTTCATCAAGGGTAAAAGGATAATTTTAAAGTTAAATTATTTCTATTTTTAGCAACATGACATTCTTTTTTAGACGAACTAAAAAGGAAAGGATGCCACATAAAATGGGAACGAAGAGAGTACTTTTTATGGCCAAATGGGTCCCTACTATAGCATTGATAGTTCTGTAGTTAAAAATTTTGCCTGAAAATTGTAGGAAGAGAGAGTTGAAACTAACTAGGTGTCTCTTGGTTTGTTACTTTGCAAAATGAAAATGTCCTTTTTTTTTTTTCTAATTACTTATTCTTGCCATTTCCTTTTTTTTTTTTGGATAATAGTGGTATTCGAATAGTTTGTGTATACGTCGAATAATTTATTGGGTCTTTATTATCTTAATCGTTTAAATGAGGTAGCAAGACTTGATAACATGCTCATCGGAGGAAATGAAAACTTTTGCTCTTTTACAATTTAAAAAGAATAAAAATGATCTTTTTAAATCTTTTATATGCAAAAAATAAAAATGCCACGATCCAGAAATCGATATCATAATAAAACAGATCCAAAATATTCAACCTGATGTATAACTCAAAGTGTAAACACATATGAGATTCCCAAAAAGAGGTGTCAGGCCACAAATGTTAGAAGGAAACACAATAAAGTACAATCTCAAAACCTGATATCATAAGTATAAAGAGCATCTAATATAACCCAGTCTTTCAAAATAATAAAAACTATAAAATAAAGATAGAATCTAGCAGTGATCCAGAACCCTAGATCTCACCATAAAATCTGGATATACTGTCATTGGAGCAATCAACTACCATGTGGATGACCCTGACTAAAATCTATATTCAAAGAGGACATAGAAGTAAGGGTGAGTACAGTTCACATGTACCCAGTAGATTTGATCGATTGAGTATTAGGAATTGATTATGCTATGTTATAAACTAGGAACACTTTCACCTGCACACAGAAAAATCAATTTGACATCGGTGCCACCAATTTATATAAAATGATGTGGATAAGGTAAATGCATAAAAAATTCAGGTATACATAATATCAAGTCAAACTCAAGGGATTTATTAGTATGTATGATGCGATGTATGAATGGTACTGGTGGAATCAAGACTATCGCACAACCTATCATATACATTTTCCAAGTTGAGCTACTAGGCAAGACCCATGGGGGTTATGCAGATCATATACCTTAACACAATCACAATATCTCATCATCCTTGCCATCTAACTCGTGGTCAAGGGATCACAAAATCAATATCTCATCCTCCTTGTCACTTTACTTGTGGTCAAGAATTTTAAAGATGTCTCATTTTGTTATAAAAATAACAATCTCGATATCCCATTCTCCTTGCCACCTAACTAGTGGTCAAGGATTTTAAAAATGTCTCTCTCTCTCTCTCTCTCTCTCTCTCTCTCTCTTTTTTAAAACAAGGTGCTTCCACAATTCTTAACTTCTCATGTCTTGAAATGATATATGAGGATGTGGGCATGTACATACACAAGTATATATAAGCAATAATCATCTCTAGATTATGCAATAATATCATAGTTCTTAAAACTCCACAATTTTATGATCAACACCCTCGTTTATACATACTGGAAAGAACCACCATGAAATACACCAACACTCATTTATAAGCCTTTTTTACTTCTCACAATATGTTACGATTTCACAATTTATGTCAAAAACTTTTCAATCTCAAAGTATGATATAATCACGACTTATTTCAAGACACTTCATTTCACAAGTATGATATATAATTACAAGTGTCCAACTCGATCAATTCAAGACAACACATTATCACGAAATAATCAAGATAGTAAGTAAAGTCCCACACGTCAACACAATATAATCACAATCCCCGAAGCATATTACGATTCCATCCCACAGTCTACAACATAAGAATAGTCAATTATCTCACCCTAGTCACAAGTGAGGTGTCAAACCTACCTCGAATGGCGAGACTGTACCCAAACACTTTATCGAAAGAATAGTCCTCAAATTCAACATTCAAAACGGTTATCCACTATCAAGGATGAAAAATACTCATCAAAATAAGTCGAATGATACCTATATTGCAAGGTTTCAACACCAAAGGAAAAATCATCAAAAAATTATTTAAAATTCAAAAAGGATAAGACTGAAATTATTATAAAATCAAGTTCTACAAGTAATAAGGAGATTGTGGAAAATCCCATAAAAATTGAACAAGAATTGAATTTGAATTCATGGGATTACCAATTTCAAAGTCTGGAAGAAAAATCCAAAACAACCTACATGAAAATCTAAATTTATAAATGTTCTTAAAAAATAAAATTGATGAAAATGATTTAAATCAAGTAAAGAAGTTTATCCAATGATTTTCTCCAAGAATTTTCTTCACAAATCGTCTTCTCCAAAGTTCAAAGTGATTGAAAATGATGGAGCGTGAAAAATAAAATATTTTCTCCAAATTAACGCTATTCAGGTACTAAATGCTCTTTGCAAATGCGGAGAAGAGAATAATACAATACTCCGTGAATGCGGTTAATGCTTTTGCAAATGCAAAGAAAAAGGAAAGAGTACTCAATGGCGTGGTCCATGCCTCCGCGATCGCAGAGAAGACATTAGACACCAGACATATTAACAATTTCAAAAATTGCCAAAAGGACCCTCAAAATTTGTTCAAAATTTCATACACACAAATCATAAGTACGATCCTATTAAATTCAACATTCCAAACTCAACAGAATCATCAGAAATCAAATCTGAGGTCTCTTTGATACGAAATCTAGTAAATCGCAACTAAACTAAGTTAAAGCTCAAAAATAATAAATTCCCTCGAGACTCACAAAAAATATGATGAAGCCTCCCCTAGATGTAAATGAACCTCCCGATCCTATGAAATCATCAAAAAATCAATCTAAGCATCTAAATTATGTTGACCAAAGTCAAATCTTACTTGTTTTAACTCAAACCTCAAATGTAGGACCTCAAATCCATAAAGAAATCTCAATTCTAACAAGGAAGATTCTCCTCGACTAATTTTCATATTCCAAAGTTGATGAAATTGATGTAATTTTATTTCGAGATTCAAAACTCGAAAAGACCTCAAAATTCAAAATTAAACAACTTATGCATTTAAAACTCAACTCTTTCTCAAAGTCTCAATTTTTCACAGAATTCCAAAAATCAATTATCACAACTGATTAAATAAGACTTGGGAAAACTGTTGGAAGGAATAAAGTGATAATCTTTTTAGAAATTTCTAAAAATGACATTTAACGCCATTTGTAAGGCCCCGCAAGTAAGAAAGTATAAAAGTGTGGAAAAATATAATAGCTAATTGATGATCGCTCAATCCTACAACTCAAAGGAAGCAGAGACGGTCGTCATCAGCATATTACCCAACAATAGAGTCGGGGTCGAACCCCACAAGGAATAGTGGTTCGAGAGGTGAAGTATTTCTTCGAATTAGGAAATTGTAGGTTCAAATTGGGGGGGGGGGGGAGTTATAATAATTAAAATTGAGATTCAGCAAACAACAACTAAACTAGTAAACTAATCAACAAAGGTAGAGAGGTGTTGGGGATGTGCAAGTATGAGAATAAATCTACTAAGGTGGGTCTAAACATTTGAATAATTGAGTTAAAGATGAGTGAATAGGCTAGGATGCTGGTAACCTATGCTTCAATTACGACAACAAGGTGTTTCTAATGATTCAGTTACAATATCATACGCGAATCGCTCGAGGACACACCTGGCCTGAGAAATCACAACAAACCACGTAATACCTTAGCCAAAATGAACCCATGATTGTGGCATTCAACTGAAATCCTGAAAGGTTTCCAGCTAATACATCCATTATACACGCTAGCTACTCAGATTAAAGTAATAATTAGAGATCTGAAGAAAACCCCAATTTGCAACCTTCGGATTAAAGATAAAACTAGTAAATGGATATAAATTCACTCAGACTAACAACAATACAGTCAAAATATCAAAGACCTAGCATAGAAATCAAAGAACCATATTATTTATACACCCCCAACATAAGGGTTTTAACTACTCATGCTTGAAAATGAAGATTCAATACCAAATTCAGCTGTTGAGTACATGGGTAACAAGGATTATAAGAGAAAATATGATTTGAACCAACAAATCTCTCCAGTGTGTGCCTACACAAGCATGAAACCCTCTAACCCTTGTACTATTGAGTAAGAATATTCTAAGTACCCTAATCTTACTTTCCCTCTTTGTAAGACCTGAAGTGAATGATATGTACAATGTTTGTTTTTCAAAATACTTAAATAGTGCACGCAAAATTATGAGAGTTTGTGCACTAAGTTGCCACTCGATGGTCAAAGCCAAGCATAGCCGAGCACTTCAGCGATATACCAAATGTGCACTTATCCGCTTTCCTCTGCATCTCCTTGAAGGCTTGAGTCTCTGCAACATTAGGTAACGGTCCATTACTCTGCAGATTATGTTTGGTGATTCGCCAAAGTTCCTTCTACGTCGCCATTCTGTCATGTGCTTGGGGTCCTAATGTCAGGCCCTGGGAGGATACTCTTGGCGTGGCCGGCACTTAGAGACTATTGCTAGTCTCCAAAGAACTACTTGGTCTCATCATCACCTCATATTCAACAGTGGAAGAAAATACTGTAAAGTAAGTAAATCAAGTCTATAATAAAAAAGGATTTTCCAATAAACAAGAGTTGGAAAACAATACTCAACATCCTCTACTCAATGTCTATAAAGCCTCTACCTCTAACATCTAGATGGTACCATGACAGGCAATGGCTACCCAACTCCAAAGAAAATAAAGTAAAAAATACTTAGTAAAAGAAAAAGGGCTCCTCCGAAGATAAGGAGGGCTCACCATCTCTGTAATCACGAATCTAAACTTCAACGGTGCATCTGCTGAAGTCCTCTAATACCTGCCTCTGCATCACAAAATGATGCATTCCAAAGGAGATGTCAGTACATGGAATATACAGGTATGTAAAATAGCTGGAAGGGAAAGGACATAATTAAATCAAGTATCTCAACTCAAAATGAACTCAGCTCAACCAAGTAAAACATGAAAGTGTAAGAACAAAAGTCATGCTTTGAAAATAACTCAACAGTATGCAACTTAGTTAAATATGCTATGCAGATTGGGAAGTTTCTCTAACCAACAGACATCCCACCACCCTCGTTGATGGTGCAAAACGAACACAATGTCATTTCTTGCCCCGTTTATTACTTGCCAAGGTAAGGATATCAACCTCTACATCATGAATCATGATCCATCAGCTCCGTCCATCTTTTTGGAACAGGACTTGTCCGAAAGTGCTGCACAACTATCCTATGCGGGTAACGTAGTTATGGGGTTTTGTGTCATCTGTTACTCAACCCAACTCGGTGCTCAATACTACTCCCCAAAACATTCTCTTCAAAACTCAACTCAGACATCATCATCATCATCATCATCATCTTCCATCAATAAATATATTTTGAAAATTAATTTACGTCATCATCAAATATTTACTCAAAACGTCATTTAAGTCAATGCTCAATTTCATAAAAATTCATCAAGCACCAAGTACTTTCTTTTGAAAACATATGCTTTAATAATCTTTACATACCATCAAGACTCTTTCTCAAATCAGTATTTAGGCTTTAAACTCGTTTTGATGCAGACTCAGAAAAATATGCTAAAAAATTATCCTTGCTCTATATACAAAACAACCATCAATCTCAATTCGAAAAATGCATAATTTTTTTTGAATGAAATCATCAATTAGGGTTCAATTCATGTGAACAAAGACATGAATATGTATCCAAACAAATACTCAACTCAACATCATCATCAATATATTCTTATATAATAGACTGATAATTAACTCAAGGATTCAATTCGGGGACTCAAGAAAACTCAAAGTTAACTCAACTTGAATCAAAGTATATGAAGGGGCATGTGGACGAACTTAATCCAACATTGTGTTAGCCTTACATACCTGGGATGAAGGTATACAATCAACTTGGCATGAATACGGCTTGAATTCCTCGAATCCTCCCTCTTCTCTTTTATCTTTAGCCCTAGGTCTTTTGTTAGAGGCTTTGAAAGGACTTAGAATAGGGTTTAAAACCCTTTTTACACTTCAAACAACCTGTTTTAATCATATATTAAGTCCAGGGTGGGTTTGAAAAGGTCTAGAATGCCCCTCACGAAATTCGAAAAAAGTTCATCTCAGGACATGGGGTCCGCGACGCTGACTGAATTTATTTACTGTATTTTTCACTGAAAATTCTCCGAACGAGGTTTCTAATCCTGTAAAAAATTTATAGGATAAAACCAATTGTTGGTCCACGGCGGGTGCACGTCGCACACCTGTCACGCACCCTCACTAGAAATTATTTTCGCATCAAAAAATTATCTTCTGATCTGGTTGCTCTAAAAATCAATCGAGACCATTTCTACACTTAATTTTTCATGCTGATTGCAAATCTGGCCTTAGATTTTCCATCGGAGCATGGGAATACACATTATGCACATATCTCTCTTCTACGGGTATTTTGATAATTTTGCCAGGTGTTACATTATCTCTCCCTTGGAATCATTCGTCCTTGAATGATGAGTGGATATGGACATCAAGGCACGAATAACTATCGAAAGCACCTCTTAATACTCACTCAATCAATTAAACTTTCGACTTCACATCGACCTTAACAGTCTTTATTCAAACTCAGGAATATACACATCAAGAACTTAATTACTCAGATTCTCCAACTCATGGGTGAACATCGACTCAAGAGTAGGAAACTCAACTCATTAGAGGACATCATTATCTATAGCTTATAACTCTCATCAAGTCCTAAGTCTCGTTGCACACTCTTACTATGGCTAGGCCTAATTCCAAGTTACCTTGTGCTTCCTTGTAAGTTAGTCACAATCCTACAACCTATCTCATAATGTTCTCATTTTATACCTTATACATCTTCACCAGTAGGAATGAATGGAACATCGAAAGTTAAGCAATTCGAATCATTAGAACACCTCGTCAGTCAATTGTTCGTACTAAAGAAGGAAGTCATCAATTCTAATCGAGAATGGGACCATCAAGGTGCATAAGACTCCATGGGTAGTCTCTCAAACTTCGCACCTCATATCAACTATGCTCCTCTTCACGACACTATATTTCATCAATTTATAGTTTATAACTCCTATTCAAATCTCTAACCTTAACCACATCCTCTTATTCCATTCAAGCCTAATCCTAAACCTCAAAGTGTTACTGCTAAGCCTCAAAGTGTTACTCCTAAGATGATCATATTCCTACAAAGCTAACCCTCAACTCATGCCCTATACCTCCTCAGGGATTTTCATTTAGCAAATGCTACTCTCTCTCACTACTCTAAAGTATCTACCTGAAATACTCACTCAAAAGTCATCAATAGTATTCGCTAATTACTCCTATAATGACATCCAAACATCAAAGCCTATCACTCTAACCACTTCAACCATATCTAAGAATTATCAAACCTACTTAGCCCTTTCACATCCGTCATTGAATGAGCTCACTCAAAGGCGCACCAACATGCTCTTGCCTAGAGACACTCTTAACCCACTCTTACCTATCTATTGCATATCATAAGGTCTTATCTCTCTCTCTTCCTCCACATTCACACCCTTAATGAAATAAGGACGTCATAATCATCACATCAAAGAACATTCACCATTACTCATCAACAATGACTCATGTACTATTATCAACATCCCTATCAAGACTAGAAAGAAGGATCATTGGAAAGGAGCGGAAGGGTCATAAGCACGATATATTCGAGGAATTCAATATGAGAGCATTCATAATGTGATACAATCTCATTAACCTTTTAGGACCTATCATGAATTTATGGAATGGAACATGCTGTGAAACTCAATTCTCATCTCATATGACATAAAAGTTGTCAACTCTGAGATTTCGCAGGATAAAAGTACAAGTGTCACTCCTCATCCTTAGAACTCAACATGAACGTGCATCGACATTGAGTGCATGGGTCTAGGTCATGGGCATGGTGCTCATATGCAAGACAGGAAGAAAACATTACCCTAATTGAGATGTAAGGAGTATAAGAGATAGAAAAACATCAATGTCTCATCTTGATCAATTTATCACCATCGAAAACCTCTCCCCCTTAGCTCAAAGGTCCACTCCCTAAGTCTGCGAGCCAATCCTCTTTACTAAGCTACATGTATAGCTCTCCACACGATTGGGGAATCACTATCCATAAGAACATCTTAAACTCTCTCGTTATACTATGCTCAAAGATATAAGGTTGTTATTAGAACTTTCTTCTAGGATACAATTCTTAGCTTCCTTCTAGCTCTATGGAATTCCTTCTATACTTTCTGCTCCTATTGGTATGCATAATCGCTTCCTACGACTCTTATCATCTAACCACTTTGTTTAGTATGCTAACATTCAACTTCTAAGCTTCCATATAATGGAATACGAAAGTCTTGGATTAAAAGTTAAAACTCATCGTCATTCATACATAAATACCCATCAACATAATTACTAAGGGTGACAAAGAATGCTTACACCCACTTATTCCACATCAACAACTCAAATATACTAGCTAGGTTCTCATAGCAAGTTATGACTTAGAGCTTCGCATAGCTTTACAATATCACGAATACACATCTTAAGCCTTTTCTTATCTAGTGTTTCCTCCCCAATTTACTATCTCCATCTAAGGGTTACCTCTACTATACCCATAATATCACGCTCCTTGCCAGTCAACATCTTAACATCGAACACTCACTACCGCAAGAATCTTAGAGCAAATCTCCAATGAAGACTATTACTATCATCATGCTATCTCCCTCTTCACATCACTCCCAAAAATTCAAGTTTAGGTATTAGTACTAAATTGCGCATCACACACTTCCCTCATATCGTACCAACCTATCACTACTAGGTAACAATTAAGAACACGGGCCCACTAAAGTCTCATAGCGAATACTCGATCAACACATCCCCTCTTCACACTCAAGTACCATCTACCCATTCACTACACCTCCTTATTTAACTAATCTCATAACTCTATGAATCTCATGGGGTTCTCACTTTGATAAGCCTAGTTTATATCTATCACATTGAAAGCACTCTGTTTCCCTATTCAACATCTATGTTCTCCCCTCTGTGATAAACCTCTTCCTAGTTTGAGTACACTCCAACTCCTCCTAACAATAACTCTTTCTCTATACCTTATCATGAAAATCAAATGGTACTTACTACTCTCCCGTGGAAACTTAAGGGGGGGGGGGTAAAATCATTACTACATTACTTACCTGAGGGACATATTACTCTAGTTACAAGCCTGAATCAACCATCACTCTCACTATATGGTCTCCTCCTCTCCTTTGTCGTCCTACTAGCTCAGGAATGACAACTCTACTTATGGTTTACAAGACCTCAAATCACACACTTAGGTGGTAATATTAAACTTCTAGAGATATAGGTTTCTCTCTCATGGATAACTTTAAAGGCAAGCTTCGGATAAGAGGGCCTGGGGTGCATCTCGATTAGCTTTACTAAGTCAGCCATGATATTTCTGTGGTGGGTTGGCACAGAACAATCTCTATCGACCCTCTCAGCTAGAACAATATCACCAATTCGAGTAGATGCACTGAAAGGTTCATGAAGACACTCGGGAGTTCAATCAAATTACTAGCCACATAAGGGGACACTACTTATGGAATAGCACTAGGATTTACCAACACGAAACAATCAAGAGTAAGGACTCGATTCATACTCGTCACAACATGCTAGAGTGTTTATATGATCTAGGTGATTATCGCAACATGGGTTTTAACTTTCCCTTTATTTTAGCTTAGATTTAATTATGATTCTTCGAAATCACCTTCATCTTGTTTAATATTACAAATATTAAGATGGATGTACACCAGTTTACGATTGAGATAGTTTGATCATTGCATAGCAAATTGCTTATAATGAAGGGGTCATGAATTCTTTCAACCTGCACGGCCCTGCTATTTTTGAAATTTAATATTTTTTTTCTTCAACTCATACGCCTAACCTCATCCTGCTCCACATAAACTTCACTCCACGATGCTTTGCACTTGTCTTGTCCCGCTGTTATTCCTATCTACAATCTGAATGAATTGATTATTAAAAGAGTATATACTAATAAAAACAAAAAATCTTTATTTATTATTTCTTTTATATGTGAACATATTACGATGTGGGGATTGGATGTTCAAAAACAGCAAAGAAACAAATGTAACTTTTGTTTAGATTTAGGTTAGAAACTTAATATAGAAATAGGTGCAGAGATTGTGGTCAGATAAGTTAAGGACATGCCCCCAATTAGATGAATCTAGTACTACTATGAGTTTGTTAGTGACCTTCATTTTCTTTCCAATTAAAAGGACCTTATCCTACTTGTTCCACCTCTTTTGCAACACCATGAAACTATCATTTTTCAAATTAAAGTTTGCACCAGTAATATGCCTCGTGAATTAGTTTCTGGGGATTGAGTTAGATCCAAGTTGTTTCATTTTCTCATTACACTATCAGAGTTAAAAACATCTCAATTCGTGATTTTTGCTCTATGTTAAGCCCTTTCTTATATGAAAAAATTACGCGGATAAGCAAACATATACTAGTTAATTAGCTAACTTAACTATAGTTTGAATTATTTACGGCTCGCGACAAATATCTAGCTGTAATTACATTTTGAGTTTTGTATAATTCGCGCGATTCATACAAACGTTGCGCGTGATTATATAAAAGTTGTGTGCGCATCAAAATTGTATAGTGAATAATGCAAACGTTGTGCACGACTTGTATCGCGAAATATATAAATGCTATACAAAAATTACGAATTGTATAGCGAACTATATAAACGTCTACGAATGTTGTGCAAATTATACAAACACTATTATAACTATAGTTACAAAAATGTAATTACCCAAACTATAGTTATAGAGCATAGTTAAAATATATTTAAGTGGCTATATATGAAAAATTCTTCTTCTTAGATTGTCCATACTAGTAACGTATTAATGAGTTCTTGCATCAAATTATTTCATAATAATAGTTTTGTCTTCCAAATTATACACTCTATGCTTCCAATCTCTCTGATCAACTTTTCTCTTAAGAAGTTGAAAAACAATATATATGTTACTACTGCAATCCTATAGTGAGGCTGAAAATAAAAGACATACAAAATTTTAATGTATCAAATTTATATGATGATAAATCAGAAGTTACAATTATGATCAGCTTGCAAATTTTGAATAGTATATGTTAATGTCATTCTGTAAAGATCTATTTCTTTGTCGCACCAATCCTCGTAAGAGCTAAATAAGCCAAGAACCTAAAACCCACAAGCATTATAGCCAATGCAACGACTGATATGGCTTTATCTCCGAGCCCTACAGACTTTATCCCAGGGAAATCTTGCACGTAACAAGTTGCATTTTCGCCACAATGATACGTTTCCCCTGCCTCAAACTGTGACACTAACAAGAGCTTGAGCGTATACTAGCTCACCGATATGTATTTTATCCAGCTTATGAAGACAAGAATATGGTGAACCATAAACCCACTAACTAGGGTGAACGATAACATGATGACTGATCCGAGTGTAGTAGCTGATTTTTGGTCCATGACCATCGCGCCAAGAGCAAGTCCAAGGCCTTGTGAGACTAATACACTATAGAGGAGGGTGAATAAGGTACAGAAAAAATTCACCGCGGAGTGTTTTAGGCCTGTTGTCCAGTATGTTATGATGACAAAAATAGTTGGAAGTACTAGCTCCATTGGAAGGTCACCATCCATTCTTGACATAAAGTATGAAGAGAGTCGATACATGCCTGAAGATCGTTCCTTCTCCAGCATCGTTCTTTCTGTTGGATACGTAAAAATTGCTTGGAAGAGAAGATAGAATCCCCAAAATGAAGAGTAAAAGAACAAGAGCCCGACCTGCAATAACAATTGAAAAAATTACAACTCTTAGGAGACGTTATGTTTGGTCCAAAGACTAGTTGTGCAGGGATTGTAATGCAGAGGAACCTGATCTTATATGTCACTCGATTGCCACCATAACAATGCACACAATATAGATACCACAAGGACCTGTCCAACCTTGAGGGATGAGAAGGACTCGTGTTTTCGTTCTTTCATTCCTCTACTTGTGGGATCCCACTGGGCATGTTGTTGTTGTTGTCTGCAAACAAGATGAATTGCTTCATTAGTTAGGACCAAGGGTTTATTAAAAATAAATAATTTGAGCTGAGTTTAATTTGAATAAACAATTTCACAATTAAATTTATTTTGTCTAGTTTTTCCAAAAGAAAAAGAAGAAGAAAATGAAAGAAGGATTTCTTGAGACACGAAATAATGCGACGGCTACCGATCCTGGTACATGAATCATGAGAAAGCCCAATTGTTTTCTTCTATTTACGTCACACTTTCCCAACATCAAAATGGATCACCTAACTACAAGTCTTGATACATTAGTTGGGCATCTAGTTTCACTGTGAAATTTGAATTTTTTATTTTATTTTTAGAATAATTTTTTTTAAAAATAATATTTAAATATACGATTTGGCTATGCTCATGATTATAAAATTAAATTTTATTTTTGATTTCTTATAAGTAATAAAAAAGCAAAACAACATGCTGTTACAATAAGTGACTATAAAGAAGTAGCACCAAATGAGGAATCACTTCAAGTTGCAATTAACAAACAACCAATATCAGTGGCTATTATTGATGCAAGTGGCTATAATTTTCAATTATACTCTGGAGGGATCTTTTCTGGTTATTGTGGGTATGGCCTAAATCATGCAGTGACATTAATTGGCTATGATGTGGAAGAAAATGGTGACAAATATTGGATTGTTAAGAATTCATGGGGTACTATTTGGGGTGAAAGTGGTTATATTAAAATTAAGAGGGGGTTAGATGACTATAGAGGAATGTGGGGTATTTCTATGCAACCTAGTTACCCTCTATCAACCATCACTCTCACTATATGGTCTCCTCCTCTCCTTTGTCGTCCTTCTAGCTCAGGAATGACAACTCTACTTATGGTTTACAAGACCTCAAATCACACACTTAGGTGGTAACATTAAACTTCTAGAGATACAGGTTTCTCTCTCATGGATAACATTATACGCAAACTTCGGATAAGAAGGCCTGGGGTGCATCTCGATTAGCTTTACTAAGTCAGTCATGATATTTCTGTGGTGGGTTGGCACAGAACAATCTCTATCGACCCTCTCAGCTAGAATAGTATCACCAATTCGAGTAGATGCAGTGAAAGGTTCATGAAGACACTCGGGAGTTCAATCAAATTACTAGCCACATAAGGGGACCCTACTTATGGAATAGCACTAGGATTTACCAACACAAAACAATCAAGAGTAAGGACTGGATTCATACTCGTCACAACATCCTAGAGTGTTTATATGATCTGGGTGATTATCGCAACACACAACTGGTGCTAGAAGTAGCATCACTCTGATTTCCTCTAACTTGTGGTGTAGATGTAGTGTGTTGGGATCGATTGACCCACTTTGGACAATCCCTCCGAAAGTGACCCTTTTTGCCACACTTATAGCATTCCTCGGTACCATTTCACAATTTCCCAAATGAAGTTTGCCACACTTTCCACATGGTGGCTTTCCTTAATGGCCTCGAGCTACACTTCCTCGGGACGGAGGATTCCGGACCTCAAAAGGCTGGTTTCTCCTTAGCCTTAGATTGTATCTACTATTAAATGTGGGTGTGCTCACTGGTGGTGGTGCATAATTCCAGGGTCAATGAAGAAAGGGGGACCTATTTCCATTTTCTTGCTTATGCTTACTATGCTCATGTCCTATTGACTCAGCCTTTTCACTCCAAGGTTCTTCCACCTCATTCTCCTTGTTCTGTTCTACCCATCGAGCATGTGCAACAAGCTTAATAGTAGGCTTAAGCCCCTCAGTGCTGATGACATTCCTCGGGTTCACGAAGCATTTGGAAGGCATGGTCTGCAATCCTGTAACACACGATTCAGAAGAGAGATTTTCTAGAGTTTACTCTGTAGCATGAATCAGAATAAGAAAGGCGGGTAACAATTCCTAATGTCCTATAGCCTATCTATTATGGATGTGGTGCGCTTCACACCAATAATAAAGACTCTACTAGACACGACTTCACAGACTCCCTAGGATACTTGAACTATGTGCTCTGATACCATGTTTGTCACCCCTCGGAGGGTACTCTTGGTGTGGCCAACACTCAGAGGCTATTGCTAGTCTCCTAGCGAACCACTTGGCCTCATCGTTACCTCATACTCAATAGCCGAAAGAAATACTCAAAGAAAAGACTATTAAGTAAGTAAACCAAGACTTAAATAAAAAGGGTATTTCCAATAAATGAGAGTTGAAAAACAATAATCAACATCCTCTACTCAATGTCTATGAAGCCTCTACCTCTAACATCTGGATGGTACCATGACAGACCATGGTTACCCAACTCAAAAGAAAATAAAGTAAAAATAAATACTTAGTAAAAGAAAAGGGCTCCTCTGAGGGTAAGGAGGGCTTACCATCTCTGTAATCACGAATCTAAACTTCAAAGATGCATCTGCTGAAGTCCTCCAATACCTGCCACTGCATCATAAAATAATGCTGTACATGGAATATACTGGTATGTAAAATATCTGGAAGGGAAAAGACATAATTAAATCAAGTATCTCAACTCAAAATGAACTCATCTCAACCGAGTAAAATATGACAGTTTAAGAATAAAGTCATGCTTTGAAAATAACTCAATAGTATGCAACTCAGTCAAATATGCTATGTAGATTGGGAAGTTTCTCTAACCGATAAACATCCCACCACTCTCGTTGATGATGCACAATGAACACGACATTGTTGCTCGCCCGTCTATTACTTGCCAAGGTAAGGACATTAACCTCTACATCATGAATCATGATCCATATGCCCCATCCATTTTTTAGAACAGGAGTTCCCAGAGCATGCTGCACAACTATCCTACGCGGGCAATGTAGTTATGGGATTTTGAGTCATTTGTTACTCAACCCAACTTGGTGCTCAATACTACTCCCCAAAACATTCTCTTTAAAACTCAACTCAAATATCATCATCATCACCTTTCATCAATAAATGTATTTGAAAATTAATTTACGTCATCATCAAATATTTACTCAAAACGTCATTTAAATCAATGCTTAATTTCATAAAAACTCATCAAACACCAAGTGCTTTCTTTTGAAAACATATGCTTCAAAAATCTTTACATATCATCAAAACTCTTTCTCAAATCAGAATGTATACTCAAAACTCATTTTCATGCAGATTCACTAAAATATGCTAAAAAATAATCCTTTCTCAATATACAAAACAACCATCAATCTCTATTCAAAAAATGCATACAAAAATATTAAATGAAATCATCAATTAGGATTCAGTTCATCTGAACGAAGACATGAACATGTATCCAATCAAATACTTAACTCAACATCATCATCAATATATTCTTATATAATAGAATGATAATTAACTTAAGGATTCAATTCAGGGACTCAAGAAAACTCAAACTTAACTCAACTCAAATCAAAGTATGTGAAAGGGCACGTGGATGAACTCAATCCAATGTTGTGTTAGCCTTACATACCTGGGATGAAGGTAGACGATCAACTTGGCACGAATCCATCTTGAATTCCTCGAATCCTTATTCTTCTCTCTTTTCTCTTGTCTTTAGCCCTAGGTCTTTTCTTAGAGGCTTTGAAAGGACTTAGAATTGGGGTTGAAACCCTTGTTATACTTAAAATGACCTATTTTGATCATATATCAAGACTAGGAGGGGTTTGGAAAGGTCTAGAATTCCCCTCACGAAATTTGAAAAAAATCCGTCTCGGGACATAGGGTCCACGACGTGGACTGGGTTTATTTTTGGCATTTTTCACCAAAAATTCTCCGAATGCGGTTTCTAATCCGATACTAAATTTTTAGGATAAAACCAAGTGTTGGTCCACGGCAGGTGCGCATCGCACACCTATCGCGTGCCCTCACTAGAAATCGTTTTTGCGTTGAGATATTATCTTTTGATCCAGTTGCTCTAAAAATCAACCGAGACCATTTCTACACTCAATTTTTCATGCTGATCACAAATCTGACCTCAGATTTTCCATCGGAGCATGAGAAGAAACGTTATGCGCACATCTCTCTTCTAGGGGTATTTTAGTAATTTTATTAAGGGTTACACCTGAGTTCTGCAACATTAGGCGGTCTCTCCAATCATTCAGCGATATGCCGAATATGTTTTGTGACTTTGATTCTGACCGCCTTTCTAGCATGAACTTGATACTTGGTTAGTGAAATATTAGGCGGTCTCACTAAGCATTTGGCGATACATTACTAAGTCGCTGAAGCCGCTTTTGTTTTTCTTTCTTAACCTTTTGTTACTTTTCTAAATTTCATTGAGTAATGTCCGCTTATGCACTTTTAGCTTCATTCCTGACATAACACATGCATATTAGTTAGTTTTTAGAACATAATAGCACGCCGAAGATAATATTTCTTTGCATTCTAAGCCCAAAATGAGTTCGAGATATGGACTCATCAATACCCCCAACTTAAGCCTTTCCTTGCCCTCAATCAAATCAAACACCAATCAATCCAATTCAGAGTTTGCAAATAGAGCCACAGGGAGGAACACATACACTTTCACCTTTGTCATCCACCATTGAACTTTCACAAACAACTTACATGATTTTGAAGTCTCAATAGGTGACTTAGGAGTAATCAAAACATGGCTAGACTCAAAGTTTTTGTTGTAGCTGATGTTCACTACCTAAAAGCATCACCATTTGCCCTCATGCCAAAGAATATCCTGTACACACAAAAGTGTAATATTATTTCAAAGGATCTCTTCAACACTCACTCTTCCAATTGAGGAATAGCATGTAAGCTTCAACCCATTGTCTTGCCTTTATTCTCAATCGAAGTTTATTTGATTTCATTCCGGACTAGGATCCCAAAGGACTTTGTTTCAGACGATAATGTAGGGTTAAGGTTGGTTAGGATATATATGGATATTAGTGGCTCATTCCTCCTTGAACTCTACACATTTCTTTCATGCTCATGGATCTTTTTGTCCTTATTCCTTTTTCTCTCCTACTTACACCTCTTTTTCTTTTGATATTTCATCCTAGGTGTCTCCCCTTTTTGCACTATCTTTCAACAATTTTTGGAGGGTTCTCTTTTCCAAGGAATTCTTTTTCAGTTCAACATTTTTAGCTTTTCAAATATTTTTCTTGCTTTCATCACTTCTAGGACTCCTCACCTTTCTTTCTTTTCCCTTTTCTTTCCTCAACTCTTACATGGGAGACACCCCCTCTTTCTACCAACACCCCCACTTGGCCTTTGGCCATCACTTTGCTCTTTTTAAGCTCAAGGAGGGATTTGTAAGGAACAAGAAGGAATTGTCTTTCACAACTATAAGTCAAGGCTACATGGTTGTCAAAGAAAGAATTAAGGCTCAAAAGGGTTTCATTAAGGAACCAATTCGTTGTCATTGGAGGTCAATATGGTCAAAGTGGACTAAAATGAACTAAAGAATACCTAAGGTCCTTTCCTAATCTACAATCAACCAAATCACTCATCAAAACAAACTGGGAAAGTTCTAGATGTTGCAAAATATGCCTTTCAACAAAATTCTTCATCTCACGATGGCAAAATGGATTCACATTCAAATAATGGCAACACACTCACAATTTTCAGTCATCGCATATCCAAGCTCAATCACTCAAATAGTCAACTCAAGAGGCATCAAATCCATTCATAGATTGATTTATAAGAAAGGACTGATTGGTGAGTTAGTATATGCTCCTCGTCCATGGCATCATCCAAATCAAAGATATGGATTATTGATACTCGAATTGCTAAGGACTAGAGACACGATATTCATATTTGAATGACTTTTCGCATATGCACGGGGTTTGCCACAAATAAAGATATCATTTGCAATCATTCATCTATTCATTTCAAAAAGAAAAAAATTAAAAATGGAAAAACAAATACTAATCTATTAAAACCCAAATTAAAATTATTTACAAACCAAAAATTTAAAGTTGTTTAAAACATCTATCAACAAAAACTAGCAATGTCTCATCAAACAACCATTGAGTAAAATATCATTAATAGAAGTAGGGACTTCCAAATTCTCATCCCCTTCTAATAAATAACATTGTCCTTAATGTGCAAGGAACAACAAAAATCAAACATAAGGGAAGGAATAAGTGTTAGAATCCCCCTAATCCAAATTAGTCCTATTGTGGTAGTGGTGGTGGAGCTGAAGAAGTGGTTATCGAGGCATTAATTCCCTCATCCTGCGGTGTACTCTCTAGATCAATCAATGGCCTCTCGGGCTGGGGCTCATGTACACAGGATGTGGCTATCATGGACATCTCTTAGAGAGATGCCTTCTTCACTATGTCCACGATTTGTCCTTCTACCCATGCCAGCTCTTCACACTTCTCCTGGCTAGGCTTAACTATCAAATCTTCCTCATCAGTCTCCAGGGTGCCTACTATATTGGCTTCCTCATTACCTTCACCTGGGTCATCCGCATCTGTCACATCATTGGGGGCTACATTTATGTCGACTCAAGATGGCTCCTCTAGTCCTTCCCAAGAAGAACACAAGTCTGTGGACTTTAGGGATGCCACCTCCTTCTTAAAAGTGTCAATGTCATCTTTCATAGACACCTTTACTGCCATCTTCTCTCTTCTCCACAACTGTCACCCTCTCCTTCAAACCAGTTAACTCTTTCCTAAAATCTTCAAGTGTCACCTCGAGCCTATCCATCCTTAAATTTTGAGCTTTAATAAGTTCCCTCTGGTCCTCTTCAGCCTCAATGTGTGGGGCTAATTCCCTGTTCATGGTTGCCTCAATCAACTTGGCAAGGAAGACCCAACCCAAGTGGCATGGATATCGGCCACTTTGGCCAAACGTCCAATGCTCAAAATAGTGGCCTTAGTGATCGAGGGTTGGTCATCCTTAGCTCGAGGTTTAGTCTGTGCCTCAGTGAAAGAGAGTAAAGTAGAGGATGAAGGTAGAGGAGGAGAGGAAGAAGTTATACCTGCCTCTGGGACCAGCTCTGCAGTGCTGGACTCAAGGGCCTCAATATCAACTACCGGTAATCTGTCAACAAACTTCTTCCTTGGCCGATCCTCCTCGTTCTTTGTAGCCCAACCTCAATTCTTCATATATCCGTGGATTCTGTTGGAGGAACCTCCACATTAATCTTTTTGTTTCTTGAAACTTCGGCTTACTTGCATAAGGCTGTGATGAGGCTAGGGAACGGCAGTGAGGTCTGCAATTTCTTTGCCCTATTGAGGGTCTTAGGGGAGATGACAAGGCCAACTCCCATGTATTCAAAATTTCGATTAGTTTGCACATGAAAGATGGGAAAATCAACACACTAACCCACTATCAACATCAAACATGCTCATTCATCTATAGCTACCTTCATATGGTTATCAGGGCTACATCCTCCATCAAACGATGACTTACCCTTAAAAATGACATCCCACTCTATCATAGGCCAAGTTCACTTTGCTCAAAAGAGTTTGGGGGTTACTCAGACTTCACCCACAGCTGATCGGAACAAATAATACAAAGTATGCATATTTATTGTAGGCATTATCATGATCAAGACATTATCTAACCTTAAGGCCATCCATCAAGAAATCAAGGTTAAGATTGAGATAATACACAATCACATTCAACCTTTGGGCAACATATTTATCAAATCTAGTCCTAGCCCACAACACATGCACATTCAATTTCATGATTTTCAAATGAATCAAAGACCCAATAAACTAAGCACACATGAAGCATAGGGTTCTAGAATCATAAAATCACATCATCCACATGATTTTTAACAAGATTTTAACCACAAACTATGATGAAGGAGATCACAAAACCCTGATCAAGTCCTCATCTCGATATCATTCTTCCTCAAAATAGTAAATCAAATGGCCAAGAACATACCTCTTCAATGATGCAGTACTACCAAGAGTTTTGTAAGAGATTTTGTTGATGAACTTTTGCATACAAAAAATAAAATAAAATAGCAAAGGATAGACTAAAGGGACTGTTAATTTGTAAGGGAAGTGAAAAAGAGGGAATATGGAGAGTGAAAATCCAAGGCATTTTAAAAGACTTTAATAGGATGGTCAGGCACGAGGAATAAGAGATGCTGATTCACTCTTCCAAGAACTTTTGGCGGTACGCAGATTGTGATGGTGATCGTCTTTTTTAACAGAAATCAAACCTAAACTCCATTTAAAAAAGCCGGTGAAATTGACCATCACCTAAATGGTTCAGCAATCCGTGGACTTACAACTTAGATTGCCTAATTAGATAGCACCTCAAGAGTAATTAGATGACTTAAAAGGCGGTCAAATTTGGTGATCGCCATCTCAACTCGGTGATTCGTCAATTAGACCCATTTGCTCGCACTTTGAGAATTCCATATCAATTCTTCCTTTTCATGTACCTGCACAAAACAAAACCTATTATTCAAAAAGAAAATCTTACCTACTCATCTTGGGTTTCCTCCCAAGCAGCACCTAGTTAACGTCGTGGCACGATGTAGTTCCTCCCATCCTCAGGTCACCCATGATCGATCTATCACCGATACCAGTTGAAGGTCTTTTGTCGGCTTCAAAGTGCCACAAATGTTGAACACAACCTCATCTTCATTTACTCTTAACCTCAAGTCCCCTCTCTCAACATCCACTAGAGCTCTTCCGGTAGCCAAGAATGTCCTACCTAAGATAACGAGCACATCCACATCTACTTTGCAATCCAAGAGCACAAAGTCAACTGGTAGTATGTACTTGTGTACCTTCCCCGTAATATCATGTAGAATTCTAACCAGTCTTTTGATAGACTGGTCGGCCATAAGTAACTGCATCGTTATTGGTGAGGGTGTGTCCAGCCCTAACTCTTCAAATATGGCTAAAGGCATGAGATTTGTGCTTGTGCCTAAATGACATAGCGCCTTGCTAAATTTGCAAGCTCCAATGGTGTAGGGAATTGTCAATGCATCAGGGTCCTCTTTCTTAGCAACCAAGATCTTTGTCAAGATAACACTGCAATTATGAGACACCTCAATCGTCTCATACTCCAAGGTCCGTTTCTTGGTCACCAAGTCTTTCAAAAGCTTTGCATATCCAGGCATCTCAGTTATCGCCTCAACTAATGGGACATTTATGGAAAGAGAATTGAATATAGAAAGAAATTTTTGAAACTTAGTATCCTCCACAATATTTTTCAATCTTTGAGGGAATGGAGGATCGATGTTAACCTGAGGAGTTTTCAACTTCACAATGGAACCCCAACTTTCTCTTTTTCACTACTCGTGGTATTGTCAAGAGTCTCGTCACTTTCATTCACAATAAATCATTATTGTCATTGTCACAAATAGTGCCTTCTTCTTCCTCCAATTCTTTCTCATTTTCTTCAACCATAGGTACGGGCTGAACACCTTCTATAAGTTTTTTGCTACTTGTCATGATAGGAAAACGCTACTGGTCTACACTCTTTAGGTTAGCCACCATGTCACTAGGCAATCCTTCTTTTGGCCTTTGGTTGAGATGGGCTGAGATATTACAAAGTTGAGTCTCCAAGTGCTTAAGAAGCTGAGTGTGAAGTCACAATTTGATTAAGCTGTGAAAACTTAGACTTCATCTCCTTTAGAACTTTGTCAGAGTGCTCAACCTTGTTCAAAATTCAAGTCAACATGTCTTCAGTTCGAAAGTTTTTCGGGTTCATCACATGGTCAACAGACTTCACCCTATCATGGGGTGAAACATATCTATCCCTTGCTCCATCACGGTCTCTCCAACCTCCAACTTGAGGTTGTTTTGTCTATGCTCTATCTTGCCATCCAGCACCATTGTTCCAACTTGATTCCCGGGTGGCCTTGGCAAAGCCGAACAAGAACCCATCATCTGATTACCCACATAATGTACCTCTTCACTATATCCTCCTTCATACAGTACATTATCATACACCACATCACCACCAACAACTACAACATTAACATTTTTCCAATTTCCTCCAATTACATTCTTAGTCAAGAGATCCAACTGAGTCAACATTTTGTCTATGTTTTCATTCCTCTCTTGATCTTTAGAAAGATCCTCTTTGGAAGGATCCCTATGCATAGAAGATAAAAATTCATCCCTTATATACCAAACTTGATTAATCTTGGTCATATCATCCAATAGCTCATAAGCAACAACAAAAGTTTATTTTCGGATTCGGCCTTGTACCAACTGGTCAACCACACCTTTGTTGACTATATCAAGACTTATGTTGAAATATTCCAACAACAGGTGTTCAAGGACTCCATGGTTTGGGAATTGAAGAAGGGGTTTTGGGAACCTCAGCCATATCTCACGCAATGGCTCACCATCAATTCTTTTGAGGTTTTCAACACTTTTTCTTAGCTTAAACATTTTTGAAGGAGGGAAAATCTTTCAAGGAATGCATCTTGGAGTTCCTCCCATGAAGTGATCGAGTCCTGAGAAAGCTCCACTAGCTACCTCACAGCTTCTCCAGTGATAGAGAATGGGAAGAGCCTCAACCTGATGGCCTCTTGAGAGACCCCCCCAGAAATTGAAAGGTAAACACACATCGACAAAGTTCCTAAAATGCTCATGGGAATCCTCGTGGGCGAGCCCTTTGAACAACCCTTTCAATTGAAGTATTTGTAACATTATGCTAGTGATGTGAAATATATCTCCTCCAACCAATGGGGGTAGTCGGATGGCCCCAAAATTCCCACTTGGTCCCAGTCAACATTTTGTAAATCATTCATTTCTCCGATGTTGTCACCATGGACACTTCCTTCTTCCTCCATCATAACACCTATTTTCACAACATAAAAAACAACACAAAAAGTAATAAAACAAGTCTAACTAAAAAAACCAAATTCAACAAACATTTCAGTCACAAACTAGTACCAATCCACAACAACAATGCCATTTTTAATGATTGCTCAATCCGACTACTCAAAAGAAGCAAGGACAATGGTCATCATCATATTACCCAACAATAGAGTTGGGGTTGAATCCCACAGGGAATGGTGGTTCAAGAGGTGAAGTATTTCACTGAATTAGGCAATCATAGGTTCAAATTGGGGGTTACTATAATTAAAATTGAGATTCAGCAAACAACTAAATTAGTAAACTAATCAATAGAGACAAAAAGGTGTTGGGGATGTGCAAATATGGGAATAGATCTATTAAAGTGTCTCTAAACATTTGACTAATCGAGTTAAAAATGAGTGAATAGGCTAGGATGCGGGTAACATATGCTTCAATTAGGACAACAAGGTATTTAGAATGATTGAGTTATGATATCATACACGGATCACTCAAGGACACGCCTGACCTAAGAAATCCCAATGAACTAGCTAATACCTTAGCCATTAAACCCATGGTTGTGGCATTTAACTTAAACCACAAAAGGTTTCTAGCTAATATATCCATTCCATACTCTAACTACTTAGATTAAAGTAATAAGTAGAGATTTGAAGTAAACCCCAAGTTTTCAACCTTAGGATTATAGATAAAACTTAGCAATGAATATAAATTTACTCAGATTAAGAACAATATAGTCAAAATATCAAAGACCCAACATAGAAATCAAAGACTCATATTATTTACACACCCCAACATGGGGGTTTTAGACACTCATTCTTGAAAATAAAGATTCAATACCAAATTCAGTAGCTGAGTACATGGGTAACAAGGATTATAAGAGAAAAGATGATTTAAACCAGCAAATCTGTCTAATTTGTGCTTCCACAAGCTTGAAACCCTCTAACCCTTGTACTATTGAGCAAAAATATTCGAAGTACCTTAATCTCACTTTCCCTCTGTGTCAAAAACCTAAAGCGAATGATATGTACAATGTCCTTTTAAAAATTCTTCAATAGACCATGCAATGAGAGTTTGTGCACCAAGTTGCCACTCGGCGGTCAAGGTTGCCTATCACGGAGCACTTCGACGATGTGTTGTATATGCACTTGATTGCTTTCCTCTATATCTCCTTGAAGACTCGATTCTCTGCAAGAGCAGGTGATGGTTCATTACTCCGCAAATCATGTTTTGCAATTTTCCAAAGTTTCTTTTACATCACCTTTCTGTCATGAACTTGGGGTCTTGAGTTCTGCAACATTAAGTGGTCTCTCTAACCATTCGGTGATACACCAAATAGGTTTTTTGAATTCGATTTTGACCATATTTCTAGCATGAGATTGAGACTTGGTTGCTGAAATATTAGCCATCTCATTGAGAATTTGGCGATACGCCGAATAAGTTGGCAAAGCCGCTTTTGTTCACTTGTTTAACACTTTTGCTCCTTTCCTATGTTTTGTCGAGTGTTGTACATTTGAGCTCCATTCCTGATATAACACATGCATATTAGTTAGTTTTTAGAACATAATAACACACCGAGGATAATATGTCTTTGCATTCTAAGCCCAAAATAAGTCTGAGATATGGACTCATCACTAGTAAACTGTAGGACAATGTAAGAGCTTCGTTTGTGGTCCAAACTGCAGGTGGCAGACAAGGCTTGTGGATTGGGTCAGTGAGGGTAAAAAATTGATCAAGTGTTAGTATGGTTTACAAAGGGTATTTGCGGTCCGTAAATGAAACTATGGACCTTATAAGGTATTCGTGGACTGGGTCTGAGTTGGTGAGAAGATTAAGTTTCTAAATCTTGATTTATGAACAACTAGGATGAGTCTTGGTCTGATTTATGAGCCACATAATGGCCTCATAGTTTGAGTCCTGAGAAGGTGAAAATTTTCTTAGTGCAAGACAAATTTACAAAGGGGTCTATGACCTATCATTCATTTTATGGATTTTAGGTCAAAGCTCAGAGACGGTTACAAAGGTCCAAAAATGTAATCAGGATGAAACCTCTCATGTACAATCCATAAACCAATCAACAACCCATAGATGGGGTCCCTAGATTAGCCCCGATAGTTTTTAATAAAGGATACTTTTGACATTCTCCCACATTCTAAGCCTAATACTACATCATTTTAAGTCTAATTCTACCCATATCATACCCATTCCTCTACAATACTCCCATTCACTCTTCACTCAACTTTCCCTAAATGTTTCTTAGGCTATTTTCTTCTGAAGTCGTAAGGAAGGCAGCTAGGGTTTTCGAGGTTCCCTCCACCAAACTTCAAGCTTCTTTTTGGTCATTTAATCAAGGTATGTGGTTTGATTTGCGGACTCCTTTTATCCACAAAGCTTGAGTAAGTTTCTCATTTCATTATCTTTCAAGTATTGGTATTTTATCGGATGCATGAAATGATTATATATTTTCCGTTGCATGAGCTATGTAAAATGCAATATTATGAAATATTATGAAGTTGATGACTTTAGATGATGAATTTCATGTTCCCTTATCTAGTGTTTTTGAATGATTATGGTGGGTTGTTTCAGAATGGTTTAAATTGATCAATTTTTATGTGTTTATACATGACTCTCTATAATTACATGATTTTAAGGCTTGCATATATTGACCCACCAAGTTTTATGTTAAGTTCTATAATGAGGCATGTTAAGAATGATGAAGGTTTTCGCCATATGTTATGAAAGTTATGAAGTGATTTATGAAGTCCTTTTTATGATATGTTAAAAATGGACCCTCTTGTGAAAGGATAATTCTCACTTGAAGGGATTACTAAGGAGATATTTCTCTTATGATGATGTTTATTTTTTCAAGCTTATGAATGGGTGATTATACTTATGTTTAAAGTATTCAGTGGGACTTGACTTAGCACCAAATGAGATGTGACGGCTCGACCCTATGACACTCCATAACTCTATCCTTGCATGTACCTATGTTTCAAGCCTCACTCTTATATGTGGGAAGTGTATTATGGTCATAAGAAACCTCTATTACTTAGTTAAGTTCAAAACTTTCCTATAAATCGAGTTTCTAGTCTTAGATTATGCAACGGTCAACTTTAAATGATCATAAATCTTAGCACACAAAGAATTAGATGTTCCATGACCTACCAAATGAAAGATCTTTGAATTATCTTTCCAATACAATTGATTTCACCTCATTTAGAGTTTGGAGTCAAATGTTATGGCCGTTTTAGTGAAGACTGTCAGAGCAAAGATGAAATACGAAACCTCTTTACGAGCCTGATAACTCGTAGAAAAAGTCCTGAGACCAATCTAAGGGTCATATAAATTTCTACGGGCTGTAGAATGGGCTCATGGAAGTGATCCAAAGACCCTAAAATTCAACCAAAAGTTTACGGAAGGGTCCCTATCGGCCGTAGAATCTTCTACAAGCCGTAGATGGACTCGTGGATGACCCAATTAGCGATTTTAAAAAAGGGCATTTTTGTCTTTTCTCACCCTTTAATCATACAATTTTCATTTTTAACCTATTAGACCCCTAAAATGTGATTCTTCACAATGCTCAAACACTCTCTAAACTCAAAACGTAGTTTCAAAAGGGTAAAAGCTAGGGCTTTCAAGAACCTTCTTTAATTTCTTCAAGAAACTAATTCCCCAGGTATGTAAGGCCTAGAAAAATCTTTTTCACTATTTCACCATTGTGTAACTACCCATTTTCTCCAAGTATCAAGTTATTACTTGGAAAAAAAATTACTTTAATTTGAGAAATTTTCTTGTTTATGCCATTTTGAAGAAAAGGATGAAATTTACCGAATGTTTCTATTATATTGAGGTGTTACGTTGAGACACTAACTTCCATTGATAAAGTAGTTAAACCCTAAAGTTACTACGATAATCTATGAATTTTCGATTCTTGCTTCAAGAGTAAGAAAAGCATTAGTATAAGTATTTTATGAATAGTGAAGCATGAAGCCTATGATTTTAGATAAATTGAGAAGAGTTGAGAAAAGCTAAAGCTGGGTTAAGTCCCAAAAGATTAAAGAGGTATCTATGACAACTTTTTACTCTTGAAGTTATGAGTATTATAAAAGATATTTTCGGAGTAGTATTGAGCACCAATATGAGTGAGAGTAATAATAACTTGAACCCATAAACTACATAACAGGCGTAGGATAGGGTTGTACCAAGAGTACAACTCCTTACTACCACAGAAATGGCCCAGTTTTTGGATGGATTCACTCCTTTAGTTTTCTTTCCTTACCATGGCAAAGTATGGAATGACTCTGGTAGTGTGCGCAAGACGTTGTATCATCACGAAGAACATAATGGTGGTTGTCGATTAGAGAAACTTCCCAAGCTAAAGTAAACTAATTATTACATACAGAGTTTCAACATATGTTTTTTTACTTTTAGCATGCACTTTATTTATTACTTATGCTATCCTATTCTGAGGCATGTTATAGCTACTTTGAGTATAGTGCCTTATCCTAAGTCCCCTGTTTTTGGCTATTTTACATACCGTACATTCCACGTACTGACGTCCTTTGGACCTGTATCATTTTATAATGCAGACATAGGTGACAAAGCTCCTCAGCAGACGCTCCATTGAGGACCAGCATTTCATTCAGCCATTGGTGAGGACTCTTACTAGTCAGAGGCTTTGGAGTCTTTATCTATGTTCTTACCACTTCTTTTCAATTGTGGTTACCGTGGGCCTGTCACGATTGTTGTTTCATATTATTCTAGTTAGAGGTTCCATAGATTGTACGACAGGTGTTTCAGTTCTTATTTTCAGCTATTATTGGGATATTTCCTTTGTTTAGTTGTTCAGACTGTTGCACTCTCTTTAGCTCAATATATTTACGCCTTTCTTTATCATTTAAGTCTTTCGCTGAATAAAGTTGCTTAGCCAAGTGGTTCGCTTAGGACTAGAAATGGTTCTGGGTTTCAGGCACCCCTAGGGTGTAAACTCGAGGCATGATAAACTTGGTATCAGAGCACAGAGTTTAAGTGTCCTAGGGTATCTATGAACCGTGTCTTGTAGGGTCCGTATTATTAGTGTGAAGCGTTCCATATTCATAATAGGGAGGCTACAGGGCATTGGGAAGTATCATTATCAATTGTTATTCCCTTTCGTGCTTTAGAGTTTACCTTTTAAGTTCATTCTAATTCATGTTTTCATGCCTTGTTATTCAAATCATGCCTCTATGTAAAGCTTCCAGACCTGCTAGGGATAAAGGACGCCCAGCGGGCAGAATGCAAACCATCTGAATCCACCAATTCTTGAGGGACCTAGAGGTCCAGCTATGTTTGTTGAGCAACCACTGGAAGTAGATATCTCTAATCTTGAGCTCTGCTAGACCATCTAGACTTTGGCAAAGGTAGTTACTACACTGGGAGGTCGATAGGGAGATTGTAGACATGATGGTTCAGATACCACCGGGGTTCATGAATTTCTGAGGATGAACCCACCTGAGTTCACAGGGTTTGATATGAAAAAGGATCCTAAGAACTTCATTGAGGATCTCTAGAAGGTGTTTCAAGTTATGCATACAAGTGATGCTGAGCGAGTTGAGTTGGCTGCCTACCAGCTCAAGGGAGTGGATAGACTCTAGTTTGATCAGTGGAAGGGAGGTAGAGCAGAAGGGGTGCCAACTTTGAGTTGGGTAGTGTTCGAGGAGGCCTTGTTGGGACAGTAATTTCCTAGAGAGTTAAGGCAGGCTAAAGTTATGAATTTCTGAATCTGAAGTAGGAAGCAATGAGTGTGCGGGAATACAACCTCAAATTCACTCAATTGTCCCATTATGCTCCGACTATGGTGGCAGACATGCATACTAGGATGGATCTATTTGTATCAAGGCTCTCTCGAATGACTAAGAAAGAGGGAAGAAATGCTATACTAATTTGGATATGGACATAGCTCGCTTAATGACTTATGCGCAGCAAGTGGAGGGGAGAAGATGCAGGATAGGGAGGAGTTCAAAAACAAAAGGGCCAAGACATCAGGCCAAGAGATAAGAAGGGGGTAGAGGTTCCAATCATTCATCCTTTCAGCCTTGGACATCTGTATCAGCACCTTCATCTGCTAGTGCACCTGCACCAAGGGTTAGGAATAAGCAGGGATCACAGGGGAGTGTAGCTCAAGGACTAACTTGTTATCCAATTTGTGGTAAGTGTGGTAGGTCTCATCCAAGAGAGTGCCTTGTGGGCACAAGTGGTTGTTTTAGATGTAGCCAGGTGGGGAAATATTTGAAGGACTTTCCTATGGGGAGGCAAAACATTAGGGATAACAAAGCTCAATCAGTTTCTTCAGCACCATAGGGTAAGCCAGTTCAGAGGGGTGCTATATCAGGAACAAGCGGGAACACAAACCATCTATATGCCATGTCCACCAGACAAGAGCAGGAGAACTCACCAAAATTGATTATCGGTATGCTCAAAGTATTTACTTATGATGTCTATACATTGTTAGACCCAAGTGACATATTTTCATTTGTGACTCCCTATGTAGTCATAAAGTTTGGGATCAGTCTAGAATGTCTTCTAGAACCTTTTTGTGTTTCCACTACTATTAGGGAATCTATTCTAGCCCAGAGATTCTATAGGGATTGTCCAGTGCCAGTTTACCATAACGATACCTTAGCTGATCTGGTTGAGTTAGACATGGTAGATTTTGATATCATTTTAGGCATGGACTAACTTCATGCTTGTTATGCCTCTATAGACTACAGAACCAGGGTGGTCAAGTTTTAGTTTCCTAATGAGTCAGTCTTAGAGTGGAGAGGTAGCTAAGTTTTTCCTAAGGGTAAATTTGTCTTTTATTTCAAAGCCAGAAAGTTAATTTCCAAAGGGTGTATGAACCATCTAGTCAGAGTCAAAGATTCTCGTGTCGAGACACCATCTCTCCAGTCTATTCCAGTCATGAATGAGTTCCCAAAAGTCTTTACCGATGATCTACCTATAGTTCCTTCTAATAGAGAGATAGACTTTGGGATAGATACCCTCCCAAATACTCAGCCTATATCTATTTCTCCATACGTGATGGCTCCTTCAGAGTTAAAAGAGTTGAAAATGCAGCTGAAAGACCTCCTAGATAAGGGTTTCATCAGAACAAGTGCCTCACCTTGGGGTGTTCCAATTCTCTTCTTGCATAAAAATAATGGTTCTATTGGAATGTTCATAGACTACCGTTAGTTAAATAAGGTCACCATAAAGAATAAGTATCATCTTTTTAGAATTGATGACCTATTTGACCAACTCCAGGGTACTACTTATTTCTCCAAAATAGACCTCCCCTGTGTAGCTAGTCACAGGGGAGTGTAGCTCAAGGACTAACTTGTTATCCAATTTGTGGTAAGTGTGGTAGGTCTCATCCAAGAGAGTGCCTTGTGGGCACAAGTGGTTGTTTTAGATGTGGTCAGGTGGGGAAATATTTGAAGGACTTTCCTATGGGGAGGCAAGACATTAGGGATAACAAAGCTCAATCAGTTTCTTCAGCACCATAGGGTAAGCCAGTTCAGAGGGGTGCTATATCAGGAACAAGCGGGAACACAAACCATCTATATGCCATGTCCACCAGACAAGAGCAGGAGAACTCACCAAAATTGATTATCGGTATGCTCAAAGTATTTACTTATGATGTCTATGCGTTGTTAGACCCAAGTGACATATTGTTATTTGTGACTCCCTATGTAGTCACAAAGTTTGGGATCAGTCTAGAATGTCTTCTAGAACCTTTTAGTGTTTCCACTACTATTAGGGAATCTATTCTAGCCCAGAGATTCTATAGGGATTGTCCAGTGCCAGTTTACCATAACGATACCTTAGCTGATCTAGTTGAGTTAGACATGGTAGATTTTGATATCATTTTAGGCATGGACTGACTTCATGCTTGTTATGCCTCTATAGACTATAGAACCAGGGTGGTCAAGTTTTAGTTTCCTAATGAGTCAGTCTTAGAGTGGAGAGGCAGCTAAGTTTTTCCTAAGGGTAAATTTGTCTTTTATTTCAAAGCCAGAAAGTTAATTTCCAAAGGGTGTATGAACCATCTAGTCAGAGTCAAAGATTCTCGTGTCGAGACACCATCTCTCCAATCTATTCCAGTCATGAATGAGTTCCCAGAAGTCTTTACCGATGATCTACCTATAGTTCCTCCTAATAGAGAGATAGACTTTGGGATAGATACCCTCCCAAATACTCAGCCTATATCTATTTCTCCATACGTGATGGCTCCTTCAGAGTTAAAAGAGTTGAAAAATGCAGCTGAAAGACCTCCTAGATAAGGGTTTCATCAGAACAAGTGCCTCACCTTGGGGTGTTCCAATTCTCTTCTTGCATAAAAATAATGGTTCTATTGTAATGTTCATAGACTATTGTTAGTTAAATAAGGTCACCATAAAGAATAAGTATCATCTTTTTAGAATTGATGACCTATTTGACCAACTCCAGGGTACTACTTATTTCTCCAAAATAGACCTCAAATATGGGTAGTATCAGCCCAAAGTTAGAGAAAGGGACATTCCTAAGCCAACTTTCAGAACCCGCTATGGCCATTATGAGTTTGTGTTCATGCTATTTAGACTGATAAATGCACCAATGGCTTTCATGGATTTTATGAATATAGGGTGTGCGGCCATACCTAGACATGTTCATCATTGTGTTCATAGATAACATCGTGGTCTACTCTCATAATAAGGAAGAGCATACCAACCATCTTAGAATTATCCTTCAGACCCTTAAGGACCAACAATTGTATGCTAAATTTTCCAAATGTGAGTTCTGGTTAGCATTCGTGGCATTTTTTGGTCATATTGTTTCTGGTGAGGCCATTCAAGTTGATTCTCAAAAGATTAAGGCAGTAAAGAAGTGTCGAAGGGCTACAACTCCAACAGGGATAAGTAGTTTCTTAGGTTTGGCAAGTTACCACAGGTGTTTTGTTGAGGGATTTTCTTCTATCTCAGCTCCATTAACTAAGCTAACTCAGAAGAAGGTTAAGTTTGTATAGTCTGAAACTTGTGAGAAGAGTTTCCAAGAGTTGAAAACTAGGTTGACTATAGCTTTGGTCCTATCCCTACCCGAGGGGGTTGATGGCTTTGTTGTGTACTATGATGCTTCTAGAATTAGCTTGAGATGCATATTGATACAAAGAGGCAAGGTGATAGCATATGCCTCCAGACAGCTTAAGACTCATGAAAGAACTACCCAACTCATGATCTTGAGCTTGCTGCTGTGGTGTTTACTTTAAAAATCTAGAGACACTATCTTTACAGTGGGCAAGTGGATGTATTTACTAACCATAAGAGCTTGCAGTATGTATTCATCCAAAAGGAGATGAACTTGAGGCAGATGAGGTAGTTGAGCTGTTGAAGGATTATGACATGAGCATCCTCTATCACCCAGGTAAAGCTAATGTAGTTGCTGATGCTCTTAGCAGGTTGACCATCGGGAGCACTGCACACATTGAGGATGGAAAGAAAGAACTAGTTAAGGAGGTGCACACACTAGCACACTTGGGAGTATAGATTGAAGATTTTGACAAAGGTGGTGCGATTATCAAAAATGGGGCCAAGTCATCCTTAATGGTGGAGGTGAAAGAAAAACAAGACCGGGTACCTATTCTCCTTCAGTTGAAAGAAGATGTTCAGAAACAGAAGGTACTAGTGTTTGCAAAAGGGGGAGATGGACTCCTGAGATGCCAAGGAAGACTTTGTGTACCAAGTGTTGATGGATTTAGAGACAGGATTCTATCTGAGGCTCATAACGTCAGATACTCTATTCACCCAGGTAAAACAAAACTGTATAGAGATTTATGAGAGGTTTATTGGAGGGGTGGCATGAAGGACATTGCAAAGTTTCGTGTCCAGTTGCCTGAATTGTCGGCAAGTCAAAGTGAAGCACCAAAATCCTTGAGGTGTGGCACAAAATATTGAAATTCCAAAGTGGAAGTGGGAGATGATTAACATGGACTTCATAATAATCTTACCCCGATCTCGCAGACAGCATGATTCAATATGGGTAATAGTAGATAGAATGACCAAATCAGCTCACTTTCCACCTGTCAAGAAGACTGATACAGCTGAGGACTATGCTAGACTTTACCTTAAAGAGATCGTTAGATTGCATGGGGTTCCCATATTTATTATTTCAAATAGGGGAGCCCAGGTCACAACATAATTTCGGAAGTCCTTTTAGAAAGGGCTCTATACGAAGGTGAATCTTAGTACAACCTTCTATCCCCAGACAGACGGGAAAGCAGAGCAGACCATATAGACCCTTAAGGATATGTTAAGAGCATGTGTTATAGACTTTAAAGGTAATTGGGATGATCACTTACCCTTGATTGAATTTTCCTTTAACAACAGTTTCCAAGCTAGCATACAAATGGCACCATATGAGGCCCTTTATGGGAGGAGGTGTAGGTCGCCTATTGGATGGTTTGAAGTTGGTGAGACAGGATTCATAGGACTTGATTTAGTCCATTAGGCTATAGAGAAGGTGAAAGTTATTCAAGAAAGACTAAAGACAGCCCAAAGCTTACAGAAGTCGTACATTGATGTTACAAACAAAGGTCTGGAATTTGAGGTAGGTAATTGGGTGTACCTAATGGTTTCACCATTATGATATTCGAAAAAAGGGAGAAGCTCAATCATTGATATATTGTCACCTACCAGATTATTAGGAGGATTGGTAATGTGGCATATGAATAGGGATTGCCACTAGAGTTAGCTGCTATTCATTCAGTATTCCACATTTCTATGCTAAAGAAGTGTTTGGGAGACCCCACATTAGTTGTGCCTTTAGAGAGTATTGGAGTAAAAGGCAACTTATCATATGAAGAGATCCAAGTTCAGATACTATATTGGCAAGTTCGTAAATTAAGGACCAAAGAAATTGCTTTTATTCAAAGTATTGTGGAGGAACGAGTTTGTCGAAGAAGCCACTTTGGGAGCTGAGGCAGATATGAAAGCTAGATATCCTCACCTATTCATCCCTTCCAATGACGAGCATGAAAATAATATTCTTTATTCCACCATTGAGTTAAGATACCTCCTTAAATATGAGCAATAAGATATCTGGATAACTTCCTGTTGATAAACTCGTCCAAGAGTAGCAAACATGCGTATATTCCCCAGTTTCACCACGAATGATCCCAAGGGGGAGATATTATGACACCCCATAACTCTATCATCAGATGTACCTATGTTTCAAGCCTCACTCTTTTATGTGGGAAGTGTATTAAGGTCATAAGAGATCTCTAGTATTTAGTCGAGTTCAAAACTTTCCTATAATTCTGGTATCTAGTCTTAGATTATGCAACCGTCAACTTTAAACAATCATAACTCTTAGAACACGAAGAATTTGATGTTACATAACCTATGAAATGAAAGCTCTTTGAATTATCTTTCCAACGCAACTGATTACACCTCATTTGGAGTTTAGAGTCAAAAGTTATGATCCTTTTACTGAAGACTGCCAGAGTAGAGATGAAATACGAAATCCCTTTATGGGCCATAGATTAAAGTACGACCCGTTTGCTAACTCGTGGAAAAAGTCCTAAAAATCTAATTTTAATTCTAGACTTTAAGGACCAATCAACGGATCATAGAAACTTCTACGGACCATAGAATGGGCTCGTGAAAGTGATCCAAAGACCCCGAAACTTTCCCAAAAGTTTATGGAAGGGTCCCTGCGATCCCTAGAACCTTCTATGGGCCGTAGATGGACTCTTGGATGACCCGATCAGTGATTTTAAAAAGGGTATTTTTGTCTTTTCTCACCCTTTAATCCTAAACTTGTAAGTTTTTATCTAATTAGAGCCCTAAAATGTGATTCATCAAATCAACAACGCTCAAACACTCTCTAAAATCAGAACGTAATTTCAAAAGGGCAAAAGCTAGGGCTTTCAAGAACCTTATTCAATTTCTTCAAAAAACTAATTCCCCAGGTATGTAAGGCCTACAAAAATCTTTTTTATTATTTAACCATCATGTAACTACTAGTTTTCTTAAAGTATCAAGTTATTAGTTGGAAAAAAGACTCCTTTAATTTGAGAAATTTTCTTGGTTATGCTTTTTTGAAGAAAAGAATGAAATTTACGGAATGTTTCTATCATATTGAGGTCTTAAGTTGAGACACTAATTTCCATTAATAAAGTAATGAAACCCTAAAGTTACTACGAAGAACTATGAATTCCCAATTCTTGCTTCAAGCACAAGAAAAGCATTATCATAAGTATTTTATGAATAGTAAAGCATGAAGCCTATGATTTTAGAAAAATTGAAAAAAGTTGAGAAAAGCTAAAGTTGGGCTAAGTCCCAAAAGATTAAAGAGGTATCCATGACAACTTTTACTCTTAAAGTTATGAGCGTTATAAAAGATATTTTAGGAGTAGTATAGAGCACCGATATGAGTGAGAGTAATAATAACTTGAACTCATAAACTACATAGTCGAAGTAGGATGGGGTTGCACCAAGAGTATAACTCCTCACTGCCAGTGAGATGGCCCAGTTTTGGGATGGATCCACTCCCTTAGTTTTCGTTCCTTACCCTGACAAAGTATGGAATGTCTTTTGCATCATGGGCAAGATGTTGTATCATCACGAAGCTCATAGTGATGGTTGTCGATTAGGGAAACTCCTCAAGCTAAAGTAAACTAATTATTGCATACAAAGTTTCTGCATATGATTTTTTTACTTTCAGCATGCACTTTATTTATTACTTATGTTTCCTAATCTGAGACATGTTTTAGATACTTTGAGTATAGTGCCTTATCCTACGTCCTCTATTTTGGCTATTTTACATATCGTACATTCCACATAGTGATATCCGTTAGACCCACATCATTTTATGATGTAGACACAGGTGATAGATCTCCTCGGCAGACGCTCATTTGAGGACTAATATTTCATTCAGCCATTGGTGAGGCCTCTTACTAGTTAGAGGCTTTGGAGTCTTTATCTATGTTCTTAGCATTTCTTTTCAGTTGTGGTTACAGTAGGCCTGTAACGGTAGTTGTTTCATATTACTCTAGTTAGAGGTTTCATAGACTGAATGATAGGAGTTATAACTCTTATTTTCAGCTATTGTTGGGATATTTCCTTTGTTTAGTTGTTCTGACTGTTGCACTCTCTTTAGCTCATTATATTTAAGCCTTTCATTTATCATTTAAGTCTTTCACTGAATAAATTTAAGTCTTCCACTGAATAAAGTTGTCAGACCAAGTAGTTCGCTTGGGACTAGAAATGGTTATAGGTGCCGGCCACGCCTAGGGTGTAAATTCGGGGCGTGACAGACCCAAGAGGTCCTTATATAAAATCTTAAGTCTCATGAATGCATACCACCATAGGATTATGTGCCAATAAGACTTAGCTAGTTGATCCACATATAGCATCATGTTCATGACATCCACCTAGGGGGATAGAGTTCTACCTTGGCAAGTAAACTCCTCTTTCTCCCATGCAGAGGCAACATTGGGATTCCATGTTATAACTCTCATGGTTTTATTGTCAGTTATAGTCTTCTGCCATATAGATATGTATATGGTGTTTTATGTTGTTTATGATGTTTCAGACCATGTTTTAAATGATGCATTGCTCATTCATCATCTTGATCTTTAAATCCTTGTTATGATTATGCATATTACTTATATGATATTATGATCTTCTTATTGCATTACATCGCATATACTTAGTACATTTAAAGTACTAACACATATTTTGCCTATGATATCACTATGTTGGGTCTGGCAATCATCCTCCTCCTCACACTCGTGGTTGACTCGCGGATTGAAGACTTCACTTCATTGGTGTTCCTCTAGTTCAGGGATAATAGGCGTACTATATAACTTTCTACTTTAGGACTAGGGTATTTTGTTCCACTTTATATACATTTGAGGGAGCTTGGGACATGTCTATGCCTTCTCCCTACCTAAGGTTTAGAAGTATCTTTCGATATATAGAGGTGTATGTATTTGCTATGAGTCTCGTTATTATGTCTATGTCGATTATCCCTTAGTCCCTATCCCTTAGTTTTCACTTATTTCATTGTCTTTACGAGTGATGTGGTTGATGAATGTTATTAGGCTTATTTGAGTTACCTTCAAGTTTCTCATTTGTTATGTCACGACCAGGCCCTAGATTATGGTCGTGATAAGCTTGGTATCAGAGCATGAGGTTTTGAAATGGGCCTAAAAAATCCAATATACCTAATGTTACCTAAACTACACCTCCCTTTGAAGGTATAAGCAGTCGTTGTCAAAATATATAACCTAACCAAGTATAGGGTCAAACCCATAGGGAATATGGTCTAGACCTGGAGTAATTAAGAGAAACTCGGATGAATTAATCTACTTATCTCCTGAAAGAGGGGTGGGGTTACAAATATAGTAAGTAAACCTAAACTAGTAGCAAGTGTTGTGAATTAAGTGATAGAAGTAACTAGGGTATTCTGTTCCCCATGAATTCCTAACTCAATATCTCCATATAATCATAATCTTTGATAGCATGTAGAGCTGGTAAGTTACATTTACCAAATCCTTTGTTATATTTACTATGTGATTTGATTCAACCCTGTAGTGTGACATTACTAACCCTTACCTTTTATTCCAATACGACCACCTTGTTGATCTTGTTAGGTTGATTAGACGAGAGGGATCACATCAAATCCTATTAATTATCCCATTCATTACCCCCTTGATCTAACAAGTAAGAATTAAGCGAGTTCTAATGTAGATCACAATTAAAAAGCATTCCAAATGAAGGCATTAATTAATACACACATGCACACTTTCTAAGAATTATAGATTATCTGGTTTTACTTTGATAGTTCTTTATGGTTCCCATAACCCTAGATGTGGATTTAGCTATGCATGATCGTTGTACATGAGAGAATCATGTTATGGAATAAGCACTTACAATGATGAATTGAAGAACAAGAAATCCAAAATTCTCCACAAGAAATCACAATGTAATATTCTCAATGTAAAAATCACAAAATATGAGTTCTCAAGTCTCTCTACTCGTTCCTAGGCATTTCTGTCCTTTTTATATTTCTAAGAAAAAACCTAAAAACATATTTATAATAAGTAAAATATAAATCCAAAACGGAATAGAAAACCAGATTTAGAAATTCATATGGACTAGGTTACGGGCCGTAGGTGGAATCACGACCCGTACCTGGACTTCATACTCTGCACTTTTTACAAACAGTCTTCAAACCATAAGTCCTTCCTATGGGCCGTCTTCTGACTTACGACCCATAAAGGGTTTCATTTGCTAGCTTTTCTGAAACTCTTCAAAACTTGATCCTGCAGGCATGACTTATCTATGGCCCGTCATCAGACTTACGACTCGTAAGTGATTTCGTCTGATAACACTTCAGCATTCAGCATGTTTTCTAATCTTCAACCTACGAACTAACATAGGGTCCATGAAGCAATCTACGGCTTATCCGACAACTCATACTTTTCAACATTTGAAAATTGGCCTTTCCTTGGGTCTGACCAATGACACATCCTATGGCTCGTGGAATAAACCATGGCCCGTAGAGTGCTCCATAAATCACCAAAAACTTGAAATCTGTAGACTTTTGCCTAAAATCTTCTCGAATACTATAATCTTGCAAAATTAACATAAGATACATCAAACCTACTAACATCGCTTTGACAACACACAAAAGTCCATGTTTTAAGCATCAAAAGTGTTGTATTTTAGCAGCACATCAGCACCCTCAACTTAAAATTGTTTCTTGTCCTCAAGCGACGGAATCAATCTACATATGCAGTATAGAAATACATAGACCTCAATCTAATGACATACATCATATCAAAATCAATCGCAAATACCCAATCCAACACAATCAATGCATTTCAGACAGTCATCAAACAAACTAATGTAGATCAATATGTGACAGTGCAACTATGACAACCAAGTTAACTACAGATAAGCCACAATCACTTGAATAGTGTAGAATCAATCTTGTAATTCAAGTGCCCTCACAAAATGAAGTCACATATATCACTCATGATAATATATTCAAATTTAGTGCTTGGGACTAGCAAAATCACCCACACTCACAAAAAATATTCAAACACCGCGCTCAATACCATTTGCTTGCCTCTACACTCATGACCATGACCTTCAACTATTTGGACTAGGATCACTATAGGACCTTCTTGGCCTGTAACATAGACTTAGAGGGATTTGGTATGATGTTTCTGGAATATAAGGATTAATGGCCCTCCTTGACACTGCGTTATTCTACACTTTTGCCCTACCAATACTGACATTTTCAACGCATTCTTCCCTTCTGATATTTCAAACCTCTTTGGGTGCCCTAATCAAAATTTTCAGTTCATTACCTTTTCTTTTCACATTCTTTTTATTTTTAGCTCACTATTTTGGCATCTATTCATTTTTATCACATCCATTGCATATTTTCCCCCTTTTTTATGCATCACTACCTTCCATCCCCGTTTAGTGTGATTTTCCTTACACCATCCATCCTCAACTTAAGCTTTTCGCCTGAGTCGAGGTACACAATATTCAAGGAAGGACCAGCGTCAAATTCAGGATTTCACATTCAAAAAGGCTTGGTTACTTCAGTGTTTACAAAGAAAAGAGTACATGTAAAGCTAAAATATTAGGAATAAGGGATACATCAAGCATTTGGTTGGTTATTTTGGCTAAGTGGACTAGTATGAACAACGATCTAAGATCCTCTCCTAAACGACTAACCTACAGTCTAAGTCAGGGTAATAGGGCAAGTTCTAAATTGAACACGGGAAGGGGATGGGGGTAGACCTCTTCAAGGCTTTTTGATGTAGCTCCTCGGCTATCAATCGAGCCCAACCAATACCATAGCCAACAATGATGCTAACAACCAAAACTGTGTCGATCTAGAGTCGAGGTATTATCAGCATGAGTCAGTTGGATTCACAAATGAACTATAGCCCACCATAACTTCCCGGTGAAGTTGAGCGATGCCTTCATGATCGCTTCTAACGTAGAAATCCAATCAGGGTCCTGGCCCTACTCTGCAATATGGTCAACAATTTGTCTCATAAGTATGGCCTTTCTGGCCACATCTCTCATCAAAATCCAGTCCCTGGTCTTCCTCTGTCGGTAGTTATACTCAACTATAGTCCTAGGAGCTTCATACTCGGGACAAAATAAAAATCAATGGACGGTTGCCTCAGATATATTGACTGGAACTCTTCTCACCATCATCTGAGTCAGGCGAGGTTGTGCTAGGAATCTCTTTCCTTTCCAAGGTCAACTCTATGATGGTGGCAACGTAGCATCTGTAAAACTCTTGGACAAGTGCCGGGGAGTACTTCCCCGATGGGGCTGTCAACCACTCTAGATGATACCAGACCATAGTATCCTGGAATGTAGGAGTACTATCAAGCCACGATGTCACGAACCACAGCTCCTCGTATATAGTTCAGGCCTGTTGGCCACTCTCTTCATACTGTATGTCCTCACGATATATACCTTGCATATGCTGGACACACCAACATCTGATCAATGCATCTACCAGGGCCGGAGGCACTGGAGGTGATGGGGTGGACTCAAACCTGGACTCATCTCCTGACTCTGAGTCATCTCCGTCATCTGTATCTGCTGGAGACCCCCCTTGGAGTCTGTCATCTGTATGGAGCTATTCTACTCAGCGTATCCCCCATCAGACTGGGGAGGCTGAACCACTATAGCCTTAGTATAGGGCGGCACTATCTGTCTAGCTGCCAATCGTGTATATTGTCGCTTGATGCCCACATCTGACTAGATGCCAAGCTTCTCTGGGGACCCATTAGCCTTAGGATCAGTAGGGGTATCCGAATGCTCGTCTTGTAATCGAGTCTGCAGGGCCCAAATCTCATTGTTCTTTGGTCTAGGAGCCATCATACCTAAAACACACAATTAACAACCTACATAAGTCCTACGACTACAAGAAAAAAATCAAAAAGTTATAGAAACAAGTAACAAAAGAACCTATGAAGGCTCACCTATGGACTGTAAGGTAGACTAAGAGCCGTAGAAAGCCTTCTTATGTGGCAGGGTATAGTAATTCTAATTACTGGTAATACACCTATGAGACCAAGCAAGACTCCTAGAAAATACTATGAGCCATAGACGGAGTCATAGATATAATTCCAGAATCTATATTAGCTGGCAAAGAAACCTACAAAACCAAGTTACAAGATGTAGTATGAACTATGACCTATAAGTGGTTTCATCTAATGATCTCCCTGAAAATCCCAAGTTGTTGATCTCAACCTACGAGGGGAAACAACGGTGCATGGACTAATCCACGAGCCTTAGAAGACCCTCATGCTATAAAAATAATAACAACATGGGTTTCCTAAGTCCATCACAATGATTCCATAAATCAATATTAGACCAGAAATTACAGCCAACAACAGGGTAGATTAATCTGAACAGCATCGAAGCAACTTCATGCATCCGAATCATCCCATAACACATTTTTACTATGTAACCCAATACCCAACATGTGTGAATCCTTGATATACCCCATAAAACATCAATTTAACATGCATAAATCACATCAACTGCCATTTGACCAATGATTTAGCATGTTATTACTTAACACACGCAATCACATGTCGATTACAACGAGGTAGTCTCGTATAATTCAAACGACAAGTGACTTCATGATTTCAAACGACAACACAAATTTATTTTATGGCCAATTAAATTAATTTCATCATCCCATCATATGATTCATGCACCACCCTATCAATTTTACTAATATCAACAATTCAAATTGAATTGACCAGGTAGTCTATGAATTCACTGACAATTTTCATAAGTATATTCATGGTTCAGGTTTAACATAATTAATCAAATTGTGCCAATCATGTAATGCACTTTATTCAAAAGCAATAGCAGCTACTTGGGCAAGAACATCAATGAAATATTCCCAACAAGGTCTCAAACTAATGACCCAATTTTTCAGCAAAGACAAAATTGTGCCAATCATGTAATGCACTTTATTCAAAAGCAATAGCAGCTACTTGGGCAAGAATATCAATGAAATATTCCCAACAAGGTCTCAAATTAATGACCCAATTTTTCAGCAAAGACAAAGTTTCAATAAGAGTACATACCAAAATATTTGATCAAGCAAATTGAGAAAGATAACAAAAAAACCAAAGTGAATGAAGCCCTAGGTGTGCCAGATTCACTGCCAGGTGGTCAAAATTTGGCCAGAAGTTTGATCGAAAAAAATGGTGGTGGTCGGAGCTTGGGGAAGAAGAAATAGTCTAGGGTATTTTGGGAAAATATTGGGAAAGAGAGGGGTAATGAGTTGAAAACATTGGTGAAAGAAGGAAAAGTAGAGGTTTTCTCCCAAGGGGGAGATGGTGTGCTTAGATATCAAGGTAGATTATGTTTGTCGGATATTGATGGGTTGAGAAGTTTGATTTTGAAAGAGGATCATAATTCATCTTATTCTATTCATCTTGGTTCCACAAAGATGTATAGATATTTGAGGGAAATATATTAGTGGAGTGGTATGAAAAAGACATTGCAAAATTTATGATTGAATTGCCCAATTATCAACAAGTCAAAGTTGAGCATCAAGGATAGGGTGGCAAAGCCCAAGACATAGACATCCCTACTTAGAAGTGGAAAGATATCAACATAGAGTTTTATGGTTGGTTTTCCTAAGACTAAGAAGCATTTTGACTTATTTGGGTTATTTTTGATAGGATGACAAAGTTGGCCCACTTCTTACCTGTCAAGAGAACCTATGGAGCTGAAGACTATGCTAAGTTGTATATGCATGAGTTGGTTAGGTTGCATGGAATCTCTCTATTCATCATTTTGGATCATGGTACTCAATTTACATCCTACTTTTGGAAATCTTCCAAAGAGGTCTTAGTATAAAAGTCAATCTTAGCACGACATTTCACCCACAAATGGATGGTCAAGCTGAGAGGACCATTCAACCCCTTGAAAATATGCTTAGGGATTGTGTGTTGGAGTTCAAGGGTAGTTGGGATGATCATCTCCCACTCATTGAGTTTGCCTACAATAGTGTTTACCACTCTAGTATCCGAATGACACCATTTGAGGCCTTGTATAAGAGTTTATGTAGATCCCCGATGGGGTGGTTTGAAGTGGGTGAGATGGCTTTGACAGGTCCATATTTGGTTTTAGAACATTTTGGAGAAGGTGAGGTTGATAAGGGAGAGATTGAAGACAACATAAAGTTGGCAAAAGTCATATTTTGACATTAGGCGGAGATCTTGAGTTCAAGGTTGATGGTTGGGTGTATTTGAAGGTCTCACCCATGAAGGATGTGGTTTTGTTTGGCAAAAAGGGTAAGTTGAACCCTGGGTATGTAGGAGCTTATAGGATTTAGAGATAGGTTGACAAGGTTGCTTATGAGTTAGAGTTGCCTATGGAGATGAGTATGGTTCATCCAATCTTTCATGTGTCCATGTTAACGAAGTGCGTAGGTGACCCAAGTTTCATTGTGCCTTTGGAAGTTGTAAATATGAAAGAAAATTTTACCTATGAAGAGGTTCGATGGAGTTTCTAGATTGGCACGTGAAGAAGTTAAGAAACAAAGAAGTTGCATTCATCAAAGTCCTTTGGAGAAACCAACAAGTAGCAAGCGCTATAGGGGAAGTGAAAGCGAATATAAAGAAATGATACCCTCATCGCTTTCACTCTACTCAAGCCTAACCCAAAGCCCTCAAATTTCTTGCGTTTCAATTTTCATGTCATTTATGCATATTTACATGTTTGTAAAATTGCATTTGAATGATATTCAAAGTATGAGTTTGAAATTTATATGAAAAATATGTTTAAGTTGGATTTTGCGGTCATGCTGGGTTGTTAGCTGTTTTTTTACTCCTTTAGAGCTTGTGATTAGCGAATTCGGGGATGAATGTTCCCAAAAGAGAGATATTGTAAGGTCTCATGAGTTAAAAAGTTGCAAAAGTTCAAAAACTACAGGACAATGTACTAGCCTCATTTATGGCTCATGGTCCAAACCACAGATCATAGACAAGGCTCATGAATTAGGTCACAGAAGGTGGAAAATTGATCATGTGTAGGGATGGTTTACAAGGGGTTTAATGGTCCGAAGATGGAACTATGGACCATATAAGGTGTTCATGGATTGGTGTCTGAGTTGGTGAAAAATTTAGGTTTCTAGATCTTGGTTTATGAACAAGCAGGATGGGTCGTCGTTTGGTTTACTGATGAGTCATGAAAATATGCCTTTTTATGATGTCCAGAACATAGGATTATTATGAGTTCTTAAGAATGTTTTGTTAGTTTGGCATATGTTTTATGTTGATTTTTAGGAAAACTATGATTTCATGGAGTTAACGGACAATGAACTGATCTGTGCGTGATTTTGGTTGGAGTTTGTAAGAGTGCTTCTCATGGGGAAGTCCAGAACGCCATAGAAGCCTTGGAAACATTAATGTAAAGATTGGACGAGCTTGTGAAGGCTAAACAGATCAAATATTTCACAAGCATGTGAACACTCAAGGGAAGAATTCATTGAACATTGCAATGTACAAGGCTAGATTTATGCTTTGAACGGCTGGCCATACACACAAGGAGCATGTACTGGATATTAAAATGCAAGACACCAAAGTTGGGACTGAAGTTGCACACCACTGAACCATACACGGTTCGTGGTGCACTATAAGGTTGGTGCCTGCCATGAAACACACCTCGTGAAGGATTTAGACCAAGACAGCCATGTTTTGCTACTATACGACACACCAAAAGCTCCTCCACGACCCATTGTGCACACCATGAGGTGTGAGGGAGCTCGTGAAGTGCCCAGGCAGTGTGACAAAAGTCCAAAAGTGAAGGCAACCACCATGGGGTCATTCATGTCCTGTGGTGTGGTGTACGATCATGAAAGGCATTATCCAGTGACCAGGTGAGGCAATAGCACAAGGCAACGCACCATGATACTATTCAAGGTCCATGGTCCAGTTCAAGTTCATTAGAGAGCACCATGAAAGTGTCGAGGCATCTAGAAAGTTTAAGTTTCCTACTCAAATAATGTTTAATTTTCCTACTTGTTTTAGGATAGGTTTGAGGTATTATATAAGGCAGTTTTATTTTATTTTTGGAACATATCATTCCCCACATTTTTGGGTTGGAAATCATGATAAAAGAATAAAATTTTCCAGAAGTTTTTATCCAGAAACACGCCTAGGCATTACCAAAAGAAGACAAGACTTAGTTGCATGTTTTACTTTATTGTTTGGAGTTTAGAACAAGTTTTTGTTTCCCGTTTCCTCGTGTGAATCAAGATTTGATTTTATCTTCCTTATAAGTACTTTAAATATGAATTTTATCATGATTTATGTTTCAATTCTTGGAAGTTCGATAAGTTAAACCCACAACTAGGGTTGTGGGAATCATGATGGTATAACAAAGTAAGCAAACATAGAGTGTTATTTGGGATTTGTATTGCTTGTATTATAATTTCCTTCATCTAAGAAGTCTTTTTTGATGAGTTGACACATTAATAACTTGCATGTATTCATTAGTTGTCCGAGAGGAAATTAATAATTAGGAAAAGGAAATTATAACGATAGATAGAAGCAATCGACCTAGGTTTGAGACACTTGAGTTTGAGAGTGGATGGTATACTTAGGCTTAGAAATTAGCTTGTATCTAAAACACTTGAGCCCAAGAGGGGATAGTAAATTCAAGACTAATGAACAAGGGTTAATATGCTTACATTCCTGGTGACGAATGAAAGATGTCTAGGAAGGATCGAGAGGTGAACTATATTACCTAAGTTGTTGGGTTTCACATGCAACACAATGAATAAATATCACCAATGTTAAATGCCTATTTAGTTATACACTATCCAGACTACAACCCTAGTCCTTGTTGAACTATCTAAGTCTTAGTTCATTTAGCTCCCATTCATAATTGTAGTTAGGATTTTAGTTTAAAACCCTCATATTTTCCTTTCCATATTTGTTTGTTTTCTAGAAATAGAACCAACGACTAAAATACAATAACTAGAAGAGTTGTTCTAACCTATTCCCTATGGGATCGACCCTGACTCTAAATTAGATACTACCGTCTATATTTCTTACGAGAAGTATATATTAATGTTATAAAAAATGGCATCGTTGTCAGGGAATACAACTTTGAAATAATCTACTCATTCTCTATTTTCAGTTATAGTTTTATTTCCTGATTTTACTTTTTGTTTTTGTTTGTTTTTGTGTAGGGAACAGGTAGTGTATACCAGCCACCCGAAGTAAGGGTGCAACATTGATTCCCTACGACCCTGAGCTGCAACGATTGATTAGGAGGATGAACGCATAAGATCGTGAAGCACAAAGATTATGAGAGTTGGGTGACAATCAACCTCAGGATAACAATGACGGGAACGTATTAAATAAGGAAGTCATACCTCCACCACCATATTAGCCTGCACTGCAAGGCCAACGTTAGAGATCGGTAAATTTAGCATATGATGATGATGATGCAGATGGTGCAGGTGCTATAGTACTTCCCCTACTTCCTCACGGTGTGAAGTCCACTATCACAATATGCTGCAAATTTTGAACCTAAAGGGTCTATTTAGAGGAGTAGCTAGTGAGACTGCAAACCAGCACTTGATGAATTTCATCGCCACCTGCAAGTCATTGGAGATTCCCAGGGTGAGTCAAGCAGTTGTTCACCTACGTTTGTTTCCATTGTCTCTATCCGGGGAGGCAATGATGTGAATCAATGAGTTGCCACATGAATCTATCACATGCTGGAGGGAGTTAAAAGAAGCCTTTTTAGAGAGTTTTTCCCACCATCTTGGAAGCTGCAACTTAAGGATGAAATAAATGCTCACTAGTAGAAACCATCAAAGGCCCTATATGGACTTAGAAGAGGTTTAGACAGAAGTTGAAGGAATGCTCAAAACGTCACGGAAGAACATTTGAAAGAGGTATTTTATAGATCCTGCAATTTTATCACTAAACTAATTATTGATGCAACCTTTAGAGGATAGTTCATGGCCAGGATGTTCTAAGAAGCCATAAGAATCCTGGATCAATTCTCAAAGAATAATCGGGTATGGTACACAAGGGATTCCAACAGCACTAATTTCATCTTTGAGATGATGGCAGAGTAGAAAGGAGAGAAGAGGAGCAAGACTAGGACATGGCTCACATCAAGACCCAGATGGACCTATTGACCAAATGCTTATTGTATGGAGGGCTTGAAAAGGTCAAGGCTATCGACAATGCACATTTGTATGATGATCATGCCTTGACTTTCATGAAGACACCAATTTCATGAACAATCAGGCAGGTTTTGGACGTACAACTCTAGGAACCAAGGCCAAAACTATCAACGAGATGGATACTATGATAAAGGGGACAACCGTGATCAAGGAAATTGGCAGCAAAGAGTCAATTACAAAACTGATCGAAATGGTGCATTGTACATCCCAAAAATAGAGATAGGACTATAATGGGGTCAAGCAACTCTAGGTTGGAGGAGATGGTAACAAAAGTGCTCTAAAAGGTTGGTCTGACTGAAGTTGGAGTCAAAGAGTTAAAGATTGATGTGTCGAGAATGAATCAGGTAGTCAAGTCACACTCAACCTCAATCAACTATTTGGAACAACAAATGGGACTGCTTTCAGCACTAGTGAATCAGAGGAAATATGGTGCTTTACCCAGTGACACTGTTCAAAATCCTCAGACTAAAAGTGAGTGTAGCTTTGGATAGGCCATGCCACAACAATAAATCATGTGCTGCATGGAGGTAACCCACAAGGATACTTGATGAAGCCTAAGTAATCAGGTACACTACTACTGATGCCTAAGGCATCGCAGGTGTGATCACTTCCCTTGTTTTATACTCTAGTTTGACATGCATTGGGGACAATGCATAAAATTTTTGTGAGGAGTGGGGCATCCTGAATCCTGAGGAGTTTTTCTTGCCATGTTTCTTTTCTCTAAAGGTGTATTATCTAGTAGAACCGATATGTTTAGGTTATTTTGTCTATGTAAATCTAAGTGTTTGTAGGAGTCTATGGTAACCCATGACTTTTTTGAAAAATGCCCTAAATTTTAAAAAATTTCAAAAAGCTTGTAAGTGTATGCATCCCATCTTGGCTAACTTGTATTGATCCTTGTAAAGCATTATATACATTGTTTAGTTGGCATCTTGATGAATAAATTATGACTTTATTGGTTAAAATTGAATAGTAATGTTTTGATTCGATAAACGCACTTGTAAGCTAGAACTTGCCTAATTAGTCCTACTAGAACAATGGAATGATTGGATTAGGACAGGATCTTAGGTCATCTTTTTTGATAAGTCACTTAGCCTAAATTCGACCAACTAAATGAAATTTTTCCCTTTGAACCAAAAATTGGGCCTAAATAGACATTTTTTTCTTTGTAATCACCCAACTGACCTTTCATGTCTATCTGCAAACATTTACTTTGGCCTTGGTATCTCCAAGGTCATTGTGAACCTCAAACTAGGCTAAAATCCTAAGTTGAAGGTGGCTTATGCTAGCCCTAGTCCTTTAAAAGATAATGTGCACCTCAATCCAGGCAAAAATTCTTAGTTGAGGGTAGCTACGGTAGGAAAATCACAAAAGTTGAGATATGAAAAGAGTCAATTGATCAAAGAAAAAGTAAAGATTGGGTTGTAGACGTGAGTAAAATAAAAAGAGCAAACAAAGAAAAGAAAAGAAAGAATGAATGAAAATGCAAAACACTCACAATAGCAAAGAAAGTGGGAAAATAGGGACAAAGAGAGTTTGGGGGCTGAAATTAGAGAGCTAAGCCAAAGTAGTGTCTTTGAGGGAAAATGGGTCACTTCAATCCTAAATGTATCCTACCTTAGCCCGAACCAATATTATAAGCCGCAAAAGTTCTAATGTGATCCTAAAAAGGTCATTCGAAATTCAAGGCAGTGAAAATAAAGGCGAGCATATGGTATGTACCTATGTACTGATTGAATGCCTTTTGTGAGAACAAGTGTCTATATGTCAGTCTCTATTTTGCAATTATATACTATGTGTGAGACTTCATTGTAGTGAAGGCACTACCCTTGAATGGTTAGGTTGCTAATCTAACTAGTTCTTCTTTGTGTCTTCAACTTACTTGGGCAACTGTGTATAATATAATACTTAACTTGTTCGTTGTAAGTTGGTTAGGGTGCTAATACATTGTAAACTCATTTTTCTTTTGGCATATGTGTGATGGTTGCGAGGATACTGTATGATTTCTAATGGATATTTGTGTTTGCGCATCATTTAGTTTGTTTTTCGTTATTGTTAAGGACAAGCAATGATTATAAGTGGAGAGTGTTTGATGAGCTGTGAAAATACGCCTTTTTGATGCACAAAACATAAGATTATTGCGAGTTCTTAAGCATGTTTTGTTAGTTTAAAATATGTTTTATGTTGATTTTTAGGAAAACTATGATTTTATGGAGTTAACGGACAATGAACTCTACACGTGATTTTCGTTTGAGTTTGTAAGGGTGTTTCTCATGAGGAATTCCAGAATGCCAAAGAAGCCTTGGAAACATTAATGTAAAGATTGGACGAGCTTGTGAAGGCTAAACAGATAAAACATTTCACAAGCGTGTGAGCACTCAAGCGAAGAATTGATTGAATTTTGCAATGTACAAGGATGGATTTATGATTTGAGTGGATGGTCATACACACAAGGAGCATGTACGAGACATTAAAATGCAAGACAGCAAATTTGGGACTGAAGTTGCAGACCACGAAACCATACACGGTCTGTGGTGCACTATACGGTTGGTGCTTAGCGTGAAATGCAACTCGTGAAGGATACGACCCAAGACAACCGTATTTTGCTACTATGTGACACACCACAAGCTCCACCACGACCTGTGGTGCACACCAAGAGGTGTGAGGGAGCTCCTGAAGTACCCAGGCAGTGTGGCAAAACTCCAAACATGGAGGTAAGCACCACGGGGTCATTCACGACCCATGGTGTGGTGTACGATCATGAAAAGCATCATCTGTGACCAGGCAAGGCAAAAACACAAAGAAATGCACCAAGAGATCATTCAAGGTCCATGTTGTAGTTCACGTTTTGTAGAGAGCACCATGAAAGTGTCCAGGCATCCAGAAAATTTAAATTTCCTACTAAAATTAGGATTCCTTCTCCTATTTGTTTTTAGGCTAGGTTTGAGGTATTATATAAGGTTATTTTATTTTGTTTTCAAAACATTATCATTCCCCACGTTTTTGTGTCTGTCATGATAAAAGCATAAAATTTTCTAGAAGTTTTCATCCTAAAAACACGCCCAGGCAGTAGCAAAAGAACACAAGACTTAGTTGCACGTTTTGCTTATTGTTTGTAGTTTAGATCAAGTTTTTGTTTCCCGTTTCCTCATGGGAATCAAGATTTGATTTCTTCTTCCAAATAAATATGAATTTTATCATGATTTATATTTCAATTCTTGCAAGTTCGAAAAGTTGAACCCACAATAGGGTTGTGTGAACCATGACATTATAACAAAGTAAGCAAATGTAGGGTGTTTGTTGGGATTCGTATTGCTTTTATTATAATTTCCATCATATAAAATTCTTTCTTGATGAGCCGACACATTAAGAACTTTCCCATATTCATTAATTTTCTAAGAGAAAATTAATGATTAGGATTATGAAATTATAACAATAGATAGAAGCAGACGACCTAGGTTTGAGCCACTTGAGCTTGAGAAGGGATGTATACTTAGGCTTGGGGATTAGCTTGTATCTAAAACACTTAAGCCTAAGAGGAGATAGTAAATCTAAGACCCATGAGTAAGGGTTAATATGCACATATTTCGAGACCGAGAGATGACGAATGAAAGATGTCTAGTAATGACTGAGAGGTGAACTAGATATTCCCTAACTTGCTAGGTTTTACATGCAATGCAATGAATAAATCTCACCCATGTTAAATGCTTATTGAGATATATGTTATGGAGACTGCAACCCTAGTCCTTGTTGAACTATCAAGTCTTAGTTCATTTAGCTCTCATTTATAATCATAGTTAGGATTTTAGTTAAAAAAAAACCCATATTTACCATCTCGTATTTGTTTGTTTTCTAAAAATAGAACCAATGACCAAAACAAAACAACTAGTAGAGTTGTTTCAACCTATTCTCCATGGGATCGACCGTAACTCTAAGTTGGGTAAATAGACTGCTAACGATCATCTATATTTCTTACGAGAAGTAAATCTGAATATTATCAAAAATGGAACCATTGTCGGGTAATACGGCTTTGAAATAATCTATTAGTTTTCTATTTTAGTTGTAGTTCTATTTCCTAATTTTACTTTTTGTTTTTGTGTAGGGAACATGTAGTGTATTTCATCCACTCGAAGTAAGGGTTTAACATTGATTACCTACGACCCTGAGCTGCAAAGACCGATTAGGAGGATGAACGCACAAGATTGTGAAGCATAAACAGTAAGAGAGTTAGGTGAAAATCCTCCTTGGGATTACGATGACAGGAATATATTAAATGAGGAAGCCATACCTCCACAACCACATCCGCATGTACTGCAAGGCCAAGGTTAAAGACTGGTAAATTTAGCATATAATGATGATGATGTGGATGGTGCAGGTGCTACTGGTGCTTTAGTACTTCACCCATCTCCTAATGGTGTGAAGTTCATTTTCATAAGCACTATGCAACAAATGTTGAACCTGAAGGGTCTATTTAGTGGAGCAGCTAGTGAGGATGCAAGCCAACACTTGAAGAACTTCATCACCACCTTCAAGTCATCGGAGATTCCTGGGATGAGTCAAGCAGTCATTCGCCTATGTTTGTTTCCATTGTCTCTATTTGGGGAAGCAATGAATTTGGTCAATGAGTTGCCACATGACTCTGTCATATGCTGGAGGATATAAAAAGCAGCCTTTTCGGAGAGGTTTTTTCCACCATATCGGAAGCTGCAACTCAAGGTTGAAATAAGTGCTCATAAGAAGAAACCATCAAAGGCCCTACACCAGACTTGGGAGAGGTTTAGAAAGAAGTTGAAGCAGTGCCAAAACCAAAACCTTACGGATGAATATCTGAAAGAAGTATTTTGTAAATCCTTCAATTTTGTCACTAAACCAATTGTTGATGCAACCTGTGGAAGACCGTTCATGGCTAGGATATTCTAAGAAGCCAAAGAAACCCTGGAGAAAGTCTCAAAGAATAATTGGACATGGTACAAAAGGGATTTCAACAACACTAGTTTCATGTTTGAGATGTGGATGGACCAGAAAAGGAGCGAGACTAGGACATTGCTCATATTAAGACCCAGATGGACCTATTGGCCAAATGCTTATCGTCTAGAGGGCTTGAAAAGAGCAAGGCTACCAACAATTCATATTTGTATGATGATCATGCCTTCGACTTTCATGAAGATATCAAGTTCGTGAATAATTAGGTGGGTTTTCGGTTGTACAACTTTGGGAACCATGTTCGAAACTGTCAACGGTATGGATACTATGATAGAGGGGAAAACCGTGATCAAGGAAATCATACGCAAAGAGAAAATTATAAAACTGATCAAAAAAGGTGCATATGTACATTCCAAAAAAAGAAGATAGGGATGGAATGGGGCCAAGTAACTCTAAGTTGAAGGAGATGGTGATAAAGTGCTCCAAAAAGTTGATTTGACTAAAGCTGGAGTTAAAGAGCTGAGGAGTGATAGGTTGAGAATGAATTAGGTGGTTGAGTTACACTCAACCTCAATCAAACACTTGGAACAACAAATGGGCTAGCTTTCAACAGCAGCGACTCAAGGTAAGAATGGTGCACTACCCAGTGACACACTTCAAAATCCTGGGACTGAAAAGTGAGTATAGCTTTTGGTAGGTCAGTTTGTGACAATAAATCAAGCACTGCATGGGAGGTAACCCATGAGGATACTTGATGAAGTCTGAGTAATCAGGTACACTACTATTGATGCCTAGGGCATCGCAGGTATGGTCATTTCCCTTGTTTTATACTCTAGTTTGACATGCATTGGGGACAATGCATATAATTTAGGTGAGGAGTGGGGCATCCTGAACCCTGAGGAGTTTTTTTACCATGTTCCTTTTTTCTGAAGGTGTATTATCTAGTAGAACATGCATGTTTAGGTTGTTTTGTCTGTATAAATATAAGTTTGAAGGAATCTATAGTAACCCATGACTTTTGCAATGTACAAGGCTAGATTTGTGCTTTGAACAGTTGTTCATACACACAAGGAGCATGTACTGGACATTAAAATGCAAGACACCAAATTTGGGACTGAAGTTGCACACCATGGAACAATACACGACCTGTGGTGCACTATACGGTTGGTGCCTTTCATGAAAGGCACTTTGTGAAGGATACGACCTAAGACAACCATGTTTTGCCACTAAGTGACACACCACAAGCTCCTCCATAGCCATGGTGCACACCACAAAGCGTGAGGGAGCTCGTGAAGTGCCTAGGCAGTGTGGCCAAAGTCCAAACGTAAAGGCAACCACCACGGGGTCATTCACGACCTAACTTATGGTGCACGATCGTGAAAAAGGCATGTCAATTGACCAAGAGAGAAAACATCACAAGGAAAAGCACTACGAGACTATTCAAGGTCCATGGTGCAGTTCACATTTAGTAGAGAGCACTGTAAAAGTGTTCAGGCATCCAGAAAATTTAAGTTTCCTACTCAAATTAGGAATCCTTTTCCTACTTGTTTTAAGCTAGGTTTAAGCTATTATATAAGGTTTTCTTATTTTGATTTTAAAATATTATCATTCCCCACATTTTTGGGGCTGGAAATCATGATAAAAGCATAAAATTTGCAAGAATATTTCATCCAAAACATGCCTAGGCAGTAGCAAAAGAACATAAGACTTAGTTGTGCATTTTGCTTATCGTTTGGAGTTTAGATCAAGTTTTTGTTTCCGGTTTCCTCGTGTGAATCAAGATTTTATTTCTCCATCCTTGTAAGTACTTTAAATATGAATTTTATCATGATTTTTATTTCAATTCTTGCAAGTTCGATAAGTTAACATAACTAGGGTTGTGAGAACCATGATGTTTTTAACAAAGTAAGCAAACGTAGGGTGTTATTTGGGATTTGTATTGCTTGTATTATAATTTCCTTTTTCTATAAATCTTTCTTGATGAGTCAAAAATTAAGAACTTTCCCATATTCATTAGTTGTCTGAGTGAAAATTAATGATTAGGAAAAGAAAATTATAACAATAGATAGAAGCAATCGACCTAGGTTTGAGTCACTTAAACCCAAGAGGGGATGGTATATTAGGCTTGGGGATTAGCTTGTATCTAAAACACTTGAGTCCGAGTTGGGTTAGTCAATTTGAGACTAATGAGCAAGGGTTAATACTCACGCATTCTGAGACCAATAGGTGACAAATGAAAGATGTTTAGGAAGGATCGAGAGGTGAACTATATTACCTAAGTTGTTGGGTTTTACGTGCAACACAATGAATAAATATCACCAGTGTTAAATGCCTATTGAGTTATACACTATCTAGACTACAACCCTAGTCCTTGTTGAACTATCTAAGTCTTAATTCATTTAGCTCGCATTCATAATCATAGCTAGGATTTTAGTTTAAAATCCCCATATTTACTTTCCCGTAGTTGTTTGTTTTCTAGAAATAGATCAATAAATAAAATAGAATAACTAGTAGAGTTGTTTCAACCTATTCCCTGAGGGATTGACCCCAACTCTAAGTTGGGTAAATATACTGGTAATGATCATCTATATTTCTTATGAGAATATTTGAATGTTATATTTTTAAGTCATAGAATGGTCTCATGGTTTGGGTCCTTAGAAAGTGGAAATTTGCTTAGTGTGGGACAGATTTAAAAAAGGGTTAATGACTTGTCATTCATTTTATGAATCATAAAGAGGGATCACCAATCAAAGTCAAGAGATGGTTTTAGAGGTCCAAAAAATGTAACTAGGAAGAAACCTCCCATTTATAATCTATAAACCAATTTACAACCCATAAATAGAGTTGGTAGATTGGTCCCAACATTTTTTAATGAAGGATATTTTTTTATATTCTTCCATATTCTAAGCCCAATACTATGCCATTATAAGTAATTCTACCCACATCAGACCCATTCCTCCCCAATACTCTCATTCACTCTTCATTCAAATTTTCCTAAGAAAATTTTCCTCTCAAGAAAAAAGGAAGGCAGCTAGGGTTTTCAAGGTTTTCTCCCCCCTAAACTTCAAGCTTCTTTTTGGTCATCTAATCAAGTTATGTGGATTTCATTTGTGGACTCCTTTCATCCACACAGCTTGAGTTCTTATCTCATTAGCTTTCAAGTAAGGATATTTTATTAGATGCATTAAGTCTCTTTAAATGTTGATATGTTTATATTCTAAGTTATATGAGATATGTAAAATGCAATGTCATGAAGTTGATGACTTTATAAGATGAATTTCATGTTCCCTTATCTAAGTTTTTTGAATGATTATGATGGATTGTTTGAGAATGGTTTAAATTGTTTAGTTTTAATATGTGTATGTATGACTCTCTATAGTTGCATGATTTTAAGGCCTGCATACATAAACCACAAAGTTTTAAGCTGATTTTTATGATGACGCATGTTAAGAATGATGAAGGGTTTCACCATATTATATGAAAGTTATAAAAGATTTATGAAGCCCTTTTTATGATGTGTTAAAGATGGACCCTCTTGTGAAAGGATAATTCTCACTTGAAGGGATAATTAACTAAATGAGTTATTCTTATTATGATGATATCTATGTTTTCAAGCTTAAGAATGTAAGATTATGCTTGAGTTTTAGAGTATTTTGAGGGACTTGACCTAGAATCGAATGAGGCTTGAGGTGGGGGCTTTAAGGGATCCTCATATAAAGTCTTAAGTCTCATAACTACGTGGCACTGTATAATTATGTGTCTATCTGGCTTAGCTAGTGGATTGACATATAGAATCATGTTCATGGCGCCCACTATCACAACCCAAGCATAGGGCCTAGGTGTGACACAACGAATAGGAAACCTAAAGGGACTCCAAATAAGCCTCTAAGCATACACAAAACATCCTTGGTTGCAGAAGCATAAGTAAGCAACAAGCAAATAATTCTAAAGGAAATAGGACTTCGGGCTCAACTTATGGTGATGTTATAGGGAATAGGATTAGCATGATCACATAGCAAGAAAAGAATAGGGGCGGGTAAGTATGACTCACACATGGGGAAAGTAGGGACTTAGAACTTCCATCTCATCATCAACATTCAACAACACATAAGAGAGGAATTAAGACTAAAGGAAGTCTTCCATATAAATACATAAAGAACCAGAGGAGTCAAGCTCATAACATGCAAAAACATATCCAACGACACCTCTAATCATGAGTGGAACGGGGGCCAAGACACCTCCAAGGCGCAGCCTCAAAAGTAAGTACTCAAAAGTAAATAGGTCTTAGCAAAGCGTGAAAGGAAAGTGGATGTTGTCCCCGAATCGGAGGACTCACCAATAACACTCTTCAATCAATCTGTCTAGCTACTTGGAGGAGGAGGATGAATAGGAGCTTCGGTCCCTATATACTTAGATCATGTCGGCAAAAAGTATGTGTTAGTTCTTAGAATGTACTAAGTATGCGGGTGCAATGCAACAAGAGAACATAATACATTATTAGACAAGATGCATAATCATATTCAAATGATATAAGCTCAATATGACATGAATGATCAATGCCTTAGTTAAAACATGCATAAAGATAACTGAATCACATGAAATGTCATACCTAGGTGGGAAGAAACCATAACCTACATGTAAGACCTAGCAAACTACTACTTGGAATCCCGATGTTCACTCCACACCAGATAAGGGGTGATCCACTTTGCCAAGGTAGACCAAACACTATCCTTATGGCATAGCCTTTCCAGAAAGTGTCACAAAATATCCTTACCTTACATCTTGGCCTTTTCGATAGGTATTATGAGATGTCTTACCTTACGATACAATCTTTTGGTAGGAGTTAAGAAATGTCCTACACAATCTTTTCGGTAGGAGTTACAATTTATTCTACCTTATAGTTTGACCTCTTCAGTAGTATCACAATATGTCCTAAGGTGGGATATAGTTAATGGACAATGGCTACCAACCAAGGTTCTCCTAGTGCTAGATCAACATCCCACGGAATACTCAATTTATATACATAGCCATATCATACAAAACTTTATAATTCATGGTAGTATCATAGGAGTAGCTCATCAAAATCACACATCATAATATCAAAGAAAAGGGTGTCATATCAATCATAGTATCCATATCATTCTCATGATCCCATAACATGTATAATAGCCCTTCAACATTCTCAACAATCTTAAATTACGTGTATTACTATAAGAATTTCATCAACATAGAAGCTTGTCTTGTATTTTAATCAAAACTTGGTAGGAGTGCACATATAAACTCAAAATCATGCAATTCAATAGTATAGAACATGAGAGGAGCAAAATTAATTCATTTAAAAGTCTTTCAAATTAACCCACCAACATTGTAGTAAAACCCCCAATTTGGGTATCAAGAAATCCAACTAAAATACACAAGTTCTTCCATAGCTTTTCATGGCATCATAGAATACATAGCTTTAGTTTCATAAAACCCATCATAATATCAACCCCAATAGGTGTTCATGCATAATCAAATCATTTTGAAGAAATCAAACTTAATTCATGTTCATAATGCATAATATGAAATATCCAATAAGTATTCAATCTTGAAATCATGAAATTTAACCAAAAAGGATGAATGGGCTTCAGGGTGGAAGGACCCCATGAATGAAGACCCACATACCTTAAATCCTTGAATTAGATGAATGAAACTTGAAGGAATAGCTTGAGTGCTTGAATCTTCAAAGAAACCCCTTGAGAATCTTGAATGATTGAGGATTTGGGTGAAGATTGGAGAGGATTTTGTAAGAGTTATTATGAGATTTAGGGCTCAAATTGGCTGAAAAATAAGGAAATCCCATCTATATGGGTGTTGGGTTATGACTTAATTGCCATCACTTGAAACTAGAAAAGTTCGAAAAAACTTACACTGTTGTGAAACAAATGTGTGACAGAGTGGTTCCCACATAGGTCATTTTCCCACGAAGTTCAATTTTCTCCTATTTTGGCCTAGGAATGAGTTTGAACCATTTTTCACTATTGGGGAACAAGTCCGCAATGTGAATTGGTCGCACACTCTTCTATTTTAGGCCCAAATCACCCAAAACATTATTTGTCGATATGAGTCACCTAAAATTTGAAGACGACTCTTTTCCTACACGATTTTGCCTCCTGAAAAAGGATATGAAGTCAAATTTGTAAAATTATACGTGGACTTTAAGATATTCAAGAAATTAAACATAGGGCATTTTTTGAGTCATGTGAGAGGTGTTACAATGTCTCCTCCATAGGAACATTTGTCTCTGAATGTTATGGAAATATACTTAAGAAGAGTGATTAGACAACTTTCAACCTACATGAATGCAACCAATGCAACTTAATCATCATTCTCATAATGTTTCAAACTTACACATCACAAATTATCAAAACTTGTTACCATGAACATGTATGCATGCAAAAATGATTTAAGGTTTGAAATACATGAATTGACACCATATATAGGAGTTAACTTATTACCTTAGGCTTGAGTAGACTGGAAGAGATAAGGGCATCGCTTCTTTATGTCTGCTTTACCTTCCCAAGTGGCACTTTCAACTTGTTGAATCCTCCAAAGGACTTTGACGGATGCCACATCTTTGTTTCTTAATCTCTTCACTTGTCTACCCAATATTTCTACCGAAACTTCCTAAATAAGTCGTGTTTTCTTATACAACCTCCAAAGGCACTATAGAACTCGGGTCACCTACACACTTTCTTAACATAGATACATGGAAAACTGAATGAACCATACTTATCTCAATAGACAACTCCAACTCATAGGCAACCTTATTAATTCTCCTCAAGATTCTATAAAGCCCTACATACCTTAGGCTCAACTTGCCTTTCTTGCCAAACTAAACAACACCCTTCATGGGTGAGACCTTCACATATACGCAAATTATCTACACCAAACTCAAGATCTCTTCTCCTCACATCGGAGTAAGACTTTTGCCTACTTTGGGCCATCTTCAATCTTTCCCTTATCAACCTCACCTTCTCTGAAGCTTCCATAAACAAATCCAGACCTATCAATGCCATTTCCCCTACTTCAAACCACCCAACTGGGGACCTACAATATCTACCATATAGAGCTTCAAAGGGAGCCATTCCAATGCTAGAGAGATAGCTATTGTTGTAAGAAAACACAAGAAGTGGAAGATGCTCATCCCAAATACCCTTAAACTCCAAAATACAAGCCCTAAGCATATCCTCAGGAGTTTGAATAGTCCTTTCAGCTTGACCATATATTTATGGTTGAAAGGCCGTCTAAGATTGACATTAGTACTACCTCTCAGGAAGGATCTCAAAAAGTGTGAAGTGAATTGAGCACCACAATCTGAAATAATAACCAATGGAACCCCATGCAATCTAACCAACTCATGAATGTACAATTTAGCATAACTTCGGCACCATAAGTTGTTTTAACTGCTAGGAAGTTAGCCAATTTCGTCGTTCTATTAATAATAACCCATATGAAATCAAAATGCCTCTTAGCCGTAGGTAAGCCAATCACAAAGTTCATGTTGATCTCTTCCCAATTTCAAGTATGAACATCAATGTCTTGGGCTAAGCCACCCGACCTTTGATATTTCACTTTGATTTGTTGGTAATTGTGACAACCGGCTACAAACTTGGAAATATCTCTCCTCATATCACCCCACCAATAAACTTCCCTCAAATATCTATACATCTTTATAGAATCGAGGTGAATAGAATAAGATGAATTATGTGTCTCTTCCAAAATCAATTCCCTTAACCCATCAACATTGGATACACAAAATCTACCTTGATATCTAAGGACTCCATCTCCCCTTTGGGAGAAAATCTCCACCTTTCCCTCTTCCACCAAAGCCTTCAACTCTAACAAAATGGGGTCAAGGTCTTGCTTGGATTTCACCTCTTCAATCAAAGAAGATTTGGAACCATCAACGGCTACCATATCACCTTTTTCAACTTCATTCAATCTAACCCCTAATCTATCCAACCAGTGAACTTCCTTGGCCAATTCCTTCTTGCTATCATTAATATGACCCACACTCCCCATGGACACCCTACTTAGGGCATCAGCCACAACATTAGCTTCTCTCAGATGATGATGCACATTCATTTCATAATCCTTAAGGAGTTCTAATCAACTTATTTGCCTTAAATTGAGATCTCTTTAGGTGAACACATATTGGAGACTCTTGTGGTTAGTGAATACATCTACATGAACCCCATACAAGTAATGACGCCATAATTTCAATGCAATACCACAACCGCTAGCTCAAGATCATGGGGTAGGATAATTTTGCTTGTGTATCTTTAGTTACCTAGAAGCATAGACAATAACTTCGCCACTTTGCATCAATACACACCCCCCACTAATTCTCGAAGCATCATAATAGACCACAAACCCCTCTAATCCTTCTGGCAGAGCCAAAAAAGGAACAGATGTAAGCTTATCCTTTAAAGTTTGGAAGCTCCTTTCGCATTCATCGGTCCAAATAAGCTTTGCCTTCTTTTGTGTCAACTTTGTCAAAGGTGAAGAAATTGAAGAAAAGCCCTCAATAAACCTCCACTAGTACCCTACTAAGCCCAAGAAACTCCTAAAATCCATTGAAGTCGTACCCTACTAAGCCCAAGAAACTCCTAAAATCCATTGAAGTCAAGTGCCTAGGCCAATTTCTCACCACTTTTGTCTTTTTAGGATCCACTTTAGACCCTTCACCCGACACCACATTCCCTAGAAAGGCAAACTTTTTCTACCAAAATCCATATTTATCAAACTTAGAAAACAACCTCTCATCCCTCAAGGTTTGTAATACTACCCTCAAATGTTTCACATGCTCTTCCTTACTATGGGAGTAAATCAAAATATCGTCTATGAACACCACCACAAATATTTCAAGGTAGGGTTTAAAGACCCTTTCATATGATCCATGAATATCACTGGTGCATTAGTTAGGCAAACAACATCATTACAAATTCAAGATGCCCACATCTAGTCTGAAATGTCGTCTTGGGAATGTCATACTCTCTTATCCTCATTTGATGATACCGAGACCGAAAATCAATTTTAGAGAAGTGAATATCCCCTTGAAGTTGATTGAATAGGTCATCTATCCTTGGCAAAGTATACTTATTCTTTATGGTGACCTTGTTGAGTTGATAGTAATCGATGCATATTCTAAGTGAACCATCCTTCTTCCTTACAAACGACACTGGAACACCCCAAGGTGAAGTGCTTAGCCTTATCAAACCCTTCTCTAATAAATCTATTAATTGATCCTTTAACTTCTTTAATTTTTCCAAGGTCATACAGTATGGAGAATAGAAATAGGTTTTGCAATGGGAAGGAGGTCTATACCAAAATATATTTCCTTTTGGGGAGGAATACTGAGGAATTCATTGGGAAAGACATCAAAAAACTCATTAACAATCGGAACTGACTCAAAAGGAGGGACCTTACACTCAACATCCCTAACCCTTGCAAGATGATAAATACAATCCTTAGAAATCAACTTTCAAGCCTTAAGACAGGAGATGATCCTATCCTTAACCAATGAATTATGACCTTCCCTCTCAAAGACGGGCTCATTAGGGAATCGAAACTTAACCTTGTGAGTTCTACAATCAATAGAAGCATGATATGCATGTAACGAATCCATATCATGAATAATTTTAAAATCTACCATGTCAAGCTCACAAAATCACAAGGCAAGACTTTATGCAATATGGACACGGGACAACCCTTATAGACTCTTCTAGCAACAATCCAGTCACCAATGGGGGTAGACACCTCAAAGGACTCACATAACAATTCGAGACACACATCAACCCTATTAGCAACAAATAGAGTAATGAAAGAGAGAGTGTCACCCAAATTTAATAAACATACACATCCAACTCATAAACCTTTAACATATCGGTAACAACATCAGGCGCCTCATCCACCCCTTGCCTCCCTTGAAGAGCATAAAACCAGTTGTGATATAGAGCACCCCCTTATTGACCACCTTGTGCCCTTTGATAACCATGGGCACGTTGTCCTTTAGGAAGACCATCTCTATCATTATTTTAAGCATGAGGAAAATCAACAATTTTGTGGCCTATCTTGCAACACTCAAAGCATGCACCTGTGTTCCTCCAACATGTCCCAATATGATTTCTTCCATATTTTGGGCACTAGGATGAGTCGTTCCACCATTGCCACCTTGAACTTAAGGGTTGGGCACCCCATCATTAGCAAACCTTTGGTTTTGAGCATTAGATGGCCCTTGTCTTTGAAATTTGTGGCCTTTTTTAAATCATCCACGTCTAGCACCTAATTTCCACCATCATAATGAGCCCTCTTTGGAATCCCTACTCCTCCTCTTTCTAAGATTTTCTCCTTCAAGTTGCTCTGCATAAGTCGTGAGCTGAGACAAGTGCATATCGCCAACAAGCATAGAGGTGCGACATTCTTCATTGACCAAGTCGAATATCCCTGACATAAACTTGTTCGTTCTTGCCCTAGAGTTGACAACCAAGTGAGGAGCATATTTGGAGAGCTTGTTGAACTTAAAGGAATAACCCCCCACACTCATGGAACCTAGATTGAGATTCATGAACTCCATCATCTTTTTCTCCCTTAATTTAATAGGAAAGAAATGGTTGAGGAAGGCGACTTTGAATTTTTCCTATGGAATGGGCTTATCATTTTCCCTCTTTAGCTTCCATTGAGCAAACCAAATTTGTATAAGGCCTTTAAGTTGATAGGCCACTAATTCCGCTTTCTCTTCTGGACTTACCCCCATAATATGAGGCACCTTGTACACTTTGTCAATGAATTCTTGGGGGTGCTCCTCTACATTGGATTCATGAAACTCTGGAGGGTTTATCCTTGTGAAATCTCTCACCCTTGAGGTGGGATTTCGTACATGAGGAGCTTGGATTCCTTGGACGGCCCTTTCCAATAAAGTAACCACATTCCTATACTCGGCATGAGTGACTCAACCTTTTCTTGGGGAGCTTGTGGAGCCGACGGCGCCGGATCATCTTTGGAGTAGGAGCTCTTTGTTGCATTCTTATTTGTGGCATGATCTATAAGAGAAAAAGACCATCCATTAGAGAAAGGGAACCTTGAATTAATGCCTAAGATACAACATAGATTAAGAAGAAGTGAATCAATTCCAAGAATTCCTCATAGCCTCTTATTCATAGTTGTGATGCGCTTCACAACCATGAACAAGTCTATACTCAACGAGATGTGTTGAATTTTTTAGGACCATTTATAAACCTAGTGCTCTGATACCAAGCTTTTCATGACCCAATCTTAGGGCCCAGGAGTGACACGGTGAATGGGGAACCCAAAGGGTCCCCAAATAAATGTCTAAGCATATGTAGTATATCCTTGGTTGTGGAAACATAAGTAAGCAATGAGAAAATAATTCTAAGGGAAATGGGACTTTAGACTCATATTATGGGGATGATCACATAGAAACCAAAGACTAGGGAGCGGGTAAGTATGACTCACACTATGGGAAAAGCAGGGACTTAGGACTTCTATCTCATCATCAACATTCAACAACACATAAGAGGGGAATAAGGACTAAAGGAATTATTCCATATAAAACACATAAAGCATCATAGGAGTCAAGCTCATGACATACAAATATATATCCAAAGACACCTCTAATCATAAGCGGAACAGGGGCCAAAACATCTCCCAAGCTCACCCTCAAAAGTAAGTACTCAAAAGTAAATAAGTCTTAGTGAAGCATGAAAGGAAAGTGGATGTTGTCCCCAAATTGGAGGACTCGCCAATAGCAATCTTTAATCAATCCATCTAGCTATGTAGAGGAGGAGGATGAATAGGAGCTCTGGTCCCTACATTGTTAAATCGTGTAGGCAAAAGTATACATTAGTACTTGGAATGTATTAGGTATGCGGGGTGCAATGCAACAAGAGAATATAATACATAATTAGATAAGATACATAATCATATTCAAAAGATATAAGCTCAATATTACATGAATGATCAATGCCTTAGTCAAAACATGCATGAGGATAGCCAAATCATATGAAATATCATATATAGGTGGGAAGAGACCATAATTAACATGTAAGACCAAGCAAGCTACTACTTGGAATCTCAATGTTATCTCCACACTGGACAAGAAGTGGTCTACTTTGCGATGGTAGACAAAACTCTCACCTTACGGCATAGCCTTTTCAAAAAGTGTCATTGTCACGACCTGGGGCTAGGGCCTAGATGTGACACGACGATTGGGAGCCCGAGGGTTCCTAAACAAGCCTCAAGTATCCATACCCACATCATCAGTTCAAGAAAACATTCAAATAGTAACACATAGTCCTAAGGAACGGGGGAAATAGGACCCACGCTATAGGGGCAAAACGGGGAATCATGACTTCCCACACTAATATCCATAAACATATAATCAAAGTACGAGATTTCCATAAATCCATTCATAGGGATACGTAAATCAAATATTTTGCATAGCCTAAAGACTTTAAGAAGTCTACATGATGTCCAACATATGCCTCTAGACAAGATGAAACGGGGGCCTGGGCAAGTTCCGGGCTCACCCTTAAATAAGGAAGAACATTCTGAAATAACATAAAGGGAAGACAGTTGTCTCGTCGTTGGAAGATGGGACTCACCATAGTATACTTCTGGATCAGACTATTCGTGAACCGGTTGGTAATCAAAATGTTCGGCCGCTATATGGTAAAATCATGTTGGCATATAGTATGTGTTAGTACATTAGAATGTACTAAGTATGTGGGCATACAATGCATATGACTTACCGAACCTGCATTTCAATGTTAAATGACAAGGGTACATAATATAGAAAGAATCACATATTCAATAGAAATATATACAAGATGCCATGAAATTTATGATGCATGAAATGCAACAATGCTCATATATAGTGGAGATGGACTATAATCGACAAATCAAATCCATGCGAGCAATTACATAAATTAGTCCGATAAAGACCTCCCATTGGTAGGAGAAGACTACTTACCAAAGGTAATCTACATCACATCTTACGGAACTCACCATTTTGGTGGATGGTCACCTTCCTTACAGAACTCACCATTTTGGAAGGATTTTCCATAATGATACAGAACATATCATAATCATAAACAAATAACCATTCCTTACGACCCGATCATTTCGGTAATGGTTAACGTTCCTATGTTGGCACATAGTTCAAGGAAAGAGAGAGGGCTCATGGGAATAGCCCTAACGCCCTCAATCCATCGGTGCTAAGTCAATAACATCCCACGTGAATATTTATACATTTATGTGCTTTCAAGAGATACAATGCTTATTTCAAATCGTTCAATACACATTTAGGCTCAAATACCGAATCATGAATCATAATCATAATGCTCATGCAAGGAATAGATCATCTATATATACAGAATGCTTGAAGAGCCATAATCATAGACATGTATGTGATCACATTCTTGTCATAGCAAATATCTTATCAAAATCACTTCATAATTGTTTCATAAAACATAGTTGGGCTTAACCCACTTCATAATTTTCATGTAAACCAATGTACATGAATACAAATGCAGTGCATGATATGAGAATAGCATGGATAACATAGATTCAAGTTAAAATCAATACTAAAATGTTAAATTAAGTAAATCCATAATTAAATCAACATCTAAAACATAATATAAGTCACCTATGCATAAATCAACTTTAAAAAGGGGACATGTATGTTCATACTTTATAACTCAATGTAAATAATCATAGTAGTGATCAAAGCGAATTGAAATCATAGGTAGAATACAAGTCATACATCAATTGGATTTAAATAAATCAAGTAATGAAATCTCATATTTAAAGTACACTAAATTCATGAAATAGATTGAAATATCTTTGGGTCTTCTTAGTTGAAAGGGACCAAGAATCAATCCCACATACCTTGATTGAGGAGCTTAATTTGAGGGAAGAACTTAGCTTGAATTAGACTTCAATTGAACCCTAGCCTTGAACCTATGAGAAGGAAGTATAGAGAGGAATTGGGAGGTGATCTTATGAGAGGTAGAAGATTATAGGAGGATGAATTAAGAGGGGAGGGGTATCAGCTGAATTAGGGGTTTAGGATAGGTAAAAGGTCATAATTTGTAACTAAAATAAACCAAAATTACATAAACACCATTAATGAAATGATCAGAATTGGAACCGTCAGGTCCACACGGTCCACTACACGGTCCGTGAGACATCACACGGACCGTGAACAGTGGCTGTGAACCATTACTTAGAAATTTCGCATAGGCAATTTACACAGAGCTACGGAGTACCACACAGATGACTACACGGTCCATGTGACTCCACACAGGCCGTGTTATCGATCGTGTGATAGTACTTGAAATAATTTTGCACGATAAAGTTATGAGAAGGTACTTCCACACTTTGAAAAATTTTATGTAGTGAGTTTCACGGAGGGCCGCACGGTCCATGACACATCACACGGACCGTGTGAGTGGCCATGTGCCCTCACTTGGTCAAACTCCCTTCCGTCTCAAAGTTGCCCCTACCGTAAACTGGACCAAGTGTCCCTTCACAGGAGGCCACAGGGTCCGTGTGGCTTCACACGGCCCGTGTGGGCCTTCCGTGGAGTGATGCCTAGCATTTCACTCGGGACAATTCCAAGAGCTTTAGAAATGCCACCCGAGAAAAAATCTAGATCCTTACATCATCTCCCCCTTGGGAACATTCGTCCCCGAATGTGCAAAAACTAGGCTTGACTTAGAGCATGAGACACCCAACATATGGTACAATGCATAGTTCATTATTTGAAAAAAAAATCATAAAGCCTTCAAACTCATATCAAGATCGTATTCAAGTCACTCAACATTATAAAAATCCTTTTTGGTGCACATGTATGCATGTGATGTCATGAGACTGAAGAGGGCAAGAAATGGCACCATTAGAAAAGGGAGAATTCTAATACCTTAGGCTTGAGTAGATTGGAAAAGATGAGGGTATCGCTTCACTATGTCCAGTTCCGCATCCTAAGTAGCACTCTCTACATGTTGATTTCTCCAAAGCACCTTCACCAAAGCCACGTCCTAGTTACGAAGCCACTTTACTTGCCTATCCAAGATCTCCACCAGAATTTCCTCATAAGAGAATTTTTCGTCAACCTCAATCCCTTCCAAGGATACAATGGTGCTAGCATCACCAATTGGCTTCCTCAACATAGAAACATAAAAGACCAGGTGAATGGAACTTAAATCCGGAAGCAACTCCAACCTATAAGCCACACCTCTAACTCGCTCAATGATCTCATAAAGGCCAACATACCGAGGCTTAGCTTGCCCTTCTTACCAAAATACATTGCACCCTTCATAAGTGAAACCTTCACATATACCCAATCACCGACACGAAACTCAAGATCCCTCCTCCTAACATACGAATAAGACTTTTGATGACTTTGGGCCGCTTTCAACCTTTCCCTTATCACTTTCACCTTATCCATGGCCTCCATCACTAAATCCAGACAAACTAGTGCCATCTCTCCCAACTCAAACCACCCCACCAGTGACCTACACCTTCTCCCATATAAAGCCTCACACAGTACCATACCAATGCTAGCATGAAAGCTATTATTATAAGCAAACTCAATGAGTGGAAGGTGGTCATCCCAATTGCCTTTAAACTCTAACACAAAATCCCTACATATCTTCCAAGGTTTGAATAGTCCTCTCCGCTTGCCCATCGATTTGAGGATGAAAAGTAGTGCTCAACTTAATCCTAGTTCCAAGTCCCTTCTGAAATGACTTCCAAAAGTGGGAAGTGAATTAGGTACCACGATTCGATATATAGACCTAGGCACACCATGCAACCTCACTAACTCTTGCATATAAAACTTTTTGTAATCCTCTGCGCCAAAAGTAGTCTTGACCGGTAGGAAATGAGCCGACTTCATCATCTGATCAACAACAACCCAAATGGAATCAAATTGACTTCAAGTCTGAGGCAAACCGACCACGAAATCCATGTTCACATCTTCCCATTTCCATGTGGGAATCTCAATGTCTTGGGCCAAGCCACCGGGCCTTTGGTGCTCTACCTTCACTTGTTGATAACTCTAGCATTCGGATACAAACTTAGCAATGTCTTTCTTCATACCATGCCACCAATACACTTCTTTCAAATCTCGATACATTTTGATAGACCTTGGGTGAATAAATAATGATAGTTGTGAGCCTCACTCATAATCACCCTTCTAAGATCATCCACATTCGGAACACAAAGCCGGTCTTGGTACCAGAGCACACCATCTTCCCCTTGGGAAAACACCTCGATCTCCTTTTCGGCAACCAACTTCTTAAATTCAAGCAATGATGGGTCTAAATCTTGCTTAGCTTTTACATCACTCACCATGGAAGATTTTTCCCCGCTTTGAACACAGATACTACCATCGCTCAAATCGGCCAACCTAACACCCAACCTAGCTAATCGGTAAACATCCCTTGCTAACTCCTTCCTTTCTTCCCCAACATGCACCACACTTCCCATAGATAGCCCGCTGAGAGCATCAGCCATAACATTAGCCTTTCCAGGATGATATAGAACACTCATATCATAATCCTTTCAGAGCTCCAACCACCACCTTTGCCTTAAATTGAGATCCCTCTAAGTGAACACATATTGCAAACTCTTGGGATCGGTGAACACATCAACATGAACCCCATACAAATAATGTCTCTAAATGTTAAAGGCTACCGCCGCCAATTCAAGGTCGTGCATTCGGTAATTATGTTCATGCACCTTCAACTACGTTGATGCATACATTGTTACCTTACCATGTTGCATAAGCATACAACCCAGCCCAATCCCCGAGGCATCAGAATACACTAGGAATCCCTCTAAACTATTTGGTAAAGTCAAGACGGGAGCAGATGTAAGCTGATCCTTTAAAGTCTGGAAACTCCGCTCGCATTCGTCTGACCAGAAAAACTTAGCCTTTTTTTTGTCAACTTAGCCAATGGATATGCAAAAGATGAGAACCCTTCAACAAACCTTCTGTAATACCCGGCCAACCTAAGGAAACTGCAAATATTTGAAGGAGTCAACGGTCAGGGCCAATTCTTCACGGCCTCGGTCTTTTTCGGATCCACCTTGACACCATCACCGGATACCACATGACCGAGGAAAACCACTTCACCTAACCAAAATTCACATTTTCTAAACTTGGCATACAACTTCTTCTCTCTCAAAGTTTGGAGGACCATTCTCAAGTGATCCCCGTGCTCCTGCTCACTTCGGGAGTAAATGAGAATGTCGTCAATGAAGACCACTACAAACTGTCAAGTAATGGCTTAAACACCCGATTCATTAGACCCATAAACATGGTCGGAGCATTAGTTATGCCAAACGACATCACCACAAACTCAAAGTGCCCATACCTTGTCCGAAAAGCTGTTTTGGGAATGTCACACTCCCTAACCTTCAGCTGATGATACCCGAAATGAAGATCAATCTTTGAGAAATGAGTATCCCTTTGAAGATGGTCAGATAAGTCATCAATCCTGGGCAACGGGTACTTATTCTTAATGGTCACCTTATTCAGTTTCTTGTAATCGATACACATCCGAAGAGTCTCATCCTTCTTTCTTACAAACAATATTGGAGCACCCCACGGCGATATACTGGGCCGAATGAAACCTTTCTCCAATAAATCTTTTAACTCCACTGGTGCCATATGATAAGGAGGAATAGAGGTAGGTTGAGTATCCGAAAGAAGATCTATGTTGAAGTCTACCTCTCTTTTAGGAGGAATGCCTGGTAAGTCTTTGTGGAACACATCCAAAAATTTATTCACCACAAGGACCGATTCAAGAGTAGGCACTTCGGACTCTATATCCTTGACCTTAACAAAATGATAAATACACCCCTTAGAAATCATTCTCTGCTCCTTGAGGTAGGAAATAAATCGACCCTTAATAGAGAAGTCACCACCCTTCTATTCAAGAATGGGCTCATCAGGAGGTTGGAACTTGACCTTCCGGGTTCTACAATCTATAGAGGCATATGATGCATCCAACCAATCCATCCGAAAAATCACGTCAAAGTCGAAAATCTAAAGTTTTACAAGATCACACGGAGAAATTTTGTGCAACATAGAAACAGGGCAACCATGATAGACTCTATGTGCAACAACAGATTCACCCATAGGAGTATAAACTAAGAAAGGGTTCCTCAAAACCTTGGGACTCAAACCAAATTTAATAGCCAACAGAGGAGTCACAGAAGACAAATTTGCACCCGAATCAAGCAAAACATAAGCATCAAAATCAAAGACTTTTAACATACCAGTCACGACATCCGGAGCTTCCTTAACATCCTGGAGGGCGTGGAGTGCATAGATATGATTGTTCCTTGGGGAAACACCTTGGGGAGCTCTTTGTTGGCCTTGCCCGCCTTGGGCCACTTGACCTTGGCCTCTACGGGCATTCTTAGGACAATTAGCAACCTTATGATTTTTATCACCACACCTGAAGCAAACACCCAAATCTCTCCAACAGACTCCTGTGTGGGGCTTTCCACACTTATTTGACACAGGATACCCTTGACCACCAATAATCGATGCTGTGGTAGGAGGCACTCGATCATTAGTGACCCGAGTATCGAAACCTTGGCCCTATCGGAAGTGACCGAAACCACCACTCCGAGAGCCAGAGAATCCACCATCAAAATGGGTCCTCTTTGGATCGTGAAACCTTCTCTCCTTGAGTTTCTCCCCCTTGATCTGTTCTGCATACACCATAAGTCTAGCAATATTTATATCATGTATAAGCATAGCAGTAAAACATTCCTTCACAAGAGATCAGAGATACCGAAAACAAACTTGTGTATCCTTGCATGGGGGTCAGCCACAAGTGACAGAGCATAGTTGGAAAGCTTCGTGAACTTGAGGGCATAGTCCCTCACACTCATACCTCCTTGCTTGAGATTGATAAACTCAGTCATTTTGGCCTCCCTAAGCTAAAGTGGAAAGAAATGATCAAGGAAAGCAAATCTGAACTCTTCCTAATTAACATCACCACCGCAAACTTTCTCCATAGCCCATTGAGTATAACATACCTAGGCCACATCTTTTAGTTGATAGGAATCTAATTCAGTTTCTCTTCAGAAGCGACACCTATGATGTTCAGTATCTTGGTAAGCTCATCAATAAACTCCTGAGCATCCTCACTAGCCTTAACCCATGGAACTCCGAAGGATTCATTCAGGTGTAGGATCCCTTGGCAAGTTAGCCTACTTTGTCTGAGAGGTCACCACCTGAGCAAGCATGGTGAAGGTTGTACGACACTCACCGTGAGAGATGTGTTCATCCATAGGCTCGTGGGGAGCCTGATCCTCATTAGCCGGATGCGGCCTTGGTGGGAGGGGCCTTCCTCGAGGCATCTTCTGAAATGGATCAACGACACCATCAAGATAAGGGAACCAAGTATACTAGCCATAAAATGACATAAGACATGAAGAAGTGAGGTAATTCCTAAAACATCTTCGTAGCCTCCCACTCATAGGCATGGTGCACTTCACACTTATAAATAGGACTCTACTCAACACGGCATGTTGGACTCCGTGAACCATTTATAAACCTAGGGCTCTGATACCATTTTTTGTCATAACCTGGGGCTAGAGCCTAGATGTGACACGGCAAATGGGAACCTGAGGATCCCCAAACAAGCCTCAAGTATCCATATCCACATCATCGATTCAAGAAAATATTAAAATAGTAACACATAGTTCTAAGGGACAGGGGAAATAGGACTCACGCTATGCGGGCGAAACGGGGAATTGGGACTTCCCACGCTAATATCCATAAACATATAATCAAAGTATGAGATTTCCATAAATCCATTCATAAGGATTACGTAAATCAAATATTTCGCATATCATAAAGACTTTAAGGAGTCTACATGATGTCCAACATATGCCAGTAGTCAGGACGGAAGAGGGGAAGGGACAAGTTCCAGGCTCACCCTAAAACAAGGAAGAACATTCTAAAATAACATAAAGGGAACGCAGTTGGCTCGTCCTTAGAAGATGGGACTCACCACAGTATACTTCTAGATTAGACTATTCGTCAACCGGTTGGTAATCAAAGTGTTTGACCCTTACATGGTAAAATCATGTAGGCATAGAATATGCATTAGTACGTTTGAATGTACTAAGTATGCGGGCATGCAATGCATATAACTTACCAAACCTGCATTTCAATGTTCGATGACAAGGGCACATAATATAAAAAAATTATATATTCAATGGAAATATATACAAGATGCCATGAAATTTATGATGCATGAAATGCAAAAATGCTCATATATAGTGGGGATGGATTATTACTGACAAATCAAATCCATGCGAACTATCACATAAATTAGTCTGATAAAGACCTCCCATCGGTAGGAGAAGACTACTTGCCAAAGGTAATCTACATCACACCTTACGGAACTCACCATTTTGGTGGATAGTAACCTTCCTTATGAAACTCACCATTTTGGAAGGATTTTTCAAAATCATACAGAACATATCATAATCATAAATGAATAACCATTCGTTACGACCCATTCATTTCGATAATTGTTAACATTCCTATGTTGGCACAGAGTTCAAGAAAAGGGAGAGGGGCCTTGGGGATAGCCCTAACGCCCCCAATCCATCTATGATAAGTCAATAACATCCCATGTGAATACTTATACATATATGTGCTTTCAAGAGATACAATGCTCATTTCAAACCATTCAATACACATTTAGGCTCAAATTCCAAATTATGAATCATAATCATAATGCTCATGCAAGGAATAGCTCATCTACATATACAGAATGGTGCAAGCACCCAGAATGATCAAAGATCCATAATCATACACATGTATGTGATCACATTCTTCTCATAGCAAATATCTAATCAGAATCACTTCATAATTGTTTCATAAAACATATTTCGGCTTAACCCACTTTATAATTTTTATGTAAACCAATGTGCATAAATGCAAATGCAATGCATGATGTGAGGATAGCATGGGTAACATAGATTCAAGTTAAAATCAATACCAAAATGTTAAATTAAGTAAATCCATAATTAAATCAATATCTAAAACATAATATAAGTCACCCATGCATAAATCAACTTTAAAAAGGGGACATGCATGTTCATACTTTATAACTCAATGTAAATCATCATAGTAGTGATCAAAGTGAATTGAAATCATAGGTAGAATACAACCCATACATCATTGGATTTAAATAAATCAAGTAATGAAATATCATATTTAAAGTACACTAAATTCATGAAATAGATTGAAAGATCTTTGGGTTTTCTTAGTTGAAAGGGACCAAGAAGCAATCCTACATACCTTGATTAAGAAGCTGAATTTGAGAGGAGAACTTAGCTTGAATTAGACTTCAATTGAACCCTAGCCTTGAACCTATAAGAGGGAAGAGTAGAGAGGAAACAGGAGGTGATCTTATGAGAGGTAGAAGGTTTTAGGAGAATAAATTAAGAGGGGAGGGGTATTAGCTGAATTAGGGTTTTAGGATAGGTAAAAGGTCATAATTCATAATTAAAATAAACCATAATTATATAAACGTCATTAATAAAATGGGCAGAATTGGAACCGTCAGGTCCACACTGTTCGTAAGACGTCACATTGACCATGAACAGTGGCCGTGAACCATTACTTAGAAATTTTCCAGAGGAAATTTACATGGAGCTAAAGGGTATCACATGGACGACTACACGGTCCATGTGACTCCACACAGGCTGTGTTATCGACCGTGTGATAGTACTTGAAATAATTTCACACGGCAAAGTTATAAGACGGTACTTCCATACTTAGAAAAAATTTACATAGTGAGTGACACGAAGGGCCACATGGTCCATGACACATCACACAGATCGTGTGAGTTGTCGTGTGCCCTCACTTGGTCAAAATCCTTTCCATCTCAAAGTTTTCCCTATCGTGAACTGGACTAAGTGTCTATTCACGGGAGGCCATACATTTCGTATGGCTTCACACGGCCCATGTGGGCCTTTCGTCGAGTAATGCCTGGCAGTTCACTCGGGACAATTCTAAAAGATTTGGAAACGCCACTCGAGAAAACATTTAGGTCCTTACAGTCACCAAATATCCTTATCTTACGGCATGTACTTTTCAGTAGGTATTGCACAATGTCTTACCTTATGATACAATATTTTCAGTAGGAGTTAAGAAATAACCTTACATTACGGAACAATATTTTTGGTAGGAGTTACAATTATTCTACCTTACGGTATGACCTTTTTGTAGTATCACAATATATCCTATGGTGGAACATAGTTAAGGGACAATGGCTACCAACCAAGGTCCTTTTGGTGCTAGCTCAAAATCCTACGGAATACTCAATTCATATACATGATACAGAACTTCATAATTCGTGGCAGTATTGTAGAAGTAGCTCATCAAAATCATCACAAGATAATATCAAAGAAAATGGCTTCATATCAATCATAATATCCATATCATTCTCATGAGTTCATAACATTCATAACAGCCCTCCAACATTCTCAATAATCATAATTCACATGTTTTACCATAAGACTTTCATCAACATGGAAGCTTGTCCTATACTTTAGTCAAAACATGGTAAAAGTATGCATATAAACTCAAAATCATGCAATTTAAGAGTGTAGAACATGAGAGGAGTAAAATTAATTCGTTTAAAAGTCATTCAAATCAATCTATCAACATTGTAGTAAAACCCTCAATTGGGGTATCAAGAAATCCAACTAAAATCCACAAGTTCTTCCATAGCTTTTCATGGCATCATAGAATACATAGATTTACCTTCATAAAACCCATTATAATGTCTACCCCAATACGTGTTCATGCATAATCAAATCATTTTTTGAAGAAATCGAACTTAACTCATGTTCAAAATGCTTAATATGAAATACCCAATAAGTATCCAATCTTGAAATCATAAAAAATGATCAAAAAGGTGGATTGGGCTTCATAGGTGGAAGGACCCCATGGATGAAGACACACATACCTTAAATCCTTGAATTAGATGAAGGAAACTTGAAGGAATAGCTTGAATTCTTGAATCTTCAAAGAAACCCCTTGAGAATCTTTAACTTGATTGAGGATTTGGGTGAAGATTAGAGAGGATTTTGTGAGAGTTTTTATGAGATTTAGGGCTCAAAATGGCTAAACAATAGGAAAATCTCGTCTATATGGGTGTTGGGTTATTGCCCAATTGCCTTCACTAGAAATGGGAAAAGTTTGGAAAAATGTACAATGTGGTGAAACAAAGACGCGGCGCGAAGTGCTTCTTGCACCGGTCATTTTAGTGTGAAGTTCAATTTTCCCCTGTTTTTTCTTAGGAATGAGTTTAGGCCATTTTTGTACTATAGGAGAACAAATCTGTAATGTAGATTTGTCGCGCACTCTTCAGATTTAGGCCCAAATAACCGAAAAATATTTTTTGATACGAGTCACCTAAAAATCAAAGGCGACTTTTTCCTACACAATTTTGCCTCCTGAAAAAGAATACAAAATTGAATTCGCCAAATTATGCACGAATGTTATGATATTCAAGAAATATACTATAGGGCATTTTATGAGTCATGTGGGAAGTGTTACACCCACCTAGTGGGGTGGAGTTCTACCTTGGCAAGTAGACTGCTCTTTCTCTGATGAAGAGGCAATATAAGGATTTCATATTACTCGCATGGTTTTATTGTCGACTATGGTCTTCTCCCACATAGATATGTATATGATATTTTATGTTGTTTATGATGTTTCAAACCATTTTTTTTCAATGACATATTAGTCATTCAACATCTTGAGCTTTAATTCCTTGTTATGATTATACATATTTCTTATATAATGTTATGACCTCCTTGTTGCATTGCATCCTATGTACTTTGTACATTCAAAGTACTAACGGATATTATGCCTACATGATGTTACTATGTAGGGTCCGGCGATCCTCCTCCTTCTCACACTCGTGGTTGACTTGTGGATTGAAGACTTTGCGTCATTGGTGAGTCCTGTAGTTTGGGGACAATAACCTTGATATTCAGCTTGCTACTTTGAGAATAGGGTATTTTGTTCCACTTTATATACATTTGCGAGTGAGCTTGGGACATGTCTAAGCCTCCGCCCTATTTATGACTTAGAGGTATTATTGGATATATGGGCGTGTATGTATTTGCTATGACTCTAGTTCTTATGTCTATGTTGATTATATCTTAGTACTTATCCCTTTGTTTTTGCTGATTGTATTGTCTTTACCAATGATGTACTTTATGAATGCTATGAGGCTTGTTTGAGGTACTTTCGAGTTCCTCATTTGTCATGTCATGTTCAGGCCCTAGGTTTTGGTCGTGACATCATAATATCATCCACCAATAAAAATCATATTCATTCTCTAACATAAACTGAAGGAAATTACCTTTAGTCTAAAAAACTGAAGGTACCAAGCCCACATGTCACACTCTGTCCCCTAAGTCGCCCTCAACAGGTCAATGCTACCAGTGAACCTTCACTAAAGCGATATCCTTGGTCCTAAGCCACTTGATCTTCTCATCTGGAATAGTTGTTAGCTTCTCCTCATATGACAATTTTAGACCCAACCCCACTAAATCATATGAGATCACATGGGACTCGTCCGATATGTATTTCTGAAGCATGGAGACATGGAATACGGGATGAAACGTTGATAGTCTAGGTGGCAAAGCCAACATATAAGCCATCTGTCCCATTGTCCTCAAATTCTCAAATGGGTCAACACTCGGGCTAAGATTGTCCTTCTTCCTGAATCTCCTTGTACCCTTCATAGGTGATATCTTTAATAAAACTCAGTTACCTACCATAAACTCCAAGGGTTAAAATCTATCATTATCATAACTCTTCTGGAGATTCTAGGTCATCAATAACCAACCTTGAGTCAATCATACCCATTCCATAGCGTCCCTACGAAAATCAACATCCAAAGTATTCATTGTAGCCAAGTCAAACCAAACAATGGGTAGTTGGCATCTTCGGCCATACAATGCCTCAAAGGATGTCATTTGAAAGTTGGAATGATAGTTGTTGTTGTATGCAAACTCCGCCAAGGGATAATGTTGATTTCATGAGGCAATAAAATCAATCATGCAAGCCCGAAGCATGTCCTCTAGAACCTAAATAGTCCACTCGGACTAACCATCTGTCTGAGGGTGAAAAGCTGAACTCATATGTAGTCATTCACCTAAATCATGCTACAAAGTCTTCCAAAAGTAAGAAGTGAACAAGGCGCCCTAATCTGACAAAATAGAAAAGGGAGCACCATGCAATCTGACAATCTCATGGATGTATGTCCTAGCTAGTTGCTCCATATTGTAGTTAGTCTTCACCGAAAGAAATGAGTTGACTTGGTCAATTGGTCAACTATCACCTTCGTGAATCAAACTTACCCAAATCCAAAGGTAATCCTATCATAAAGTCCATAGTGATATGCTCCCACTTCCACTTAAGAATGGGCATCCTCTGTATAGGAGCCCCAGGGCTCTGGTGCTTATACTTTACCTGTTAGTAATTTAGTTACTTCGCCACAAACTCATCGATATCGTTCTTCATCCCACCCCTAATAATGTTGCCTTAAGTCATGAAACATCTTTGCTATGCCCGAATGAATAGAATACTTGGCACAATGAGCCTCATATAAGATCATATGCACCTAATCCCTTACAATAGGAACACAAATGCGACCATTAATACTCAAAATTCCCTTGGAATCAAGAGAATCTAACTTGGCTTCACACCTCAACACTTTGTCCTTAATCATACATAGTTTATCATCATCAAACTAATGAGCAGGGATGTCATCCTTCAAGGAAAACCTAGACTCAACAAAGGTCAATACACTATGGTGTGGAGAAATTTCAAGTTAAACCCCCTGTCTAGCCAATGATTGAACCTCCTAAGCCAAGGGCATCTCCTCCACTCTCGGGAATGCCAAACTACCCATATTGGAGGCATTATGACTCAAAGCATTTGTTACCACATTATCCTTGATCGTATGGTAAAGAATGGAGATGTCATAATCCTTTAATAACTCCAACCACCTATGCTGCCTCATGTTCAAATTCAGCTTAGAGAAGATGTATTTGAGGCTATGATGATTGGTAAAAATCTCACAATAAACCACATAAAGATAGTGTCTCCATAACTTCGATACAAATACCACGGCCACCAACTCTAGATCATAAGTGGCATAGTTTTTCTCATGCACCTTCAAATGGCAGGAAGCATATGCTATAACTCTCTCTTTATGTATCAATACACTGCCCAATACTACATCAGAAGCAACACAATAAACCACAAACACCATACCCTCCTCGCGAAATACTAGAATAGGTGTTGAGGCCAATAACTCCTTAAGCTTTTGGAAGTTCAACTCACATTCATCAATTCATTGAAATGCCATAGTCTTCTGAGTAAGCCTGGTCAAAGGAGAAGCAATAGTGGATAACCTCTAAATGAACTGACAATGATATCCTGCTAGACTGATAAAGCTTCTAATCTCAGTCACTAAAGTGGGTCTCACCCAATCACGAACTGCAACAACTTTGGCTTGATCAACTATAATGTCATCCTTAGTCACTACATGACCCAAGAAAGGTATAGACTTAAGCCAAAACTCATATTTTGAGAACTTAATATATAATTTCTCCTCTCTCAGCCTTTGAAGCACAACCCTTAAATATCAAACATAGTTCGCCTCACATCTGAAATAAACCAAGAGATCATCGATAAACACAATTACAAAGAAGTCCAAACTAGGTTGAATACCCAATTCATCAACTCCATGAAAGCAAATGAGGCATTGGTCGGCCTAAATAACATGATATGAACTCGTAGTGCCCATAACAAGTCCTAAAAGCGATCTCTGGTATGTCCAACTCCCAAAGTTCCATCTAGTGGTACCCCGACCTCAAATTAATCTTAGAGAACACTGAAGCACCTTGGAGCTAGTCAAATAAATCATCAATATAGGGGAGGGGATACTTGTTTTTTATGGTAACTTTGTTTAATTATCGGTAATCAATACGCATCCTCATATTACTATCCTTTTCTTTCACAAACAACACATGTGTGCTCTATGGTAAAATGCTAGGCCAAATGAACCCTTTCTCTTATAAATCCTCTAATTATTCCTTTGATTTCTTCAACGTCATGGATGCCATCCGATAAGGACAAACAAACATGGGCTTGTTGCCTATTTCTAAATCAATTGAAAAATCAATATCATGATCCGAAAGTACACCTAGCAAGTCTATAGGAAACACATCCATAAACTCTCTCACCGCCCTCGTGGTCTCTAAGGAAAGTGCCTCCTTAGTAAGATCCCACACATGCGCTAAAATAAGACAAGAAACCTCTCTCAATCATACTTTGAGCATGAATATAAGAGATCATCCCTTTCAGAGATGAGCTAGAAACACCCATCTACATTAATTTAGGCAAACCCAGATATGCTAAGGCCACAGTCTTTGTATAATAATCAAGGATAGCATGATAAGGAGATAGTCCATTCATGCTCAATATAATATCGAAGTCAAACAACTCTAAATGAATCAAATCTTCTTTGGTATCTCTACCAATGAATGTCACAATACAATCCCGATACACCCGATCAACTACTAAAGACTTGCCTACCGAGGTAAAACACAATTAGGCACATCAAGAGACTCACAAGCACAATCAATATCTGCAACAACATAGTCGAAACATTTGAATAAATGGTTCCAGGGTCAAATAATATAAAGACAGAGTGATGACAAACTAAAATAATACTTGTGATCATTACATCAGAGGCCTCTGCCTCAGCACTACATGGTATAGCATAACACACTCTATGACCACCACTAGCTTGTGAACCACCACCTTAAGCTCCTCCTCTAGCACCCCTGGTGGCACCCTCTGAGAAGCACCTTAGCTACAGAAGTCGGTATATGGTGAGCCATTTGTGACCCACCCCTAAAATGAAGTGGGAGCATACCTACGGAAATCCTTGGCCTTATGGCTAAACTCATACAGACATAGCAACCTTGGGGACCGAAACTCTAGGGAGGATAACTTGAAGTACTACTACATCCCCCTGAACCTGATAAATTGTCACAATCGGTCTGATTGAGTTTGGTCTACTTATACTCTTGGTACAATGAATAGTTGCATGTACTGGTCTGCCTTGTAACATTGGGTACCTTGACCCTAGTAGTCGCTTCTCCTAGGTGGATGGCCACCAAACTAACCATGGCACTAAAACCTCTTGCCACCACCTACCTTGCATGTATGATTCCCTAAATCATCAGAGCATGGTTAATGATACTCTAATATGAACCGAACCACCAGATAGGACAAAAGAGACTATGGTCTCCTGAAGATTGCAGCGAAGCCCTTTACCAATATTTAAATTTGCTCAAACTCGATAGGAATACTTAATATAGAATAGCGAGATAACTCATGAAATGAGCCTCATACTCAGATGCGGTCATAAAACCCTACTCTAGTCTATCAAATTCATCTTGGCATCAATCATGAAGGTTGTAAGGCACAAATATCTCAATGAATACCTATAGCTCCTAACTCATCATAGGAGCACCAATAGGTCTATGGGAAAGCACAGACCTCTACCACTCACTAGCCATGTGCACAAATTGATAAGAAGTGCAAGCCACTCCATGAGCCTCTAAGATACCCAAATTAAACAATCAATTCTAACACTTTGTCAAAACTTTATGTTCACCATCCACCCATGTATCATCAAATCGAAGAGGAGCTAGTCTAATAAACCACTTAAAGTTCTTTTAAAGACATAGATGCACTGACAAAAATTGGTGGAGTTATGAACCTGGGAGTGCAATAGAAGGCATTGAAGATGATCCAATAGTTTGAAACCCATATTAGGTCCTTGAATTGACTGGGAAGGTCCAATAGTCATAGGACAACCTGTCGTACCCGAAAGAACAACAGAAGTAGGAGCACTATCCAACCGCACCAACAATCAAATGGGTAAATTTTGTAACCTCGGTATACTATCTAGGACTGTAAGAGGTTGGGTTGGCTTCTCTATCTCAACATCAAGCTCATAAATAGCCTCTAGTGAAGCCTCCCTAGATCAACCTTGAGTTGGTGTTGCCCCTCTAATTTAGCCTCAACATCTACCTCTAACTCTAACACACCCTCGGCCTAGCCCTCAAACTAGGGATCGAGCAGTAGGTATAGGTTCCTCATTAACAACTCTAGCTCTATTCCTAAAAAAGAATATATTAAAGATATTCAATACCTTAATATGAAGGAAATGCATGAAAGGAACCAATGAAGGGAATTTCTCCTAGTAAGTATCTTGTAGCCTATCGAAGATATATATGAATGTTTACATACTGATCCGCGAGACTCTACCAGGTACTCTACTCTTTAACTCATAAGATCAATGAAATCAATTTCTTGATACTAGCTTATCACTATTCAGAAATCGAGGTCATGAAAACACTCATTCAAAACACCCAAACTAATGTGTAAGACAAAAAGTAAACACATACTAGACTCCTACAAAGAGAAATCAGACCACAAACAAGAGAAGGAAACACAATAAATTACATTCCCAAAATCTGGTGTCATAAGTGTAAACAGCATCTAATCCAACATCTGATTTAGTACATACAACATAGTCTTCGAAAGAAAATAAAGACCATAAAATAAAGATAGAGTCTAGAAGTAGTCCGGAACCCTAAATCTCACCAACAAATCTGGATATACTATAGCTAGAGCAATTTACCACCATGTGGATAACCTTGACTAGAATCTGCACCCAAAAGGGATAAAGAAGTAAGGGTGAGTATAATCCACATATACCGAGTAGGTTTGACCAACTAGGTATTAGGAATTGATTATTATATGCAATAAATTAGAAACACTTCCACCTGCATATTGAAAAAATCTATCCAGCGTCAGTGCCGCTGATTTATATAGAACGGCGTGAGTAAGGTAAATACATAAAATTTAAGTATACAATATCACCATATAAGAGAAATTAAAGGTTCATTAGCATATGATGTAATGATATAAGAAGATGCAATGCATAGGTAGTATTGGTGGAATAAAAATTGACGCACAGCTTGTCGTATACACCTGTCGAGCTAAGTTACTAGGCATGACTTATGAGAATCTTGCAGACCATATACTTCAACACAATCACCGTATGTTATCATCCTTGCCTTCTAGCTCGTGGTCAAAGGATCACAATATCAATGTTTCATCCTCCTTGCCATCTAACTAATTTATCAGAGAAATCACAATCTCGATATTCCATTCTTCTTGCCACTTAACTAGTGGTTGAGAATTTTGAAAATGTCGCATTTTCTTTCAAAAAGGTGGTTCTACAATTCTCAGCTTCTCATGTCTCATGAAATGATGTATGAGGATGTACATATATCCACACACAAGTATATATAAGCAACAATCATCTCTAGATATATGCAATAGTATCGGAGTTCTTGAAACTCAATAACTTTATGATCAACACCCTCATTTATACACAATGGGATGAAGCTCCATGGAATACACAATTACCATTTGTAAGGCTTTTTACTTCTCGTAATATGTCATGATTTTACAATTTATGTCAAAAGTTTTTCAATCTCAAAGTATGATATAATCATGAATCATCTGAAGACATTTCATTTTACAAGCATGAAATATTATTACAAGAGTCCAACACAATCAATTTAAAACAAGACATGATCATGTAACAATCAAGATAGCAAGTAAAGCCCCCACACAGCAACACAATATAATCACAACCCTCGAAGCATGTTAAGATTCTATCTCATAATCTACAACATATGAATATCAAATTACCTAACCTCCAGTCACAAAAGAGGTAGCCAAACCTACCTTGAATGCCGAAAATGCATCTGAACATTCTACCAGAAGAATAGCCCTCAAATTCAGCCTCCAAATGATTATCCACTATCAAAGATGGAAAGTACTCATCAAAAGAAGTCCAGTGATGCCCATATTATAAGGTTTCAACATCGAAGGCAAAATCATCCAAAAATCGCTTAAAATTTAGAAAAGATAAAACTAAATTTTTAAATTAAATCAGGTTTCACAAGTAATAAAGAGATCATGGTCGAAAATCTCATAAAAAATTAGCAAGAATTGAGTTATATGGGATTGCCAATGTCAAAGTTTGAAAGAAAAAATTCAAAAACTCAATGAAATCTAAATTTTTAAATATTTTTGGAAAGTAAAATTGATGAAAAATGAGTTAAATCAAGTATAGAAGCTAACCCAGTGATTTTCCCCAAAGAAATTTCTTCAGAGATTGTCTTCCCCAAAGCTCAAAGTGATTGAAAATGACTGGTCATGAAAAATGGGATATTTTCTTGAAATTAATACTATTCA